>JAQPZY010001675.1:5112500-5440000 GCA_029931535.1 Margaritifera margaritifera | reverse complement strand
TGAAATAATTAACACAAGACTCTACGAATTGAACCTCAAATGGCAGCATGAATGCCCCGTGAAGGAAATCAAGCTCCCCAAAAAAACTTGGAATTTTGTCCAGAAAGAAAACAAAAAAAGAACACATGGTACACCACAAACCTATCATGGTACCACAACACAAGAGGACTTTCATCATCATTTTAATACATGTGCTGAAATATTCAAGTGGACTCAAGAAGAGAAGGGGCTTATCTAGCACAAACGCTACTGGGATCCGGAGACCCGGATTATAATAAATTTATGGACTCATTTGAAAATAGGTTTGCGCCAAAACACCAACAGACATCCACAGAGTACAACTATTGAGCCCGCCTTGGAAGGGAACATGAAACACTCCCATAATTTAGACAAGCGATACGCCGAATTGCTTCCCAAGCGTATCCCAAGACGTCTGAAGAATTGCTCGAAACACTGTCAAAGCAGCAATTTATTGAATCCTTAACTGACAACAAAACAAGGATAAGAATACAGCAGGCACGCCCTAAAAGCCCTTGATGAAGAAATACAAATTGGTGTAGAACTTGGAGCATTTAATAAAGCTGAGCATCAGCGGAACGATTCTCGAAAATACGCACGAAGCATGACAATGTCTGATAGAGATTAAGTCTCTGTCAAGCATCGCCGTGCTTCGCGTGAATTGAGATCCAGGAACCTATGAGGGAAGTTGTGGAACTTGCGACTTTTCTAAAGGATGCAAAGGCATCATCTGGAAGGGAAAGTGGAATAAAGTGTAAAGCTTGTCACAAGTGCGGAGAAAAATAGGGCATTCTAAAAGAGACTTCCTAAAGAGGAAGCCCAAAACTCCCCAGTCGGAATACTAGGAGGGGCTCACCTCAAAGGTCAGGAGTGGAACCAATCATCCAGGCCTAGTAATATCAACGGCCTGGCAGCAATGAAACTTTCTGATAGACATAGGTGCTGCAGTTACAATGATTCCAAAGAGTGTTTATGAGAAGATAACGCCTACACAGGAAAAATCAATTCAGTCAGGTAGGTCTACCTACCTTTTGTGATATGAAGCAAGGCGTAGATTCCTACAAGATACCCATGAACACCTTTCATTTCGATTTCTATGATCCGTATTTAGGCATACATATATCAAACAGCACAACAACGATAGTCCTGCATATCCATACGAGGTTGTGTCGTTAATAGATGTTGTTGAGAAGTCTATAATACGTAAACAAATTAATGGGGCAGTGAGATAACGTGTACAAGTTTCTATCCAGGATTCAGGAAGTCTCATACTCAAGGATTAAACTCATTCACGCAATTCAAGTAAAATCTCGTGTTGGAGAAGTACAAGAAACAAGAACACTATATATATATATATATATATATATATATATATATATATATATATATATATATATATATATATATATATATATATATATATATATATCTGTGTGTGTGTGTGTGAAATAAAAACTGACAAACAACAGCTGCAATCGAGCATTTTCCTTGGGAGGAATTTCTTAATAGTAATCCATTGATAATACTAAAAAACCTCGAAGTTATTGGACATGGCTTTAACGTACATACCACATAAAAGCATTACTGTGCGTCCACGTGATCAGGCTTGGTACAACAGCATCAGTATAAAAAATATAGAGCTAAGAAAGTCGCGTTAAGGACGAACAACCACTACAAATGGCAAATATAAAAGAAACTAAGAAATAAAATGCATAATCTTAAAAAGAAAGCAATGGAAAAATTTGCTAAGAAGATTGAAACTTTAAACTTTACTTCCTCAAATTTGAAACAATACTGGAAGATTGTTCGAGTTTTTATTAAAGGAATAAATTTCAATTCGGTTCCGCCTCTGCTTGTTGAAGAAGAAAATGGTTCAAACAAATTGATTTTTGAGGATAGCGAAAGAGCAAATTATCTGAATTACACTATTTCGCATCAGCCTCTATCATTGATGACAGGGTCATTTTTCTACCTCCGAAATTTTATCGCACTGATAAAGTTTTTGACCATGTACAAATTAGAACATAAGAGATCTATGACGTCATCATGTCACTGTCTCTTGACAAGGCAGCAGGGCCCGATCTTATCAGTCATAGTCTGCTCAGGGGAGTCTCAAATTATATAATCAATCCCCATGTACTTCTCTTCAATAGATCTTTAAATGAGAGAGAATTTCCTACCATATGGAAAACTGCCAATGTAATACCTATTTTTAAGAAGGGAGATAAATGTTTACCATAGAATTATCGCCCAATATGCCTTCTAAGTTGCGTGGGAAAAGATTTGTGAAAGAATTGTATTTAAGCATTTCTTCACATTTTTGAACGGAAAAAACTTACATATAAGTTACATTTACCGAAAAGCTTATCTATAACGTTACAGTCTACCGATCAGTTCAACAGTATACCAACTGACTGACATTCATTATCAAATCACACAAGTACTAGAAACGCATAACTATATGTGTATGTTTTTTTGTGACATATCTAAAGGATTTTATCGTGTTTGGCACAAAGAATTAGTACACAAACATAGTAAATATGGAGTAAATATGGAGTAAGAGGAAACATGCAAGACTGGTTTTATGATTATTTATCATTAATCATGTAAGTAGTTCTATTAAATTCAGATGCATCGTTTATGAAATACATTAAAACAGGTGTCACACAAGGCTCTGTTCTTGGTCCACTACTTTTTCTTATGTATATTAATGATATTGCAGAAGGTTAAAGTTCAATAATATAAAAACTCTTTATATATTTATATATATGATATATATATAAATTGTGACCTATTATCACATGGGGCCTCACCTTTCTTTATTCCTTTAGAATATCGCACCTCAAACAATGATTGCTTTAGATCATTATAGTTCTTACACTCATTCAAATATCATCTCAATTTTCTTTGTAAGGTTCACCTGATGCATGAAATATTATGTGTTTTATATTTGTAATAGGGAAAGGCTATTCTAAGTTGGATGAACTTGTGCCTAGCCCTTTTGTTTACTAATATATGCAATAAACTAAACTCAAAAGAGAGAGAGAGAGAGAGAGAGAGAGAGTGACGAAAGCTTTACTTGTAGTCATTATTCTTTATATATAAAATAGGTAGAATGACATTTATGAGCTTTAAGAACAACTAAAAATAAAACCAGAAGGGACCGACACTCTTCAGGCCAAAAAGATTTCCAGCAATCGAATATATGTCCGTTTCTTCCGTCCTTTTATTCTTTTTAACTGTTGGGGATCGAAACGATGTCTGATATTCTTAATAAAGCCTAACATATCAAAGTTGGTAGCAAAAATAGTTTCTTACATGTTTGAGTTATTATGATCACAAGATACATATAATTAGTATAGGGGGATACCTGGGATGAATAAAGTGACTAGGGAAATTAAGTTTAGGTCGCCATCTTGGACATATGACAATCTGAGTAAAATAGAAATTCCATGCAAAATATTCCATATGTTTAACATGACACTCTGGGTACAAGGAGAATTTAACATTAGTCCATAGGATTAATATTGTGGGCTGGTATGGGTACAAGGAAAACATAATGTTAAAAATGTTCATAAGTTAAATGGTCATGGTAATGGTAATGTTAAAACTGTCCATAGATTTCAACATGCAACACCTACTGACCATCACCCACACCTACTAACCAATACGCCGTTTGACTGACCATAATTCATTTATGTACCAACCAACATCCACACCTAATAACCCATACGCCGTTTTGACTGACCAACACCCACTCATCTACTAACCAATAAGCCGTTTGACTGACCAAACCCACTCATCTATTAACCAATAAACCGTTTGAACAACCAATACCTTGCTAACCAATATCTTGTTTGACTGACCAACACCCACACGTACTAACCGATACGCCGTTTGGACTGACTAACATCCACTAAGCTACTAACCAATACACCATTTGTCTGACCAACACCTACACTTTCTAACTAATACCCCGTCTGACTGACCAGTACGTACATCGACTAAACTATATACCGTTTGACTGACTATCACAAGGTCATCTACTGACCAACACATACACCTACTAACCAATATGCCGTTTGGTCTGACCAACACCTACACTTACTAGCCAGCACGCCGTTTGGTCTTACAATCACTCACTCATATACTACATATACTGACCCAAACCCACAACTAGTAATCAACACACAAATCTGACTAACCAGCACTCAATCACCTACTGACCAACACACACACCTACTAACCAATACGCCGTTTTGACTGACCAGCACCCACTCAAGTACTAACCAATACACCGTTTGATTTACCAGCACCTACACTTACTAAGCAATACATCGTTCGACTGACTAGCACTCACACCTATTAAACAATACGCCCTTCGAATGACCATCAACCAGTCATCTACTAACCGAGACCCACCTCCACTGACCAACACTCATAACTAGTTATCAATACAGAGTGTTACTGACCAGCACCCACATATACTAACCAAGTTTCACGCCTATTAGGGTCGTAACACTATTAATACTAATTTTAATTGTCTCAGAAGAGAGATACTACTCAATTATTGCCAAAAATAACTCTCCAAAGTGTGTGCGTGTATCTATGTTCTACTACTACTACTACTACTACTACTACTAATACTACTACTACTACTACTACTACTACTAATAATAATAATAATAATAATAATAATAAACAAATCAATAATATTTTGATTTTCACTTACGTTTGGTATATTCTCGTGAATAAGAATCACAGTGAAATTTGAAATGTGTCAAAAAAGTCCATTTTTCTCTTGTCAGTGTCTTGCTTTGAATTTCATATAGGGAATGACTTCTTCTTATTATATCTCTTTTTTCTCCTCCCTTTTCTCTGTCTTCATTTTCCTTTTGCAGTCGCCTCTGTTCTTCATTATTAGGATAAAGGGTTCCTTTTCTTTGACGTTGTGGACATTCTGGGGCCCAGTGTCCTTTCTCTCGACAGATATAACAGGTGTCTTCACTTTTATATCCAGAGGAGCAGTGGTTTTATAGACGGTCCAAAGAGTTATTTTCCGGTCTGGGTCAAAACATTTTTCCAGCTTTCATTAACGCTTTTATGTGACTTGCTTTGTTGATCAGCACATTTGAGATTTTTAAAAAATCTTTGCGTGAGGGCATCGTTTTTAAAAGCATGTAATCCATGTGAGACAATAGGTTTCAAGGCGGCTGACACAAGACGAAAGACCGATTTGAACATATTCGCCAAACCATGTCCTCGTTGTCGAACTTTTCCTCATTACACGGATACGTGAATTACAAGTCGAGAATCATTTTTGAAATATAGTTTCACGGTGACTTTTCCTTTGGAGAATACAATCTTTTGTCCAAGATCTTTTATACCAATATTCACATTGTCAAAATACGTTTAATTGACAGAAAGATAATGGGGATGCACACATTCTCGCTTAACGTAAAATGTGTTTCCGAATTCATCATTGGCACTAATTGCAGAATCCACTTTAATGTGAATGACTCTCAGCAACGGAACATTTGTGTTTCCCATCATGTTTTACTCAACGACATCGGAGTACACAAACATCACATTGACTCCTTCCTTCTAATCGATGGAGTATCAAAAACACTTGAAGAATTTGCTGTTGTTGGTGGTGTCTTTTGTTTGAGTGATTGCTTTGTTTCCACCCAGAATCGCAAGCAAACTTGGAGAAAATTTGATGGACAGCGTTTTGATGTCGGAAAAATCCACTTTAAGACGAAGAGAGGGTAGATGGTATTCGATCAGTACACGTCTGTTGGTTTTTTTCGAGTGCCTTGCGGAACTGGTCGTTGAATACATTCCAAATCGTATTGACGAGATGTCGAGTATTAAAGTAATATGCAGGAATCTTCATGTCTAAAACAATATGCAGGAATTCTTATGTCATACACTTCAATTGGGAATTGGCTGCCGCTTGTGTTTTATTCTCGTAATAAGCAGGATAATTTTAGTCCGCGTGTTCTTGTAATTGTTCATTGAGTATTTATTCGACGAATAAGGTTCGATCCTCGCTGATATTTAAGACTTTAGTGGGATGAATGATTTCTACCAAAGCCACTTCCCTATGAGCTTCGTGGTTGGTCCAGTTATATGGCTTGAGGTAATTTTGATATGAAATAACACAACGTGTCGGGAAACATATCTAGAGAACTGTCAATAAGTTAAGTAAAATAAAATTGATTATTCATAATTCGATTGTTCTTGTGTTTTCTTAGATGAAAAGATGATTTTCCAACGATGATTTTCGTGCTTGTAGGAAGATTGTCATTCTTTCGGAATAGTAATATGTTCAGGGGTTAAAGGAGAGTCACAGTGAGCGTCGTGCAGCTCTTCCGGATAGTCCAAGTCCACCTCAAGAAGGTAACCCTTGGGAACATCTGGGGCTATGCTATTTAAATCAATGTTTTCGGGGTCAGCGGTAGCCTCGTGTGGGTAGGCTCTGCATCATGGCTCAATTGTTAGCGTTATTGTTGTCAAGGTAGATGATCCAGGTGGTCGGTTTGGAGTGAACTTAGTAGTCAAGACACATGGTGTTATTGGAATTTGCGTATCGCTTACTCACCATGGAGATACCACCTCGAGTCCCTCTCTCGACAAAAAGATGCATGTCAATGTCTGTCAGCAGCTCGTGCATCGACGGGTGATGCTGAACCATCCTGCGTGAGGTCATCAGCCAGCTTGGATAGGCTGTAAGGCAAGAACTGAGAGCTGTCTACAAACTGGAGCTGGCCAAGGGAAAAGTTCATATACTTTTCCATGTTGTTGGGAATGACATTGATGTCTACAGCTGAGGCCGTTGCCAGAGCTGCCATCATGTTGCTTGGCTGGCCGATAAGCAAGCCGGCATGGAGATAGCTTCCCTTTCTGCTGTAATATTTTCTAACTGAGCCTTAACGCTAAGATTAAACTTAACCAATTTCTTTTCAATCCCCCGTGTGAGAATGTTAATCAGGCTGGCGGTCATGGCTCTGAGTAGCTTAGATAAGTCCACTTCTAGGGTGTGACCTCTTGATATCATGGCTTGATAGTCGACAACTATTTTATCCTTTCCGGAAGGACCCTCTTTTCGTATGATAGTTGGAAGAGGGTATCGCCTCGCGGGGATTGGGGGAGGATCCTTTGCTTCCTTGGAGGCCTTTCGCCTGGTCCGTCGTTTGGCTCATTTGGATAGCCTCGGGGCCGGTATCGTTATCTGCCTCAGAGCCGGTATGGGTAGCTGCAACAGGGTTGGCTTTAGGCGCCTAGGTGCTGGAGTTCGTGACTGCCTTGGAACCGGTGTAGACTTTAGCCGCCTGGGGCTGGCGTTGGCCGTCTGATGAGTGGGCTGGCTGACGCGCACTGGATGTCAATATTCACTCTCGGCGATCTGCCCCTCGCTCTATGCTAGGCATGTTCATCGCTAGCGTGTACGTGGGCTATGATGTCTATGATACACAGCCTTTCTCTAATATGAAAATTGTCGCTGGTTGTTGCTGACTGAGGTCATCCCACTATGGCGAAACTGGTGTGTTGCTATGTATGCTGATAGTACCTAGCCGTTCTCGAAATGTTAGTTTGTGATGGTCACTGGTTAGGCGGAAATATGCATTTGCTCCAGCGCTGCTTTAATAAAGACGTTTGTCGCTTTGCGTGATCTGGAGTCAGAATGAGCTTTACTATGCAGCTCGCTAAGGACCTTCCTAAATTGTTGTCTATCCTTTAGTTCTATGCATTGCAGCTTGTTGCCCTGGTGGCAATCTCTACAGCGGTTCCATATGCGGTGAGTGGATATGGTGCTTCCCCGCATTTCCAGCAGGTAAGTAGCCTTATTCCGTCTCTATATCGCTGGACATATACTGCGCAATAGGTGTTGAAGCATTTTCGTCCACACGGTTCTGTTTGTCTCCAAGGCATCCATGTACACGTGTTTATTCCTCGTCAAACCATGACTACTGACGGTATCCCATAGACACACCGCGTCTCTAATTGGTGTGTTGTTGATAGTCGCCCAGCTGATGCTATGCTACCGTGACCGCCAGAGGCCTAGACCAACCCTCCCACGACGCCCTGGGTCTAACAAAAACGTTGCTACTCCGTGACTTATCAAAATGTGATGTATGTTGGTCTCAAACTAGCCGTTTACTACTACTACTACTGGCTATATCGACAGGGGTTTTAACTCAAAGACTTCTTATTATGTGCAGTTGGACCTAACCTAAATGGAACTGGTGCACTTCAGACATCCAATATGGTCGCCACAGCGGCCCTTTTGAAACACTTCTTATCTCTCCTCATGAAAGAATTATAATATCGGCATGAAATGTTTTCATTAAAACATTTCTTTGATGATCATACATAAATGGGTTTTTTACTAAAAGACCTTTTCATTTCTAGTTCGTGTAAATAAAAATGGTATTGATTAGAACTATAACATGATGTCCATGGTCGCGATATTAAAAGTCTTCTTTTCACTACTCGCCTTGAAGAGATGGCAGCACTGACATGGGGTTTTCACTAAAACACTTCGTACTATATGTTGTTGGTCCTAAATGAAATGATGCCGATGTAACCTACCAAACTTTGACAAATCTCGTAACAGCTACTGTCTGAACGGATGGCCATACCGACAACAAAAAACAAAAAACAAAAAAAACAAAAGAAAACCACCACTTCTTTTATGATGCTGATCCAACGTATAAAATAGCTGCATTGACGGACTTCATATGGCTACTTCACCTGCATTGATGGTTGTATCGAATTGGGCTTTTTACTGAAACACATTAACAAACATCTGCTCTCTTGAACTCGTAAAACCGAGGTACAAAGATTTGTTTTGTGTCATTGATGTTTTCTCAAAATTGGTTTGGGTGGTCCCTTTGATATCGGAAACAGGTACAGAGTAGAGTTAGTGCGAGCCTTGAAAATCGTCTTGAAAGAAAATGGTCGATATCTTCTGCGATGGACAACAGACAAATGCACTGAATGTCTCAATCAACAATTCAAAGAAAACGACACATTTGTATTTACATTACTGAAAATCCTGAAACAAAAGCCAGTGTCGTGGAACGTTTTCAAAGAACCTTACGACAATGTATGTGAAAATATTTTACACATCGGCATATTCTTAAATACATCAACGTGTTACCACGGCTGGTAAAAGCCTAAAATCAATCGAACCATCAGCAGTATCGGATGTGCCCCAAGAGAAGTGACTCCCCAAGACGAAGTGGCAGTGTTTGATCGATTATTTAGAACTTCTGATACATCCGAAATGAAAGAAGTGTTAAACACAGGAGATCGGGTTCACTTTGGAAAAACAAGATACACTTTTGACAGTTGATATTTATATAATTGGACGAGAGTATTGTTTGTGTCACAGGACATGTGCATGAACGTCACCCGCCTGTCCCTAAATTACTGAGAAGTATTAAAAGCAACATTTTACTTACTCAAGTTACAACGAGTGTCGCCTTCTGCCACTTAATGTCTCCAAGAACCCCAGAAACAATAACAACAGCAACAACTACAGTATGTGTGTTGTGGAGAACGTGTCCCCAAAAATCAAATCGTCTTTTTTCTGTCACATCGTTGTGATTTATTGTGTCCTTGGAGCAGCTATTGCAGACTTGAGTTTGTAACAAGGCAGTAAATAATTGTGGTTCATTTTACTCAGCTGTTGTACTGCTTATCTTCTTTCCAATCCGTCATGGAAAGATACCGACAGTAGCAACGGCAACGACAAAGGCAGTAACAGTAGCCACAACCAGAAGAATCATGTCACAGCAACCCTTTGGCTAAGGCCATGAACGGGTTTTAAAAGGACTACTTTAAGCTACTCAGTAATTTCGTCTTTGGCAAGAACATGGAAATTCTGCGGAATCGCATCACCGTCGATCTGTTTGGCCCAAGGGTAAAGGGGACAAGCTGCGACGCCTAACTGCCAACCCATCATTTCAGATCTGTAAGATCTTTGAGGATACCCTCGGGCGGTACTCTCCACTAAAGCCAGACTCAATCTGTGCAACCCCATCTACACAAGCCAGGCCGTTCTCGATTTATAGAAATATTCGATGTATGACTTTTACTATAACCACATAAAGGCGCGTTAGGGTGCTAAGGCACAGCTCCACTACACCGATACCTATACTCTGCTACTCTAAGTCGAAACAGAAGACATCTATAGAGACACGGCAGAGGACGCTGACCTTTACGATACAAGTGACTTTCCATAAGGCCACCCCTTACATAGTGACGCTAACAAGAAGGTGGTAAGAAGTTTAAGGATGAATATAACGGAGTTCCTCTCGCTGAGTTAGTATGGCTATGCCCCAAGATGTACTCTATTCTGCGAGCAGACAGTGTAGAGTCCCAAAGGGCTAAGGGTGTAGCGAAATCGACGTTAAGGCTACGGCATAAGCTATATCTCTAGAGCCTCACGCAGAGAAGGGAGTTTCACCACACTAACGTAGCAAAAAACATCACATAGGGGTATATAGCCTGACAAAGACGAGCCTATCCCCGCTGCACACGAACAAATTAATCGAACCCGATGGGATCACGACCAGAGCCTATGGCAACGCCCAAACAAAGTTGGAGGCCAACGAAGAGTTTGAAGAGTTATGAACTCCCTACTCGAGACAAACGTATTTGCGGATGAAGTACCAGAACAACTAGCCGTGACGAAGCCGGCTAGAAGACGCTGCGCCATCTTTGGAGGAAGGTTCTTGCTTCTCCTGCGGAACGCCACCAGATATGCAGTACGCAGGACAGGGTCGTTCTGCACGTTCGAGTCACATACTCCGCCGGGATTTCCATATCCCCTAGGGATCGAATCTTCGCTATCAGCTCAATCGATAGGCACTCTGAAGGCATGACGTATAGCTTGAGAACTCCGATTTGACTCAACGAGCTTTTCGTTGTGTGAGAATACACTTGGGATGTAGTTAGGTATTGTCCGGTACGACTTGTAGCTCTTCTCGCACGAACCCACGGCGAGGCGGCCGATAACCCACCCCATCGGCGGACTTATCGAGGTGGTATATGATAGGCCGTCCAGGGATTTCCCATCGGTCGAGAATAACGTACGTATCCAACGACTATACCGGATCGGTGTCGCGGCGAATAATAATAATAATAATAATGACTTAATAGAGCGCTTATTCTTTTAAAAAGCTCTAAGCGCTTTACAACATAAAGTTAACACATAAAGACATTTTTTAAGAAACCAGTTTGCATACAGACAACATATAAAAACATGAAAATATCTCACAAACAATATCAAAGACAAATGAATTATTACACACAAAACAACATGAAACAATCTAACACTAATGGCCAATGGTAAATGACAAATTTATTCTTGCTGAGGGAAAAGAGTTGTCTTGAGAGCACTCTTGAATATGATCGTGGTCTCTTTGTGTCTGAGATCAAGAGGCAGTTCATACCAAGTAGCTGGGCCCTGATATACAAATGAACGTTGTCCATATAACTTAGTTTTAACCATAGGAATACTAAGTTTACGAGTGTCCGATGATGAGCGCAAGCTTCTAGCAGGAGTGTACACGTGGGTGAGATCGGAGAGGTATTTCGGACCAGAAGCAGTCAACGTAGTATAACACAGAGAAGCGATTTTGTGCTTGATTCTACTGCGAACAGGTAGCCAGTGGAGTTTATGAAGAGGTGGGGTGGTATGATCCGTTCTTGGTGCTCTAAGAATGATCCTTGCTGCAGTGTTTTGGACCTTTTGAAGTTTCTGCAGAAGACACAGTGGCAGACCAGAAAGAAGAACGTTACAATAGTCAAGTCTAGATAGTACTAATGAACACACAAGGGGTTTTGTGGCATCAACTATGAGAAGGTTTCGAATAGTGCTGATGCGTCTCAGCTCCAGGTATGCTGCTCTGCAAGTGTTCAGGACATGCTGGTGTAGTGAGAGGGAGCTATCAAAAGTAACACCTAGATTCCTAAGTGATTGTCTAAATTTAATGGGGGTGTCACTGATATTAATTGATTCTGGTAACAGGAGGGCTCGAGAAATTTTTTGCGGGGTAACAAGCATGGCTTCAGTTTTATCATCGTTCATTTGTAGCTTATTACACCTCTTCCATGACTTAACATCAGAGATGCACTTCTCTACGTTTTGGATTGTGGAAGCGACTTAATTTGGACAGCTAGATTTGTACAGTTGAGTGTCGTCGGCATACAGCTGGTGGGACACAGGGTGGCGATTTATAACGCTTGATAGGGGCTGTGTGTAAAGAATAAAGAGAACTGGTCCTAGAACCGAACCATGTGGGACACCGTAACAAAGATTATCTGGGCTGGAATGTTTATTATTTACTGAAACAATTTGGTTTCTTTCCGTTAGGTATGACTTGAACCATGATAAAGCAGTACTGTGGATGCCAAAAACGTGCTGCAGACGATGAAGTAAGATATCGTGGTCAATTGTATCAAAGGCTGCGGATAAGTAAAGGAGTGTGAGAACTGAAATCTTACCGTCGTCCAAATCAGAAAGAAGGTCATTCGCAACTTTTAGGAGGACAATTTCAGTGCTGTGAGAGGAGCGATAAGCCGACTGGAAATTACTGATGAGATTATGTAAATTTAAGTGAGATGCTATTTGAGACAGAACAACTTTTTATAGGACTTATGACATGAATGAGAGGTTAGAGACAAGGCGATAGTTTTGCAAGTTGTTGGGGTCAAGGGTTGGCTTTTTCAAAAGGGGCTTTCCAAAAGCAGTTTTAAAAAGTGATGGAAAAACACCGGTAGAAAGAGAAGTATTTATGACGTTGGTCAGAGCAGTCAATACAGCATCCAAACACCCTCCATCTCGCTAGGAGCGTACAAGTACCGCACCAGGGCCAGCGTATTAAAGGGCTGGCCAGGCGGCTCTCCTTGGTGCGTCGCAGGTGCCGCAGGCGAGGCGTGGATGGCGTCGACTGACATTGCGACAGTCAGCCGGGTCACCTCTACGTTTAGGGTAGACGACGTGGCCAGCAGTCGCCGAACCTAATCCACGCTGCGCGCCGCCACTCCTTTCTCAGAAAGCAACAGCTCCTGGGCGTACTTGTGCCCAAACGGTCGCTCGACCAGAGTTCTGTTAAGCTGCTCCACGATGCCCATGGTCCAGTGAACGACGGTCTACTTGCGCCGCAGATGTCGCCACACCTGGCCAGGAGCTGCGACACGGTGCCTACTAAACTCCCGACTGTGGACGACATGCAGCAGCTTGGGTCACTTAAGCGGACACGGCTTGTAGATCTCGGTAGCCTCCTTGCTGGTTAAGGGCTCGGTCACCTTGTAGCGACTGGCGACGTCCAACACTGTCAGCGCGTACTTGTACACGCGCCGTCCAACCTTGTCGTGCGACAGGAACAAAACGTCGGCCTGGTGAACATCGTTTGGGGTCGGGACGCTAAAATTGGGCCAGACGATTTTACCCGGCGCTGTCAGGTAGATCTGCCACACGGCCTGTTTTCTGAACCACTCCTTGGCAGTGTCTATCGGGGCCCTGGTAGCCGTTGAGAGCTTTTTAACTGCCGCCGCCCTCTTCCAGTAACCCCTGGGGCTGTAGTAGACGGATGCAAGGGAGGCCTCCATCGCTCCAGCCTACTGGACCCGACTTCAGATGGCTCCGTGCCCGCCGACCGCGAACTTGGCCTTTATCCCGCCCGTAGCGAGCATTCGGCAAAGCCACTCACCGATGGCGGGTCCCCGGGTGGCCTTTAGGTCGCGGATCAGATCCCCGTGGGCCTTATGCCGGTCCCGCATGTGGTTACTGCTCGAGTACGACATGTCGTGCCGGTCACACGCGGCGTACACGCAGTTGATGGTACCTTCCCCGGGATATTTACTCGAGGGTAGCCCTGGAAGCTTTTTGAGGCTGGCCGCGATCTCACTGCCGCGCTTTTCTACTTTGCTGGCACCCATGAATGTGACCTTTTTTGTGCCGTACACGGCGCGAAGAAGAATTCCACCAGCCTCTTAAGCCGCTGGAGGTACAAATACGCCGACGTGATGTACCTGGCCAGTGGTACGCCCACATCGCAAAGGTGATCCGCGATAACGCCAATATGATTGTCCTCTTCTGAAGGACCGACATCCCACGGCCTGCGCAACGTCCATGCCACGTGGTGTGCCGCTGATATGGACTGGTGCGAGTTCCGCCGCTTTTTTAGCGAGGCGACCGCAGCACCAAGCAGCTTCGCCACCATGGACCTGACCAGCACCCACCCAGCAACGTTTCGAGTATGCCTGGGCCGCGCGTGGATATGTAATTAGAGAGTGCCTGTGGACGGTAATCTTGCCAGCAACTTGCCAGCAACTTACTGCAACCTGCCTTTCATGCTGTTTGCGAAAATAACAAGCGCGGACGACAACATACGCCTGCTGGAAGAGCACATGGCCGCGCGCAGCGCGTTGCGTGACAAGATTGCCGCCAAGCAGCTCAAGCAGCAAGAGACAGTCTTCGAGGTTGAAACAATGTTCGCACCCGTCACCAAGCCCATTAAAACCGCCGCGAAGGCTGCCTAAGAGGAGGTTAAGGACGTGAAGCGGTCCGTCGAGGAGTGGAGGGATGAAACAGCCGCGACACTTGCAGGCGTATTGCTTGGCATAGCCTCCTCTATCCGAGCGCAGGATCCCCCGCCCGCATACATGTCAAGAATGCCTACCAGGGTGCAAAAGTTTACCAAAGAGGGTAACCAGTATATCCTCGAACACGGAGCCGAGGTGGTCGCTGCCGTAATCCCCGAAAACTGAAAAGAAATGCTGCTGCACGAACGCAACAAGAGCCTATCACCAAAAAACGTGTTAGAATGCTGACCAAAGTGGATGTACCGCGAGGACACAGAGCAAGAATGGTCTACTCCTGGATGACACGCAGCAGGGCCGATACGTTTTACTGCGAGCTCGAAACAGCCGGTCTTTCCAACGCTGCTCGAGGCCCCTCCGGATCGTGACTAAAGATCGCGCTGGCGTCGCTGCGGGTCAACTGCAGCTGGCTCAATGTTCGCGTCAAGAAGTTTGGCGACCTCCCGGCCAACAACCTGCTCGTGCTTTCCTCTGACGTAGGCGCAACCTTGATGGCCGTCTGGCTGCCGTCGGGTGCCTACGAGATCGATGCCATCAACAAGGAGGTCCAGCGGCAGATCACTGTCTAGAGGGGCGACGGCACCAATGTGAGCATCCACGTCAACTATACGACCCTTTTCGCGGCCATATAGGTCGCCTCAGCGGCCTACCGCGTGGACGTCGTGCGCTCCAATCTGCGACCTCCCCGCGGAGGCTGTCCTTAGCCTGGGCTACCACGCCAGGCATTGAGCAAATCACGTCCACCATCACGGCGTACCTCACTTGTGACGACGTGAGCGGCTCCTACGTGGACTCCAACACCAGCATCCTGGCCAGCCCCGTCTATGTGCTCTACAGCTTCGCCCCTGACGCGAGCCTGAACGAGCTCCTAACATTCGCGCCGTCGCTGCCTGTCTACCTACCCTGTCGAAGCTCTCGCATGAACAGCCTGCGCTTCACACTGACCGACCAGGACAGCAACCTGCTTAGCCTCTGAGGCGAGATGCTTACCATAGGCCTCTACATCCGAGACCACTCTGCGCTCAGCTAATGTATTAGAAGTCGTGACGCGAGCATACTATTCATGAACGCACCAGATAGTGATCTCTTTAACTTTACTTATCATACATGCTACCATATTTGAAGTTACGCTCTAAATTGATTGGACGACGTAGATTGGACTAAAATAAGCCGAGCTTGTGTGTTCATAAAAATATTATAAAATTCAAAACAATTCGGTAAAATGTTATAATTCTAGAAGCAAATGCAGAACCACATTATACTATGCTAATCTTAATGACCTCTTGTAAAGAATTTTTTTAAAGTCACTCTAGCTGAACGCACTAGATATCACTGGCAGCTTTTAATTGTAATATCAACAGTGCATCGAAGTAGTATAGCGGGTAATAGCATGAAAACACCTTTCCTTATTGATAATTTTTTTGTTCTTTTATATTATTGTTTTGGAGGCAAAACTACTGACTATAAACTATCAACTCGTGAAAATCATAGTCAGGAAAATAAATGGACGCAACTGACAAAAAATATCGGAATAATGATATGATAACCTTAAGAAACAAAATTACAGGCGCAGTCATATTTTTATTTACGCATAATATCAATTTTGGTCGCATAACTAGCTGGATGTCACTAATTGTTACTTAATGTCACAAACTAACTGTCACAAAATATTACACTTGCCAAGGGACATGTAGAATTTAGCACCGCATGTTAAAAGCAAACATCGCGATCGCACTCAAAGCAGCAAGCAAATAGTCGGATGTAAGACGGAAATGGGGTACACAAGAGCTGGAATAGAAAAAATATTACGGAAGAAAGCCTGACTCGATCAGAAAGAAGAATAACCACAGAAGAAGCAAAATGAGTTAGAATAGATCAGGATATAAAAAAATAATAATAAAAAAGAAGAGGGCATGGAAAAGTAATTGCGTGGTATCTCTGATGAAGAATTAAACACACAGCAAATAAGAGATAAAAGAGTCAAAGGCATTATTTGGGACACTGTCCATATAAAACTTGTTGTTGCTTATTGGTATCGCATGTGTCATTTGCAATGAGTTACTGCCTTTATATGTGTCTGAGTCTACTAACAACTTTACATGCTCCTACTAACCCTCTTCATTCTACCCCTACTAATCCTGCTCCATCTACTCCTACCTCTGCTCCTGCTCCAAGCGAATAATTTTCTGACATAGAAAAAAGGCTTGAAGTCAGTGAGACTCATTTCTGTCAGTAAAAGAAGGAAAACTAATGTTAACACCCACTTCCCATCTCCCAATCAAAACAAGGTGACTAACTCTATATCTGACCCCTCACCGATTGTGTGCTAATTTTCTTACACCGTCTGCACATTCAGCCACTCATAGCTTACACCACCGCAAGGGAGACATTCCAAACTTTGGGATACAAATTTATGTGAAAGTGATTTTAAAATTAAAACAGCTCCTCCTCCCCGCGATTTGCCTTATATGAATTTCAGTAATTATTATTGTTTGAAATATGCCCCTACTGCGTTAAGAGAGCCACCTCGAATAAAAACAATGTTCAAGAGGGTGTCCAAAGAAACATTCAACGTCTGATCAGAATTGACTCAGCCATCCAGGAGAAGAAGTTGAAAATAGGTTTCCATAATGGTTGCAGTGGAAGTTACGCAACGGCAGTGGCGGCCACCCACGACACATTTTTGTACAGAGACTGTCCTAACAAACATCTCAACCAAGTTGATCAACATTAGCTCAACCGTTCTAGAGAAGAAGTTTAAAAAAGATTGTTTTCGTGTGGTTACTAAAGAATCCACGCTTTTAATAGGGAGTCGCCCCAAACACAATTTTGATAGGGCATGTCCTAATAAACATTTGTCCCAAGTTTGATCATAATTGGGTCAGGTGTTCTAAAGAAGTTGAGAATATGCTGTTTTGGAAGCCACATAATTGCCTGGAGAGACACCCCAGACACAGTTTTCAAAAGCATATCCTAAAAAACGATACTAGTTTTAATAAGTTGAAATAGGTTTCCATATTATTGCTTTGGAAGCCACGCTGTTACTAAAGGAGCCACCCAGAACAAAAGTTTGATAAAGAATGTCCTATACTCCTACCAAATTTGATTGAAAGTGGTTCAGCCGTTAAAAGAAGTAATAAACATATTTTACAACTGGTTCCTCAGGAAGCCACACCGTTGCTGAAGGAGCCACCCCCTGACACAATCTGGACAAAGTTCATGTACCTGCATGCATCATGTCGGATGAAAATCCATTCACTGCAATACATTACAACGCATTCATCAACGCGTATTTTTAATGCTCTTAAGAGGACGGATAAAATATTTTCGAAGCAAACATTTATTTATGTTATTTCACCCATTTATTCTTACACCCACCCAACCTCCAACAGTGAGTGAAAACCAGCAAAACTACATCTCAACCCCATTGCTGATAAATACCGAACAAAATCGTGGAAATGACAGTAGCAAAAGTTTATCAAGCGTGACTCAAATATATATATATATATATATATATATATATATATATATATATATATATATATATATATATATATATATATATATATATATATATAAAGTCACTAGAAACGTAGACTGTTAACGGGCCGTTTTTCCGCAAAATTACTTTGAGAATTGCCAAGCAGATGCCTGTACAAAGTTGCTCCTATCTAGGCATCCACCCATAACGACTATGACCTTGAACTTAAACTCAAACACAACTGGCACAAACTTTTGTTTTTAATTGTTGTACTAAACTGATGTTTCATAGGCCTGCTATTGGCTTACATACATTCGTGACACCTTTGTTAATAATGATTGAGATACTGTGAGAAAACTTAGCCACACCTCTAGTATTAAAACTTTACCATTGCCAATCATACGAAACTGTTCAGTGTTAACTTAACATTAATCTGTAGCTGGGCTATTGCGCCGACCCAGCAGCCCGTTATGCACCTACGTATCCGTCGCTTTGACCGGATGAAAGTAAGTAATGTTTCGTTCGACGTCAAAGTTTAGCCATAAATTGTTACGTAAAAGACTGGCAACAGACAGCAACATAGAAACGACAGTTGAAGTGAAATTCGTTCTCAAAGGAAATAAATGAAATTGTTATTTGCAAACGGCAATGTAACGAATACGATTTTTCTTTATTGTCAATAAAGCAAAAACATTTATAGCAATCTTTTCTTTTTTTTTTTTTTAATAACAAAGAACGCAGTTTCTTTGTTCTAAGGCGAACATCAAAGGGAGGTTAATCCTGTATAATAAGGAAATGACTAATGGACGGTTGAACCGTAATATTCTCATTCGCTAAAAGAACGAGATATGCATAATTTAATTTAACATTGCACTCGTCGCTGACGACGACAATCTCCAAATTGCAAAGGTTTAAGCGGACGAAGGAAGGTATGGCTTGAAATTTGTAAGGTATGAAAGGATGAAACAATTATGAGCTAGACTGCAATCGTACCATGTAATTACCTTCAGGGATTGAAGGTGGAGTCCAATTCAGAATGTGTCGGATCCTGACCATAATCTACCTCGAGACCGTTCATTATATATATATATATATATATATATATATATATATATATATATATATATATATATATATATATATATATATCTACCACCGACTATGTAGCATCATTTTTGGGTTGGGGTTGGTGCTTACATGCCAGGCGATGGGTGCCGTAGCCCGCAGATCCTGGTTCGAATCTCCGTAGAGTACAAATTAAAAGTTATCTAACCTGTATGATAATATTTTTATTTATTCGTATTTAAAAAATTATGTTAATGTCATCAAGCATTCTCCTGTAGGATCCAGGGGTAGCACTTCCAGCTGTTTAGTGTATATTTGTAATTCTCTCTCTCTCTCTCTCTCTCTCTCTCTCTCTCTCTCTCTCTCTCTCTCTCTCTCTCTCTCTCTATCTCTATATATATATATATATATATATATATATATATATATATATATATATATATATATACATATACACACACCCCCTTCCTTAACGGCTTCTATGCACCAAACTGACCAACAGATAGTTGAACGACGGAGGATACCCCTTTCCTCCTCACCTCCTTTTTTTAAAAAGAACATAGTTGCTTTCCAGCCTCAATGCTTTTAAATCCATATACAAGTACCACTGATAGCTATGTGTCGACTAATAACCAAGCTATGATGTAACTCCCAATGGTTTTTTAAATCTGTAACACTTAAATTTCCACATGGAACATGCAGGTGTTTATGCTGCCGCCGCCAAATAAAGTGATACACAAGTCTCGATATCTGTTGAAGCAAAACAAAATATAAAAAAAAGAAGAACTTTGTGGTACAAATTGTATTTTATAACTTCACAAGATGCTACAAGTTCAACTCATTACAAATATACTAGTGAAACGTTTTTAGTAATTACTAACTACAAATAATGCAATACTAACAGACTTCATATAACATTAAAACGTAGCGACCATTTCAAATAATGATCTTTGATACAGAAAATATTCAAAATCTTTAAAGAAAACAATCATTTACTTTCAGCAACAAGACATGGATTACAATAAAAAAAATTAAGCACTAATAAAATAATAAAAAGATCCTTCTACATGTCTTGTTACTGAATCGAAGTAAAAAACAAGGTTTAGATTCAAATTTATAATTTGTGGCCTTAATGAATCAGATTCAGGTTAATATATTTTATTCTCTTTTAAAAAATGGCAATGAGATTGGACCTTAAGTTTTCTCAGCATTACTGAGGGTACTCACCCTTACACTTATTATGACTAGAGCATCAGGAAGCAACATACATTGCATCACTACATATCTTGCCTTATGTAGTGACGATCGGTTATCATATTTATTAGAGTCGTTAAACAATCTGAAAGTTCAAAGTCGAACATATTCTTTCAATTTATTTGAGTAATTCTGAAAAGAAAAGATGGGTAAAATACGCCTGCTGCCGCGAGATTTGCCATAAATTAAGAATTTTAACACAAAAATATATATGACTTCTTAACGCTGGCATCATGGCAAAGTTGAGACAAACGGACCATACGCATTACACGAAAGGTGGGGTATTAACAGCAAATTAGGCAATGAGACATTAATATGGACTTTTTCAGTACTGACGCAAGGCTGAATGGCAGGAATAAATTAAGGAACTTACTGCCACAACATGTAAAATTTTCCCGGGAAAAACCTTGGCATAAATGAAAATCACCTTGTTACCGAACAACTTTCCAAAAAAAAAAGATAAATGATTCTTTTGCCGATAATTTCGAGTTTTTGATCATCTAGGAATATTGAGTATCTCTCGGATTTAGTTTTCAGTTTAAGGTATCACGGTACTAATTGTTATTCCCACATATATTCAATACTAACTTTAAGATAAATGGGCACAGACAACTAATTCAATTCCCATAGACCGTAATGTAAACATTTGGCCAAATTAGTATACTTTTGTAGTAAGATCGGCAAATCACGCTTACATCGTATGAATAATCTATCCAAAAGGAAACTTTGAAAACGATGAACATGATATGCCGCGTGCCTTTTTTTTTTTTTTTTTTGACAAAAATTCCTTTGTATGTGCTCATTATAAAATCCACTCCCCGTTTACGTCCAGTAGTACCTTTGCAGCGACAACGATAAAATCAAAATGGTTGTTGGATAAAGTCTACTTATGTGTACAATTTAACTAAACGCAGGCTTCTTCTGAAAAATGGCATTAATTTGTTTTAATTTTTTTTTTTCCTTTTAGGCTCGTTCCAGAACTCATAAAATAATTAGTTGCCTGTGACTAAGTAATTATACTTACTGCTCTACTGTAGCAGTCGCATCGTATCCTGTCCAAGAACCCCCTCCCTTGGCTGTAATATCAAACTGTGACCCAGAAAACATAAAGAGTACACTGTTTCCAGCAGACTAAGACCTAGGCGAAGAACTATCATTGTTTCCAGCAGACACCGACCAAGATGACGAACTAGCATTACCAGGGATTGAATTCAAACATTCATAATTATCACCATTATACGTATATATTATACAATTATTGACATCTCTTTCGGTAAATATGAAGTTTTATGAACCAGTACACCGCATATTGACCGACTGGAAATGGAGGTGAATATGATAGGTTTACTGGTATATAGAACTTTATGTTCATACACACAATCGTCTATTATTGTTTTATTACATGATTTAGTGCACACTTTAACTCGATTCAGCAAAATTTCGACTGCGTGGAACCACAAAAAAGTAATGACGTCACAACAGTGTAATGTCATGTTTTATCGCACAACACAAGATGTGTCAGCCAATGAAAAAGCGCCTCAAAGGAATATAAATCGAGCAATAAAATTATTTATTCTCCTTGCCTTCTGAAGAGTTCGGATAATCAATGTTTTATAGCACGTTTATATTTGTTACTAAGGTATTGAGAGGGATGTATCCTCATAGTCACTGCTTACAAATCGAGATAGATAACCGAAGTTCACTGTACATACTTTGAGCATTTTACTAACAAAGGCAATTTCTATGCAAAACTTTAATTCCATGGAATGTGGTGTCTTTCCTGCACACATTACTGTATCTATTTTGAAAAAAAAACTCAACACCCCCCACAAAAAAAAAAAAAAAAAAAAAAACACACTAACAGAATTGGCTGGTAACAGCCTAAAATGGCAAACCAATATCATAGGCCGCTAACTAGTATCATTACTTTCATATAAATGAATCTGAATTCTGATTGGCTGAATAGGTCACACACGCAACTCTAATACCACGTATTGGTCTCCTCTCGGTGATTTCAGCTCCTTAAAACAACGTATTGTGATCGCGCGGGGATCTATTTTAGATCACGTTATAAGATAATAAACAATTTTACGGGCTTTAGTTTCACTCAATACATTGTTTAAATAGCTGTGAAATACATATATTGGCCTCCGCTTTGCGTCGGCTAATATAATATTTCACAGCTTAATAAAACAATGTACTTAACTCAACAAAGGCGCATAACTGTATAATATCTCTGTCTCCCAATTGGTTAGTCAGGAAACAGTGACGTTATTCGTAGTGATTGGTTGGTTGCTTCATAGCGGCGTGGTACATAATGGGTAAAAAGGTTCGAAATTTTCACACTTCTTTCGAAAATAAAGGCTGATAAGTTATCTCCATTCACAACATCCTCGTCTTTTTTCGATGACAGTCGAATAACTTCAACTCTCGGAAAGAAACTCGGAAGTAATCGTATTGATACGTCAAGAATTGGTAGGTTTTTGACGGACGAGCATTCGGCTACATACAAAGAATAGATCTTTATAATGAAATACATACGCTGAAATAATATTTCACAATGTTTAAACCATCAATGAAATATCTGCACTTTTAATTTTGTATAAACTGCTGGAACTTTTGAATTAAAAAAAATGGAGAACTCGTTCAGTTTCCATAGCCTCAAATATACTGATATTAGTGATGGCACGTCGTTAATTCGTTGTGAAGTCAATGAGGTTATTATGGCGTAAAAACAACAACGGGTCTAATGACTATTCAAAGTGGCCACCATTTACATCCGAGATTTTATTCCAGCATGCGACAGAAAAGGCCGAGGACGTTCCGAGTGAAGTTATCCGCGGCCTCACAAGTACCGGAAGTGTGACGCAGTTGTCAGCGAAAACCACAAAATCGCAACGTTGACGCCGCCAATAGAAAAATAATACCTATGTTTCGCCATTCGCTGGCGCAGGCGAGACAATAAATTCCATGAAACTATACATAACTAACAATCATTTCACAATCCAATATTTGCTACCTAAAATTGATTTTATTAAAAAAAAAAAAAAAAAAAAAATATCATTGAGAGATGCACAATTAATGTTATCACCGCAAAACACTGAAACGTACACTGAAATCACAATACAATCAGTGCGGGACAAACAGACAATACATACAAAATTAAATTTATCAATCAAAAGTAAAACCAGGAACCTGCTATAAACAGAAGAGCTGGGCTTTATTAAGCTCGGAAGAACATAGGCACGTGCGGACGAATGGTATCACATAGTCTCCATATCTTCTTAACCAAGAAACAATGCTCAACTAATTTCTGTGCTAAATGTTTCTAGGACATAAACATATCAGGATAGGTCTCTAGCTTTTCAACGCGATAAGCATCAAGTGCCAGTGTTAGTATCATACTAATATTAAAGAAAAGCGTGACAAAATAGGTGTCAAACAAGAGTCCCTCGGGGGGACTGACGCTCTACTGGCCGAAAAGAATTTCCAGGAATTCAAGATAAGACTAGTGCTTCCGTTAACTGCTGAGTGCTGAAACCATCTTTGATATTCTTTAACAATAAGATTTTAAAATTAGCTGCTGTGGATGTCAGATTGGCAACATTTTCATTTAGGACCAACAAGACATAATTCAGAACCAACAAGACATCATAAGAAGTCTTCAGGTGGAAACCCCATGTTGATATAACTTTCCATTTTGGAGAAGTACCAATAACAAGATTTTAAAAATGGCTGCCATGGTGGCCATATTGGATATCAGATTGGCACCATTTCCATTTAGGACCAACCAGATATCATGAGAAGTCTTCTGGTGAAAATCTCATGTCAATATGACTTTCTATTCGGAGAAATGGCGATAACAAGACTGGATGTCGGATGGGTAACAATTTTATTCAGAACCAACTAGACATCATAAGAAATCTTTTAGTGAAAAGTCCATGTTGATATGACCATCCATTCAAGAGGTGTAACGATATGAAAATTTTCAAGATTGCCGCTGTAGCGGCCATAATAGACGTCAGATCGCACTGTTAGTTTTTTTAGGACCAACTAGACATCATAAGAAGTCTTTTAGTGAAAACTCCATGTTGATATGACCATCCATTCAGGAGGAGTAGCGATACCAAGATTTTCAAGATGGCCGCTGTAGCGGCCATATTTGATGCACAAGCGGCAATTTTCATTTAGGACGGAAAACAGACCATCCCATAAGCTCTTCTAGTCTATGACCAGTAGAGCTCAAAAATTATAAACGTTTACCCCTGGACAATAATATGCTATTTCTTCATAATATGGTACACTTAGTATACAACATAAATAGAGAATACAGCAGTTATACCTTTTCATAAATTGCGAGGGAAAAAAGACAAAAAAAGTCGGGGTAGGTTGGGAAGAGCAGAAAAAGGGAGAAAAAACCCAAAAAAATAAATAACCCCCCCCCCGAAAAAAAAAGACACAAAAAATGGACTTCAATACAAACTAAACCCTGTTTTCCAGAACACTAATTAAGCAGACAAACCCATGATCCGTCAGTGACCGTAATATTTATATTAAAAAGAAAAAATATCCAGAATATATATATATATATATATATATATATATATATATATATATATATATATATATTCATCGTTATTCGTATATAGTTCGTGTCAAAATCATAATAACTATTATTTAAAGATTTATATTCTGTCGATTTTGTTTAAATTATGCCTTCGAATTTATAAAACTTTCAAGATTGAGAATTTACTCGAAACCTCGAGATTCAATATGTGAAGCTATTGACAACGTTTGATAAAATCGAAACATTTTCTGCTCTGGTGACTCCTTTCCTATAAAATATTCCTTAGACTTTGACGATTGAGGTGGGAGTAAAAGTCTGAGTCCTTGACTCGAAAAGTTTTATAAATTCAAGGCAAGATCAAGTTACAAACTGATTTAATTATAGCTTTACTAAAATACAAGACTTTGGAGATAGCGCGCAAACTTCCACGGCAAATAAGAGGGCCTAATATTTACATGTACATCAAAATAAGCTTAATTCATATGGGGCATGCCAAAATATCCCAGATGACGTTTTACGAATTTTTCTTTGATTCTTACAAATATGTACTAAATTTAGTAGATATTTAGTGCTGTCCATGTGTGAAATATCGAGGATTGAAGCCAGGTGGAATTTTTAATTTCAGCCGAAATATTTTATTTTATGGTTCCTTATAAAAAACAAACATTTTCACCATATACAATTGGCCATATTTACAACAGAAGGAACAACTAGAAACTGTGTTTGTAAAACACGTATACCTCACAATGGTGCAATGTTCCTGGTAGCGTTATTTCTCCAACGTTTATCCCATGTCCTGTTTTACAAATTTAAAAAAAAAATATTGAAATTTTTTTTGTACAAGGAAGTCATGTCCAATAATAAGACACCATTTCCCCTTCATAAAAAAATTCTACATATTAACCTGGCTAGCATCCTGGGCCTTCGTGTTATAATTCCAGAAGAAAAATGCTGGAAATTCGGTATACAAATGCTGGAGACTGAACTCACTTGTATAATTCTAAGTCACAAAGGGTCATAACTCTGTAAAAAAAATAAAAATAGCCCGATACATGTGAAAATCTAATCAGGTCATCAAGAAATGACCTTTATAAAGTGTGTAAATTTCATGACTCTACATCAAATAGTTTTCTGTATCGCGTTAAAACAGACTCAGGAAAATTCTAAGTCACAAATGGGCATAACTTCGATACAATAGGGATATAGGTGTGATCATATACTGATGACCATGATAAATTGTGTAAAATTACATGGCTCTATGCTGAACAGTTTTTGTGCAATCCCGCTGAGACGGATTCAGGACAAACTTGAAAAATTCGAAGTCACATAGGGTCATAACTTCGATAAAAAAAAAAAAAAAATCTGAAAATGTAAATAGATCAACATCATCAACGTATGGCGATTATAGATGGCGCAAGATTTCATGGCCCTATATATCGCTGAAACAGATAAGGGACGGATGTACGGACTGTAAACAATTTTTTTTAACAAATCTGTTAACAAATTTTTTTAAAACAAATCTTTAATTATAGTCGCATTATTATTGTATCATCAGATCTATCAATACATGCCATATTTAAGATCTATCAATACATGGTCAGCAGTAAATAAAGGCAACAGGAAATGTATAAAGAAAAAAAAAATTCCAGTGGCCTCATACACCCTCCTAATAGTCAGTGCGCTACTCTGTAGTCTTAAACAATACCAAAGAGAACAAATGACTAAATGTAACGAACTTTATAATTTATGTGTTTGCTTCATCGTCTTTTTTTTTTTTTTTTTTTTTTTTTTTTTCATCTAATTAGTAACAACAATATTTAGCACTAATCAACACCGAAAGCAAAATATTAAAGACTACATACATATAATATTATCAATAACACTACACATATGCTTATATAACATAGTAAATTTGTGTTGTTATGGCAGTCTATAGAAAAGCAACCCATTTTTTGGTACATTTTCATTTAACTAAACAAGAGTGACAGATTTGTATACAAAATAATATTAATTTGAATGTAAACAAATTTTTTTAATTATGGTCATATTATTGTCGTATTCATCAGATCTATCAACAGATGCCATAATTACAACAGAAATAAAAGAGAACCCTCACATGGGTAAAAATGGATTCAACACACTACTGGTGAAATGATGATTAATAAAATAATACTGACTATAAATACAGTACAAGATAAACAACAAAAATAAACAAAAGTTACTCAAACAATCCACAGACCTTGTGCATATGTATACAAATATACACACAATTTCTTGTCTCACATATATAGTATGTATGTATATATAAGGTTTAACGGCATGTCAGCATAATACGGGCTATATGGTGACGATTATATTTACACAATTTACCCTCAACAAAGTCATTTAAATAAATGTCTACAAATGCATCTTTTAACAATTTTTATGCAAATATGAAATTAAGCCAGGTAAGGCAGATGAAATCGGTAATTCTAAGCCCAAATTTCACTTTGTCGCTATTTATGCATTAAGGTAAGAAGGTGGCTAAAAATGTATATCTTCAAATTATGACAGTAACATTGCAAAATGTCAATTTCTACGGAAAAATTGTGAAATAAAGTTGTCGTGTCTCAAGTTTGACAAAAATAGGTCAAACTGTCTTTAACACACTAGCCTTGGAAATTTATTATTTGAAATTTGATGTATATGTTTCGACACTGGTAAAGTAATGTTTTTCGGTTTTGTTAATACGATGGTTTATTTGATATCATCATCCTTTAATTCCTAGATTATATCACACACAAAGGCGGGAGCCGTGGCAGCTCAGTTGGTAGAGCATCGGACTCGTAATCCAAGAGTTGAGGGTTCGATACCCGCCTAGACCAGCCCATCTCGGCTGCCTCGTTTGGGAAAGGCACATAGCTCTCATTTCCTCTGCATGATAGTGCCAATGTGTTATAAGTACATTTAACTCCACCCCCAACCCCAGCAAAAAAAAGTATACTCGAAATGCAAGGTTTTTACACTGACTGACGCGAACACAATGCTAGAGAGAGAGAGAGAGAACAAAAAAGCATGCAAAACTGTAAAATATAAAAATAATGATGCAACGTAACAATTTTATATTTTGAACAACGATATATAAAAAATACATACACTTGTTATATGTTGGTAGTGTTGGAGTGGTGGTGGGAAGCTAGATGTAGAATACAGAGTGCTAGAGTATCCTGATAGAAAATATAATAACGATCGGACCCATAACGTAATTGAAATAGTCTCGATGATAGTCAACATCTTATTTTAGGGAACCGTGTCGCAGTTTTTCGATAGTTTGCTTGGTAAAGGAATTATTATAGAATCTGTCAACATATTATAATCCACAAGTTTTTCCTTCAATTGGCAATACTTCGAATGATATATATACATATATCAACTCTGGACCTTGAAACTCAATTCCCTGACACGGATCTCTAATATTATTTCTGGCATATTAAATGCCGTTCAACTCATCAAATCAGTCTACCAATAACAGAGTAGTTGCTGTTCAAAGACTGGCATCCTTTCAAGTGAGATTTTACTGAAAAACCGACTAAGCGATTATTTTAACTTAACTTTATGCCAGTCTCTATCAATAATAGGGATAAGCATGCTTCATTTGGTAACCCAAATCTTTCTAAACATTTAAACATTTGCAAATATGTTCGCCTAAATACTAGCTTATGATTTATTTTGAACAAGTACATAATTTTCGTACAATTTAGCCTCTTTCCTGCTTAGGGACCAACCATTTAATTTTTTTTTTTGGGGGGGGGGGGGTGTGGAGAGTGGAGGGGGGTGCTGGTTTTATTTTAAAAAATCTGCCCCCCCCCCTCCACATTAGCTCGAAAAATATATTTTTACTCTGATGTGTAGCTAAAAAGAACTTATTATATCCATTATATTAGTTGAAAAAATTAATTATTTAGAGAAAGAAAAAAAGAACATGATTCGCAAAAAAAAACAGGCGCACCCCCCGCCCCCGATAATTAAATGGTCTGTCCCTTCTTTGATGACAAAATAGTTATTGTTTTGTGCCGACTATATATAACAGGTTATGCGTGAGCACAGGTTAATTATCATTGGGGATTTTTTTTTATTTGTGTGCTTAATTTTCATAAAGCAATACAGAAAGTAAACATCAGATGATGAAATACGATATGGATTTAATTATTTAGTGATAAACCAGTTTGTTTGTTTTTTAAAATCCAGGACTATTTTTCAGCCAGCCCTGTTATTTTCTATTTTCACTAGGCCAGAAGTCCATTAATAGTAATGGACTTCTAAGTCCACTGAAAGTCAAAAAAAGGTCCTATAGTGTCACTCAAAAACATCTAGTAGTTAAATTGATTTCAGAACTTTTATGATTTTTTTAAAAACAAAAGTTACATCCTCCTCTCTCATTTATTTACTATTTAGATTGATTACTAAACTCTCTCTCTCTCTCTCTCTCTCTCTCTCTCTCTCTCTAAAGGAGATATTAATATAGCTGGGATTATAGTATGAACATAATATGTCCCAGCATATAGCAATATTGTAAAACCTAGACTTTCAAGAAACAACAGATATCACAGAACCATTTAAATCGCCGCGATTCATTCGATCATGATAATATCACACAAGATATTTCAAATCAAGAAACCGTGATATATCGATTAAAATCACTCAGACGATTCAGAAAGTCATATTTTGTTATAAATATTTGCTTCTTTCAAGAAATCAAAAATCTGAGATGCACTTATTTTGTCAAAAATGTTCTTTCATATTTTTAAAACTATAGTATCGATCGCGTATAGGTTGGAGGTCGATACAGTTAATCAAAAAGTGATTGATGGTAAAGGGTTCATTGCAAGTGATACCCATTGGTTGGTCCTCGCCCTTCAAACTGAAGGTATGAGTTATCCAAGTGTGTCCAATTTTAAGACGTTCAACAACCACTTCGTCCTTACGTACTGGTCTATAGGATGGGGACCATTCGATTGAAGTAGGTTTTAATGAGTGAAGATTGTCATGGACACCTCATTCCATAATGCATGCCACTTATTAAATAAAAACCTAACAAGACAAAGGCATCTCTCTCTCTCTCTAATTTCATAACTCTTTCCGGTAGATTCTGCATAACATGAAATTATTTCATGACTCAATACATGTTTTTCAGGTTCGGCTTTTTTTAGCACTTTTATAATGATGCACACATGTCGATGTCGAGAGCTGAAGGACACCATTTTTTGTATCTGAGAGTAGGTGACAGATACATTTTAGTAAACAATTTAGATGATCTCTTGCTGAAAGTGACAAACTTTCTAAAAGGCTTCTCTAAAAGTACGGCAACTGCCCTCCCTTGTAATCTTAATATGCTTTCTTTACAAGGCAAGATCGCATTTTCCCTGCGTCATTCTCACTGACCTGCGCATCGGTTGTCGGGAATGAGGGGTTCTGAGACAATTGTTTTTTTGTTGTTTTTTTTTTTTTTTTTTTTTTTTATTTTTGCTTTTCTGCAACTTATTTGTATTGCCGATCACGGTACGACTGCAAATTAATATAAATATTTTAGTAAAGACATTTGAAGCAGGTTTATTACAAGGCTGTTTTGTTGTCTGCAAATGCCCAAACCTGTGATCGTTTACCTCCCTCAACATAATCCGCATACTTGGGCTCCACACATACAACGCTATACTACATGCTAAGTTGTAGCGCGGTCAGGTGACGAAGAGTCTCTCTGGCAAGAAATTGCTGGAACTCCTGAATTTTACCTTTTTTTAAACCCTCTTACACCTAACCTGTTGGTCTTTTCAAGCCTTATATTTCACGAAATCGAATAACAAATACAAAAACATAACTTCATTCCAAAAGTGAAATAATAAAAATTTTAATAAAAATAGCCACCCTTCTTACCTTAATCAAAAATGTTGGGGAAAATATCGTATTTCTCGAAAATACTGCAAATATGTTGGGAACAACATATTTGAAAATACCACTTCCCCTTTTACCATTGATTTTCCTTCCTTTTTTCTATTCTTTGAAACAGCTATATTTCTAGCACAACCAAAGAAAAGAAAAAAAAAAAATACAAGCTCGCAAGCGTAAAACACATGATTCCAACAATAAAGCAAGAAAATAGTAATTTCGTACAGAAGACACAAGTTACCTTTTCACAAGTCCGGCAAACGCACCATTTGTAAATCCAAGGGCAAAAATATTTGCCACAAAATATAAAATTGGACTAAATATTTGTATCCTTTATGATGTGTTCGTATTAGAGGTAATTATTTGTATTAAAAAAAGGAAAATTTGGTAAAGTATAAAATAGACTTTGGCATATCGTGGGAGAGAGAGAGAGAGAGAGAGAGAGAGAGAGAGAGAGAGAGAGAGAGAGAGAGAGAGAGAGAGAGTAACGAACACGTTTCACCGTACTTGTGTTCTTGTCAATGAACTACACCCTAATACACGGTGAATTTTCACCATATTGTATTGATGCATCTTATTAAATGCCAAACTGTAAAGTAAAACGATCTAGATTTGCGGGTGCTTTTAAAAAATTACGCAGGAATTAGATCGGTATATAAATAATTAAGTATAATGGTCATATAATTATGGTTGTGATGACAAATGCAGATTTGAAGATCTATTCAAATGATGCCTATCAATTTAATACAAGCGTAGGGTACATATTGCTAGATCTAAACTACTGGACGGAACCAAAGCACACCAAAACATACCCAAGCTGTTGAAACATGGTCTACACACACTCTTGATATACTCCTGATAAAATACACTAAAATACTGTGGTTCTCATATTTGCTGTGAAACTCTGGTGCCAAACCTCTTTGATGCCGGACTCCGAGTTTGATCTGATGACAGCTTTGCTGGAACCTCAAGAGTAAACTTAATGACATCTGAGTGCACTCTCATATGCAAATTCAACTCAGCTTTGTTGATCGTTTCGAATCCACACTGGCAGCATCGGAAAGTTACCCAGCAACATATTTTAGCGTTAGGCTCGGGTTCGTCATTTGATTTTCTAGGACACGTGGTTTTCAATTTGTTCTTGATAATCCTACCAAACTCTGTAACATCGTCTTCACTAGTATCTTGGGCTTCGGTCACAGAATCGAAGTCTATGGCGGCATTGATGACCTCATTTGTGAATTCGTAACTGTAATTCTGATTACTTGCATGGCGCCACATGTGGGACTTAAGGGATGGCAGATGATGACAAACGTACCCACAAAGATTACATTTATACTGCTCTAAAGGCTGCTGTACAAAGCGCTGGTCGTTCACGTGTCTCTTCATATGTGACTTGAGACTACGTACTGATACTGCAGTAAAACCACATAGCTCACACTTAGGCTCTGAATGAACTTCTGTATAATGCTGGCGAAGCTGTATTACATTGTTAGTCGTGTAATCGCACTGGGAACACATCTTCACCGCTTCATGAATTCTGAGATGATTTTTAAGTTCACGTGTTCCAGTTGCTACAAAGTCACAGTAGGAACAACGCATATTTTTCATGCACGATTTTTCCCTCTTGTGAACACGCAAATTAAAAGCTGTTGGAAATTCTTCTTTACAGATATCGCAGGCGTGCTGCTTTCCAAAAAAATGCGTTTTGACATGACTATGCAACGCTGACTGACTTTTGGTTTCGAAGTCACAGGAATCACAGCACTGAATCTCCTGCTCATTGTGTGCCCTCATGTGGGCTCTCAGCTGACTTTTGTAATTGAATGCTGATGGACACATCTTACACTGGTATACGCGAACCTTGCAGTGCTGAATCATGTGATCTTGAAGAGCTTCACTGGATCCTGCAATAAAGTCACAGAGAGAGCACTCAAACGGTTGCTTTGTCTTGTGAAGTCGCATGTGTTGTCTAAGCAAAACAGTACTATCGTTCATGTAATGGCAAAGTTTACACCGGTACTTCATCTCACCATCAACTTCAACTTGCTCAACATTATCAATATCAAGAGCAGACGTTGTGTTTTCAACTGAGCTCCTCCTACTTCTTTTTTTGTTGCCTTTCTTTGTAAATGATGCCAATCCATCGTCATCTATATCTGATTTGGACCTTTCTCTCAATTGCTCAATCACTGCCAAAAGAGACGAAGATATACCGCTTTTGGGTTTCTGAGTTAACTCAGAATTCTCCGAGTATTCAGAATTTTCGTCCACAGTTTTGCCTTCCTGTGGCTGCACAAGAATATTCTGCCGAGACTTTCTTTCTACGGGATATGCTGGGTTATAATTAGGACCTTTCTGCAGCAGAGAAAGTAACGTTACGGCTGATTCTTGAGACGATGCTGAAAATGTTCTCTTTCTGGCTGTTCCATCTGGTGTTGATGGTCTCCTCTCTTCACCTGTTACATCATCACTCTTCTGTCTGGCACTTTCTTGTGACTTAACTCTCCTTTCTCTCTTCGTTAAAGACAGCTCACCCTCTTCATTGTCAACAAACGCTGAGTCACTGCCCTTATTCTGACTGTCTTTTTTGTCCGAGCGAGGTGTTAACAAGAGGTTGGATGAGGAAAGCTTATCCAGTGGTTCCTCGTGAGGAGTTGTGATGACTGTAACCTCAGACGACACTCCAGAGTCACTGAGCTCTGACTCTAGTACTTCCTCACCCTGGACTTTGCCATATCCAAGTCTTGGGCTTCCTTGCTGACTTCTCATTCCTGTATATCCCTCACCAGTGGTAACTGTATCAACTGATTCAACCACAACATTTACAGGAAACCGAGACAACTCACTAAACTTTACTTTCTTTACACTCTCAGATAAAACAGCATTTTGCGCCAGTTCATCAGAATGCCTTTTCAATCCTCTTCCTTGAACACTCTGCCCATCATTTGGACCATCTATATTTTCATTTAGTTTAGAACTTGCCAGGATCCAGTACGAATAATTGTTCTCCACAAGCAAGGAATTTTTAGAAATATTGGCCAAATTAACATTTTCTGGAATAATTTCCACTTTAACAGGTAAGCGATTTTCTGGAAGCAAATTACCATCTCGTTCAACCTTACATGTATTTTGTGAACTTGGTGGTAAGACTGAGACAATTTTCTTTATTGGATCCTCATCACTCAAATATAAGGCGGTCTCATCTTTCTGTATTTCTGACTCTTTCATTCCAACCATAGCTCGAGCTGCGAGTAAATGGGCAAGAGCAGGTGCAACATTGCTTATTTTACTTTGTTCATACACTATGACTGGTGAAACTGCTACTGATTCGGTTGTTTCTCCTGCTTCACTTTTCTTTCCTTGATTTGGCGGTCTCTGTTCACTAACTTTAAATTCAACTACTGAACCATTTTTTACAGGTTCCGATTTATTTTCTTCACTCCTCGTCAAACCCGCATCTTCGTAAATACTAAGAGGCCCGTTTTGGAACATAGGATAGTCAATATTTTTGTGACCCGAATGTTTCCAAATGTGTGCCTTAATTGTTCGCTGATACTCACAAGTATATCCACAGATGGTACAGCGAAATCGTCCGGCGCTGCTATCATGGGTAAATCCAACGTTTGTCGGATTTCTTACAGTATTTTGCTTTGACACTGGGGTGATGTAGTAAACCACAGCCTTTTCCTTCTCCTTGTCTTGCCTTTGATTACTAGTCTTGTTATCGGTGTCTTCTTTAGCTGAATGTTGGAAGCTTTCTGAAGATAACTGATTTCTGCTCGTGTCACCCTGCTCTTGAACAGCTTCTGACCTCAAATTCTGAATTAGATCAATATTCTGTAGTGACATGCCACTCTTGATTGAAAGCAAAGTTGATGACGTCAACGTTTCTCTGTCGGATACAATTTGAACTGCCATACTGCTTGACACAACTGGTCTTCCAGGTGGGTATTTATTCTGGGGTGTGTCGAGTTTGTCAAGAGTACGCGAAGCATTAGGTACAGCGTTTTCTGAAGTCACCTGCATTTTACGACCATTTGAAACTTCAACAGAATGCTTAAAACCGCCAACAGAAGATACCTGCCCATGGTCTTTGGTGGACAAAGTTGTGTTTTTGACAAGATTTGCAGTACTAGACGAGGTAGTTTGCGAACCATGCACTTTGGTTTGCTTATGTGTTGACATATGTATCATAAACGATTGTCCTTCAGTTGACTCAAAATCGCAGTATCCACATTTAAATAACATCGGAGTTTTGCTGCCAGCGAACTCTGTGACTTTTGAGGGCGTGAGTGCTTGTAATTCAAAAATTTTATTTTTGCTGGAAACAGCATTTTCCAATATGTTTTCCAGTGGGTTATCATGCTTTACGTTTTCAACAGTAGATATGGATTGTTGAAGCTTGTCAACACTTTCTGAGATATGTTTTAGCATATGTTCTCTGATGACCTCAGCATCGTGAGCTGTAAAACCACATGCAGAACATTTGATCCAAACTGGCTTTATAACAGTCGGCTGTCCAATTAGTGCTGCAGGGGGCTTGGCTACAGGTAGTTTTGCCAAGGAAGATTTGGATGCAGCCAATTGTATAATATGCTGTTTGAAATGGATCTCAAAGCGTAACCTATCTTTAGTGAGAAAGTTACAAACATTGCATTTGTATCCAAGGTCGTCTACATGCTTGACCTCAATATGTTCTTTGATTTCTGGCTCACTTGGTGCAACATAGTCACACAAATCACACCCATACACCTTCTCTGTATTGTGAACGGTTTTGAGATGAATATCGAGTCCGTTATCTCCTGCTTCTGAGACTAAATCCTTACAAATTGGACATTTTAAAAGCCTATGAGTGGTATGCAGTTTGATGTGGTTTGTTAAATGACCTTTCTTTCTAAACGTTGCATTGCAGTGGATACATTCAAATGGGCGCTCGTTAGAATGCACTATCAAGTGTTCTCTTAGAGCATGGCTTCTTTTCCCAGCATAGTCACAAAAGGGACATTTATATGGGCGATCAGAACTGTGCACAAGATCAACATGTTGCTTTAGATAATGTTTGTTCTTGCTACTGTAGTCACATTCCTCGCATTTATATATTTCTTTACTGGCCGAGTTTGTCATCTGCAGATCCTCCACAACCGAATTTGAAATAGGTCCATCCTCATAAGAAACCGTGGTTTTCTGACCACTGACAGCGACATTAAGTAGTGCCAAAGTTTGATCAGATCCACACGCTACTCTGTTATCAGTTGCTGCATTACTTGAAATTTCTGAATCGCCACTCTGGATACTTGACTCGACGATGCGCTCCACTACAAAATACTGTCTTCCTGGATTCGCACTTGTCTTTGATGGAAGTTCTTGTGTCCTAGAGCCGGTGTAGTTTGACGTGTAGACAGTTATAACTCTGCCATTATCTGAAGCAGAATTGCCATTAGGTTGGTTGCTTGAGAGCTTCTGGAGAATCAAAGACTTAGTTCTATCTGATACTGTTCCAGAGTTACTATTTTTCTCGCAGGCGTCTGATGCAATTGAACAGACTGAGTCAGCTGACATCAGTTCTCTTTCATTGCTCAGAAGATTATAGTTTAATTCATCGAGATTCTGTTGTACATTTTTATTTCTTAAAGTATACCCTGAATTGTCCTTATAAAATTCAGATCTATTAAGAATTCTCTGAGATTTACGCCTCGGAGTTTCATATTCTGTATTGTCTTCCATTGCAGTGTTCAGATCTATTTACAGCGTCATCGTTTTTAGAGTGCTGCAGATCTCTCTACGCTTCCATTCACGTCTTTAACTGTCTCCGTTTACATGAACTGAGATTCCACTTAACTTCGCGATGACAGAACAAACTTGTTGCCATGATGATCCAAGATCACCTGGAGCACACGAATGACAAATCCTGTAATAGAAACGAAAAATCAAATCATTAATTCACACAGTCGGTTGCATTGATGCAAATAATAACGTTTATTTCAAAAAGCAGCTCAGATCTCAAAAACGAAATAAATAACTCCCTTTCGTTCACTGCACACCATAAAGACTTATTTAACAAATGGAACCTAATGGTATGATTGGTAAGCGTGACTACAGCTATAACTGTAATCCTTTGTCATTCCATTCAAGTGAATAAGAAACAACATTGCATAGCCAACCTTCAGACTCGTTAATCTAAACGATGAAGCAAAAAAAAAAAAAAAAAATTCTGTACAAAACTGAGAATGTGAGTACGTGATCGAATCCGCTGCTTTCTTTGTCATGTGAAAAAGACTGCGGATTTATATAATCAGACCAATGAAACTTAGGCATGGTAGAGATAACATTTGATTCCCTGCACGGAAATTATGAATCCTGGCAACACTATGAAAGTCGAAGTTAGGAAGCAGCATTTCGTGAGAACGAGGCAAGAAGGCTGATTTAGTACGATGTTCGAGTATTCATCATTCCTTTCTCGAAGAAGAATGATTTTGAAAAATGTATCAAGGTAATAACATTTTGTGGTCATTTCCAACTAAACATCGATAATAATAGTGGAAATAAACGCATTTCTTCAAAAGTAAGTCATGGTAAAATGAGCATTCATATACTTTCTTCAAGAAAGTAATACTTGTGATCGCTAAGGCCACAGTTGTATATTTGCTACTTTTTGTCCTTGACTACCAATTATAATTTATCGGTTCTCCCAAACAATTTTGGAAGAAATGTCACAATTTCTTTTTTTAAGTTACATAAATCTATGGTTTATTTTCCGATTTATCAACTGTGTATTCAGTGCTACCCTCCAGGGAATAACATTTCTTTACTTTTCCTCAGGAGAACAAATGAGCCTGTATCAGTGCATATTTTGACGACTACCTGTGATAAATGTTTTTAAAAAATCGTGCAGCAATAAAAATTTTATATTACATTATATGATGACAATTTTGTTATATTTTTACCTTCATACTTACTTGTGCTGCTCTGCTGTAAAACACGAAACCAAACCAATATATTTATCAATGGATGGTTGGACGAATAAATGAATGAATGGTTGGATTTGTAGCAACTGCGATTTTATTTAAGGTTTTAAAGTTTTATAAAAGTTAGCTTACACAATTCCATAATTTTCATTAACTCTGTGTTGTTTTTTTTTTTTCAGTACCAATTTAAGTATTTGACGAATGGACAGATGGACATAGAAAAGTCAATGAAATATTCTTGAACTGTAAAGTGTTCCCAAAAATTTCAAGGTTTTAATGCATTCTCTTTGTAAACTACTTTCTACTTTTTTTTAATTGCCACACTCCCGAAATTACAGATTTTGTGTTGTATGATGATTTAAATATAAAACCTACAAAATAACGACTACCAAATAGACCAGCCCCCCACCCCCTCCTATAGATTGTATCTAATGCTGCAGTTATAACTGCCAAGATAAAAACATACTTGCCATAATGTACACGACTATTAGGTACCTAAACCAGTGGGCAGTACATAGTCGATAAGTCACCTGATACAGCCATATCCCAGAGGCAAGGATTCCACGGAACACGAGGTATAGCCTTTTTCGGCCTACGCATACCATCATTCTGTTGATGCTAAAAAGTGAATTGCCCTTTTCATGCCAAATGCATGCAAGTAACATATAGTTATAACCTAGGAGCCAGTCGCAAGAGGGTAGAAAGAGACCCATGAACAAATGCTGGCTGCATGAGTGCCTTTTCATGTGATGAAAGTGTACGTGTATATAAGGTTATAGGGGTCGGGATTTCAATGGTTTTCGTGTTATGATGCAAAGGCTGAGCCCCATGGGCTAAGGTAAGACCAAAATACCAATCAATGCTAACTGTAAAAATGAATTCATTATATCATGCCAAGTTTATATGTACTTTTATTTTAGTGTGAGGCTATGAATAGTTCCTAGTTATGACCCTGGAGCAGTGTCGAGGGGGTGGGGTGGGAGGTCCGTCTAACTACATCTATGCGATATTCCAAAGATAGAAGCATACATCATATGCACTGAATTCTATCTAAATATGTAGAAATTATGGTGCCATTTCGACCCACCCCTCCACATACACATACGCCTCCACTCATATGGACATGAATTCACTTCAACACAAAAGCATTTCCCACTCCACAAACATTAATTATTGCAAGTGTCATCAAATTTGTAGTAGTGTCATAGTTATGGGTTTTCATAAGAACTTAAACATTTGAATAGACACCGCCGCCGACGATGACATTAGCATCGCCACGTGCTGCATAGTTCTTTGAAAATGGCAAGACCAAAATCGAATATATGTAACACTTTAATACAAAGTTTTACGCACAGTTAATACTAGTAATGTAAAAGAAGGTATTTAAGGAAAACAATCTAGTGTCTACCTTTTGCACAAGCCATAACATTTCAAACATTCCATACAGGAGCCCAATAGTCAGCATATTTTACATCGTGTAATTACTTTCAATACACGATTTTAAAAAGTATGGATTTCACTGATAAAGAACCGACCAAATAAATATGTTGTTGATATAACCACACGTGCGAAGTTTCATCAAAATCTACTCACGAGAAAAGCCTGTGCGGTATTAAAAAAAAAAAAGCTGCGCAAGTAGATGACAGACACTTCATTATTGTGTGCATATTTCGTCCATCATTAAACTAAGCCAATATCTATCTGATGTTGGGCTAATAACATTTTTTTTCTCTCCATAAAACTCCCTTCATAAATAAAGCCTATGGGATATGGCGAGAACAGTGCACCCTTTCAGATGCTACACAGTACATTACTTCATTAATATGAGCAGATTTTGACCGATTTTGTTTTCTTCTTGTTCTGAAGGTCTTTATATAAGCCTACATATCGAAACATGAGGCCCAAGAAATCACTCAACTTACAACTACATACAAGCAAAAGCAAGGTCAGTTGACCAATAAATCTGGGTTAGAATGATGCCTTCTGATATGTGAAGGTTTTTCTGATGTTTTTTTTTTTTTTTTTTTTTGTTTTATTTTTTTTTTTTTTTTTTTTCGTTAATGTGAACCATATTGGATGGTGGATCTGCATCATCTGTGCAGACCTGAACAGCCTTACGCCAGGATGCTTTCTGCAGAATTGTATCAACTTCTAGTCACCAATTTTGAGAAGAAATCATTTAAAGGTTCGTCTATTTTTAGTACCAACCGCCATACTGAATGGTGGATCAGTATCATTTGTGCAAAACTGAAAGGGGGTTTTGCAAATATGATTTCTGTCAAATCTGGTCAAATTCTACTCTGCAGTGTTCCAAAAGTCGTTTTTAGTTTTTTTTTTTATTTTAGTAATGGCGGTTTTGTTATTTGTAAAAACTTGAAAAGGCCTTCATGAGAGGATGTTTTCTGTAAGTTTTAGTCAAATTCTGTTCAGCGATTTTTGTGATGAAATAGTTTTAAGTTTTTCTTCTATTTTTAAATACAGCAGTAAATTTATAAAGCATAATTTCAACAACTTTGAAAGCCTTTTGTGTGATGATGCAGTAAAATTTGGTCCAATGCTGTTTATCGGTTTCTGAGGAAAAGCTATTAAAGTTTGGTTTATTGTGTTGTTTTTTATATTTCATAACAAAGACCATATATGACAGCAGGTCGGCATCATTTGTACAAAATTGAAAGGCCTTCATACCAGAACGCTTTCTGTCAAATTTGCCCAGATTCTGTCCGGTACTTTTTGAGAAACTGTTCGAAGGTTTTTCTAGTTTTAGTTACATCCGCCATATCTGACGAGGGATCAGCATCATTTGTACATATCTGAAAGGCGCGCATGCGAGGATGCTTTCTTTAAAATGTGATCAAATTCTGTTCAGCAGTTTGTGAGAAGTTAAATGTTTATCTAAGATTAGTAACGACGGTCAAATTTGATGGCGGATCAGCATCACTTGTACAAATTCGAAAAGCCTTTATACTAGAAATGCTCTCGGGAAAGTTTGGATGAAATTAATCTGGTAGGGGTCTTTTTTGTTTGTTTGTTTGTTTGAAAATAGCAACTGTTCACAGACGACGGACGCCTGATGCAGGACCATACCATAAGCTCACTTGACTTTATGAGCAGAACCCGTGTTCACTGAACTCCTCAACCTAAGTGAACACTTAAGGTCAAATTTTGATATTCAGCAATAAACAAGCTGATTTACATGTAAGAGTTTGGACAGTTGTAATGTATTCAGTTGGATTTGTTTTCCTCCAGTCATAAAAATTTATTTCATGCAAAATTAAATAAGAACAATGTAATCCCATAGAACAATATACACTCAAGTTGAGGAGATTCGTGAATACGGGTCCTGTCCCAATATTATGAAAAATCCTCACACTCAAACTCAGACAATTCCAAATGCTGACGTTTGATTGGCTACCGTCAAATAACCGACAAATCAGACTTCAAAACTTTTCAGCCAAGTCCGACTTCGAGGACTCATTGTAATCATGGTACCTGGTGAACTAAAAATTTCATAAAAATGTCACCAAAAAAAAGTTTTTTGAGAAGTACAAAGTACGAATCTTGGCCAATCAGATGCTACGTGATCTCATCAATATACCTGTATGATCTATGTAAAGTACCCTGATGTTTTTAGCAAGACGTCAAGTTCGCAAAAACCTTATTAGGTCTTGGAAACTTGCCAAGAAAGCTTTCTATGAATCGGTTTCAGAGATATCTTGCAAACAATCAGTGTCGGTCATGTGTAGCGTAAGAACTTCAAAGAACCCTGATACAACTTAATATGAGAGCAGGATCACAAAACCTTTAAGCCCTACTGCAAGCCTGACAACATCTGGTGAAACGGTTTATGGGAGATTTTGCAGGCAAGCAAGTGTAACGCTAACGTAAAGTGGCACAAATATGTTCACACTCAAATTAACATACACTGCAGCATTTGATTCCAAGGAATCTTCGTTACATCCCTGCTCAATGAAAATGTGTAAATCAATATAGTACAAACACTCGACAAAAAAAAAAAAAAATTGGGTAAATCACAAACAATATCTAAGAACATTAGGTTAATTGACAAAAGAAATTAACGAATGCAGGTGTCTTCGTCAGGACGACTTAATCCGTATACAGAAAACTACTACTACCACTACTAAAAACCTGCTGGTTTTGTTTTTGTCGCAAGCATGCAGATGATGAGTGGAATGAGGATGTGAAGTCCACTGAAACTCGACTCTTTTGCTGCTTAAACAAAACGAATGCGTCAATTAATCATGTTCTCACTAGATAAGTAGCATAACGCAAGAAAACATGAATCCCAAGTGGGCCTTGGGTCTCTCATATGGCTCATATTAGCTTAATACCCAACCGAAAGAGCACTGAGCCAAATAATCTGGATTATGAATATGCTTTCTCTTAAATTCATGACAATTCTGTACAATGTTTGTTTTTTGTTTGTTTCATTTACAACTAGAAAATGTGATTTTAATTTTATTTAAAGTTTACTAACACGCAACCATATCTGATGGCAGTACAACATTGTCTGTAAAAACAAGAAAGGTATTGATGCCTGTTGGCATTCTGTCGAATTTGTCAAGTCTTGCGAGCGGTTTCGAAGACAAAAAGTCGTTTTTACTTTAAAGGATTTTCCTTTGTTAAAACTGTGGCCATATTTAATAGGCATCATTTGAACAAACTTGAAAGGTCTTGATTCCAAGAAGCTCTCAGTCAAAATTGCTCAAATTTAGATCAATGGTTTTTGAGAAGTAGTTTGAAGGTGTTTCTTGTTTTAGTAATAATGGCAGATTATTGGCATCATTTGAAAAATTAAAAAGACCGTGATGCTGTAAAATTATGTTGACTGATTTGGGAGAGGTGCTTAAAAGTGACTTGAAAGTGATTTTTTTAAAAATTATTTTTTTGAAATTGTGCAGACGGCTGTATTTAATGGCGAATCTGCGTCATTTTGTGGAAGCTTAATGGCCTTTGTGTCATAATGCCTTCTAACTAAATTGATCATATTCCCTTGATTGGTGTTGGAGAACTTGTTATACTAGTAGTTTGTCTCAATTTTTTTAGAAACGGCAGCCATATCTGATGGCGGATAAGTATTATTTGCAAAAATGTGAAAATCCTTTATGTTCGAATGCTATCAAATCCGTTCGACCGTCCAGCGTCAACTTTTTTTTTTTTTTTTTTTTTAAAGGCAATATTTCCTGTTTTCATCAAGACATCTTCAGACTTGGTCCACAAATGGGTAATAAACGACAAGAGGGCCAATGAACTCGAAGGTCAATGCCACAGTTAGCAATTGTTTCAGTTTTAGGTAGGTGGTAAAAAAAAATTTAAAAAGTTATTTTTTTTTTTTTTTTTTTTTGCATCTGGCAATACTGTTATTGCAGTGGTTGAACTGACATCGGGCGAAGTTGAAATGTTTACCATGAAAAATAAATATAGCTACTTGTGTGGATGTCCAAAGTTAAGGTCAAAACGGTCAGTTTCTCATACTAGTATCTTTATGGGACAAAAATATATCATGTGTCTAAGGATAGTCATTAGACTTGTAACCAGATTTATTAGTGTACATGTGCATGGCGCACCCAAAGAATTAATAGATACATGCGTCAATGGTTAAGGAGTGAATACTTGTTTAGTGTTTTGGTGGGTAAACTTTTAATAGCTGTCTGAAGGAACTAATCTATACCTTCTGTTGCAATACAAATTTTATCACAAGATTTGTCACATATTAGCAGAGGAATGGGTGGTTAAATGGTCAGAGGTTAAGGTCACAAGGGTTGTGTAGTCACGTGTTACTTGTTTGCAGCGACAATTACGCAGGAGAGATAATAAATTAACTTTTTTAAAGCGCCATATCTGATGGCATTATTTTATTTACCTACGTCATGTGGGTTTAAATTGAAGGTTTGCACCGTTAAAGCCTTATTAGTCAGCCTAGTGTTAAACATTTCATTATGCAGGTACTAGAAAGACTTCCGTGACCTAAATGGCACTGACCGACGGATCAAAGTAATTTAACCATGACCTTTTAACTCTAAAATGAACAGGTTCGCTTTCTTGCCTCGCAGGTATACCTTTTATGAAATTTTGTGAATGAAGATAGCGTAGAACACAATTTATAACGTTGAAACCAATTTTTCTTTAGTTTGGTTGTTGCGCCCTTGACCCTGTCTAGCCAACATCTATGGCTAAATTCTTTCCCATAACTGCAAGTTATCGTCAAGGTTTGATGGCAGTATTCCCTCTGCAATTAAAGTTACTTTACACAATATCTTCTCTTGTTTTCTCAGTGACATGGACCTTTGAACCTTTGACCCCAAAATCAGTAGGTTTCTTTCTTTCCCCAAGAACAAGAACTAAACTTATTGTGATGAAACTTTTTTTGTATTTACTTACTTAAGTCACTGTTCCTTGATGCTTGACCTTTCTTACCAACAATCAATAGTCTTTTCATTACCCTAAATACTAGCGAACTATTAAATTCTGTTAAGGTATGTGATCGAGAACTGATGTTATTGTGTGCAACTATTTTAGTTGCTGAGTCACTGTGACATTGACTATTGACCTTCTAAACCAAATTCGGTGGGTTTCTTCCTTACCCCAAGTGCAAGTCATCTACAAATTTCAGTCACGTAAATGTATGTGGTCTAGAATAAAAATTATTGTGCGAAAAACAAAAAAGGGCAGATGGACGGAGGGACAGACGTCATATGCTCTGTCTTAAGGCGATCGTATGTAAGTAAAATCTGCTTAAATGGGATGAAAATCTATTCAGTTCATCTTCGTATGAATATAAACATTCTTACAAAATTCCACTTTTCCAGGTCACGTGATTTCAGCAGCATGTGTTAACAAATTTTGGGGGGGTATTTATTTATTTTTTTGAGGGGTGGGGTGTTTAAATGAAAAGTGTAGCGCTTCTACTGCAACGCCTGAAATACGAAAACTGAAAAAAATTATTGATAAATTTCTTTTTTTTTTCTTCACAAAAATCGCTTAAATGCCACCCCCTAAAAAAACCAAGATATTAGAATAATTTGCACTATCATATGAACATGCTTCAAAATTCAATTTGCCTACCACAAGCAGTTCTGGCTAATCTCGCTCAGATGGATTCGGGACTGACTTACGGACGGAAACATAATATGCTGTCTTCTGCTTTCGGAATGGGAGCATACAAAACTAATGTATTCGAAACTTATAAGATTCACTTTGTGCCCGTCCTGCTTTGCGCTCTAATAATGTAATTTTTCGGCCTTAAATCGAAGAAATTCTGGGCTTAAGTGATACCGAGATATTTTTTTCCAACAAAACTCTTAACGGCTTGGAACTACCAACAGTAGACTGCAAATCTACATGTCTACTTGCATGTTAATTCGCGGACTCCGCAAGAGACTCAAACGCCTAATTAAACATCCGCGATTTGTTCCCCTTGTTTCTTTGTTTTTTTGGGTTTTTTTTTTTTTTTTCTTCTTCTTTTTGTTTGTTTGTTTGTTTGTTTGTTTTTCTCGCTTCCGTGTCGGGATATCGCAATATCTTCCCTCTGTGCGAGGAGTAAGCGCGTCAATAAACATGCCCGCATGCACAAAAATACATAGCTTCGCCAGACACAGAGGATCATGAAATGTAATGTCGTCTTCAAAAAGCATGAAAAAAGTAGATGCTTTTAGTTGTTTCTTCTGGTTTTCAATATATTTATTTATTCAATTAAAAGAATGAATAATAAAGGTATTTACAAAACCATCGACAACGACGGAATGGAAAGTACACACTTCACGGACATTTCTACGGAAGAGGAAATTCAAACAATGGCACCTTCGCAAAATGTATGAATAAACGAAAACTGTATTAGCGATGACAAATCTAGATACGTGGTTAGTTTGTCATAATGGATAATACATCTGTATTTGTACACTCAAATGCCATACACTAAAATCTGGAGTGCAGTGGCCAAGTGGAGTGGTGGAGTAGAGTAGTGGAATGGAGTTGTAGAGCTGATTGAGTTGAATTTTCATTCCACATAGAGTTTTATAGTGTTGTAATTGTGCATTAGTTTATGCATGCCCAAGAATTTTCGCTGTATATATATATATATATATATATATATATATATATATATATATATATATATATATATATATATATATATATATATATATACCAATTGCAATCACATGGCTATTGACTTATGACTGGGGATAACAGGGGTTAAAAGCAGAAAATGCCAAATGGTAACGTGCTTAATATTAACCATGACAGGATCCATTTTACATTTAACTAAATTATTTTTCACTCCCTAATTCCACCCCACTACTCAATCCCACAACTCCACTATTTTTTAGTATATGCCCTCCCAAAGAGTCAGTATGATGTTCAGTGATCCCTAGATCTAGTTTTTAAAGTTTTTGTTTCACCTTTATATCGAGGTGTGTGAAAAAGGGGTAGTGCAGATTTTGAGTCATTTGTGAAGTACATTTAACGTAGAAAAAAAATCTTACAAGTCAATATCTTTGGAACATGAAAGTGTCCTTAAAACGGCGCGCGAGAGATCTGAGAGACATTTTAGTAGAATTTCTATCGATTGCTCTTTATTATATCATACATTATGTATTGATATACATAGACAAAATTGTTCAGCGATAAAATATGCAAGGAAACTGACATCATAAATATGCCTTATAAATTATTAATAAATTTTCATTATGATTTTTTTTTTCTTTACACGTTTACGTTTTCTTATAAATTCACACAAATGTAATTTGCTCCAAAATATCCCTAAAAAAGCAAAAAGATTTTTAACATTTGTCAAAAAATTCGCGCACATGTATGCACTCCGCCTAAAAACTAAGTCTTTATTTACTTATTTATTTATTTATTCATTTTTATTATTATTATCATTATTATTATTATTATTATTATTATTATTATTATTATTATTATTATTATCCACGTAATAGGTTGACCACTGGGTCGAGGAACCATCCCAAGGTCACCTTACAATCAAAACTAAGTCTAGGTTCTAATGAATTTGTACATGTCCTTACTATTCATTTGACTTCATTATGATTTCGAATAGAAGAAATTCTTTTCGATTTTTTTTCACGGTAATTATCACAATTATTAGTTATGAGGCTTGTTACAACTGCACGCCATATCTGAAATATGTAAATGAAAGCACGTTGAAGTAAATGTCAATACAAGAAATCATGATACAAGACAATGTAAAAGTCGACTCTTTGACTCGCGACCGCTACGTGGTTGCAGAATTTAGTTCTAACCATAATAGAGCACTACCAATCGTAACATCGCTCGGCCATGTCATTCAAATCGAGAAATAACATCGGATGTAGTTGTTGCAATACACGTAAATTTGATCGGTTTGGGTGATTCGTCTCCGCCAGAGTGGACCACTTTTGTTGCGACAGACTCAGTCTCCATCTGCCGCATATTGTGCTATGTGAACAAAATGAGTTCCAAATATAGTTCAAAATAGCGGCGAATTAAATCAGAGGTTTTTTCTCGACTTAACGGAAATGGCAGAAAACGCTCCCATTGGGAGTACTACTCGCAGGCGGCACACGCCAGGGACTTTTCGCCAATATTTTTAGTAAAAGAAAAAGCCAGTAGGTTGTACTTTCCTGACGGATTGAGATCTTTACAATACATTTCTTTAAATAAAAAGTGCCACACCCATCTGAATGTCTTTATGGTGAGGACGTTTCATATCAAAGACAAAAAAAAAAAAAACGTGGTGTACTGGAATGACCTCTCGCTCTTCTATCATTGCCTTGTACGTAATGGATAGTGATGTGCTGTACACCAAAATAAAAACCCTTTTCAAAGCTTTATTCCACTAAAAGCCACTTTTTGGGAACTCCGGAGAATAAACTGGGGTTCCTGGAAATTATCATTATTTATTTGGGGGGGGGGAGGGGCTTGTTTGCATTATGTAATACTTACTTGCTACTACTGCGTTGCTTTGCTTTTCCTGGACGCAAGTCCCCCTCCCCCCCCCCCCCACACACACACACAGGCTAAATAATTTCCTCCTCCAATTAGTAATGGATGGTTTTATAACAGAAAAGAACAAGATCCCAGTATGATTCCTGCGTCACAGCCCACACACGGAATACTATTCTCTTTTGACATGAATCTAGAGTACAGGACATTAGAGCGGGGTGGGAAGTGAGAATCTTTGCAATACTAGCAGGCAAGTAGTACATAATTATAATTAGCCCTCCTCAAAAAAAAAATCATTTTAATAGCAGTTGGGTAGGAGGCTGGTGGCCTCAACAATCTGATATTACGGTAGGAGTGTTCACGACTGTACGTTGTTAGACGGTTGGAACACTTGTTGTGCAGTTACTATCGATCGGGCCCAACGAAAAATTGCCTTCACTCTGCTGTGCCAAAGATCTAAGGTAAAAAGATGAGAAGGTAGTGTGAGACCGCCAGAAAGTGGCTCTCATAACATCATCCAAAGAGGAGTGATTCAAACAGGCCAATGATGAAGTAATAGCCCTAACCTCGTGGGCATTAATTCTCATGAAAGGGTCCCTCTCAGTTAGGGACTGATAAACTCTCTTCATAGTGTGGACAATCCACCTAGAAACAGTGGACGCCGAAATATCAGCGGAGCACTTAACAGGTAGGAAGATGCTCTTACGACCCTTCCTTCTCCATTTAGAAGAAGCCAAATAAAACCTTAAGGTCCTAACTGGGCACAGGAGTCTATATTGGTCATCTTCAGCACAGATACCACTGAGACAAGGGATCTCAATAGGAGTGGGGCCACTGAAGGTAGCCGTTTCTTAGCCAGAAACCCAGGTTGGCGAAGAAGGGACAACAACTCATAATTACCGTTGAACCGTAAAAACCCTTTTCCACGGACAAGGCCTGAAGCTAGCTCCTTCTCCTCGTGGACGATAAGGAGAGCAGAAAAACTGTCTCAATGGTACGGTTCTTGAAGAAAGCTTCACTCAACGGTTCATGAGAGGGTTTAGACGGTGCTCAAGGAACGCACGAGAGAATCCATCTAGACATTAGTGAGCGAGATACCGGTCTCTGAAGCTCACAAAACCTGATGAAATCAGAAAGATTAACGTCCGTCACAATGGCAGGACCCTTAGAGAACTGGAGTGTTAAAAAGGGCTACACTATAGCCCTTAATAGTGTACACTTAAGATTCTCTCTCCTCGAAAAGAACGAGAAGAAAATCTGCAACTGCGCTTCAATGTGGACAGCTAGGATCAACGCATTTACTACTGCACCAATCACAGAAGATTCTCCACTTTGCATCAAAGACCTTGGTAGTGGGTTGCCTCCTGGCGTGGATGATGCAGTTGGCAACATAGCTCAAAAACTGGTCCTGACGGATTGATCGCTTGAGATGAGTGAAGCGTGAAGGTGGATGATCTCTGGGCTGTTGTGGAGTAGATAACCTTTGTGCTGCGACAGCAGATCCTTCCTGTGGTAATCTCTTGGGCTCGTCTATAAGGTCGAGTAGGTCGCTGCACCACGACTTTTAGGGCCGGGGGGGGGGGGGGGCGGGGGGTAAGCAGAATGAGCCGAGCGGTGGAGATCCTGACTTGATGGACCAGATACGGAATCATTCTGATAGGTGGGAAGGCGTACGCGAATAGACGATCCCACTTCGGACTGAAGGCGTCCACTGCCCAGGCCCTCTGATCTGGGTATGAGGTGACATAAAAGGGGTGCATGATGTTGTTTAGTCTTATAGCGAACAAGCCCACCAATGGTCTCCGACACTGCTGGAAGAGTGACCCTGCTACCGATTGGTGCAGAGACCACTCCGTGAGTACCACACGCCGCCCCCCCCCCCTCCGACAGACTGTCTGACAGGATATTCCTCTTCCCCGGACTATGCCAGACTTGGAGAGTGTTCTCCTCCAAGGCTGCCCATGAGAGGAGTTTCCAGACTTCCACGCAAAGAGAAGAAGCCTGAGGTACGCTACCACTGACGTGTTGTCTGAGGCGACCACGACGCAATGATCCCTTATGAGGCTGACACACCCTTGTTGGGCTTGAAACACTGCCCGCATTTACAAGTTGTTTATGTGAAGGGTTGATTCTTCCCGTGACCAATATCCCTGAAGAACTATGCCCTTTGATTCCAGGTGAGGACCCCATCTCGAATCTGACGTGGTGGTATAGAGAAAGAAGTGGACTTCGGGGGTGTGAATTGGGACTCCGGTCAGAAGCCGGTCCCGATCTAGCCACCAACTCAGGTGGTGGTGAAAAGGGATCCCATGGGGAATCCGAGCTGATAGTTGGTCATTGTGTGATCTCCAGTTTGCTAGAAATCAACAGGAGCGAGAGGTAAAGGCGAGCCGACAAAGAGGTCTTGGTCAGGAGAGCTGTTGTGAGGGACAGGAACACGAACTCTCCCGAGGCTGGTGAAGAAATTCATCCCCATATATAAGATGTCCTGAGAAGGGATGAGATCTCTAGGTTTGGAATAAGAGCCAAACTGGCCACTGTGGACCAACAGAGGGACAGGTCCTTCAGATGGGAATCTTGGAGGTTGTTGTGCATCAACCAGCCGAGCTCCTGCTGGGACGCCAGGAGGAGTAAAACACGGCAGGAGGGTCGACCCTCCCACCTTGGGGAAGGAGGGTCAGATAACTTTCTCCGGTGGCCTTTGAGCCCGCCTCGTCTATTGAACGACGGGCGAGAGGGAGATTTGAAGTGAGAGTTCTTTTGAGACTGCTGGGGCTGCGCCTCCTTAAAATTTGAAAGAAGGTCCCAAAGGGCGGACAGGGTGAGCGCTTCTTGGCCTGTTTCGAAGGTCCAGGAACGGCGGCAAGGGACCTGTGTTGTTGGTCCCTCAAATCCTGCGACACTACGGAGAAGATGAGTCCTCTGAAGAGCGTCTCCGCCTCAAAAGTAGACATTAGAAGGTTCTTGCTGTCATCCAGCAAGACTTTGAGCATCTCCAAAGCAGCGTCCCTGCGGAGGTGGAGCAACTCCGCAGAGAGCGCCATGGACGCAGAAAGCGAATGTCTCAATGTTGTTTCTAAAGCCTCCAGCAAACGCTTAGGCGCCGCAGAAGACAATGATTCCTTCTTCAAGAAACTGAAGGAGGCCGCCGAAAACAGATCGGCATGCGAGGTGATTGTGATGACAGTATGGGGCTTAAACTCTAAAGCCACCAAAGTTTAATCTGGAGGCGAGCCCATGTCCCATCCGATATCCCTACTTGTGACGCTCGGACGTCCAGGGGAAGGGATTAAGAGGCCAGGCCGGCGAGTGGACTCTATAGCTGGATACAGCATAGAGGTGGGGACAGACCACCTCTTCTGCTGCCTGGCGAACTCTTGTCCCAGGGAAAACGCATGTGTAACCTCCCATACAATGCCGAAATGCGGGATCAACAGAAGGTCTGGACGCGACACTATCCCGACTAGTGAGAAATCTTTGTGTTCTCAGAGACCAAAGGTTTCTGGCACAAGTCCAGGGGAAAAAGACGGTAAACTTCATTTACCGCCTTAGAAAACATCCAGGCTTCTTCCTTCAACATCTGGCCCGACATCTGGTAGGGTGCTATGGACCTCAATGAAGGAGGAGAGTCTGTCTCCACTGGTGTGTCAGCGAAACCATTCGGGTCTACCATTATGGATATAATGTCATCGTCCTGAGCCCGCTCCTGAAGGCGAGATAGGACTCCCCATTTAGCATCTCTCTGTGAAAAGGAAAACGAGGAAATGGGGTTTTCCTCATCCCTAAGCTCCTCATGGGGGTGGAGTGATGGGACTGACCCTACTAGTGGACCTTTTAGGCAAATGAGAACATTTCTCATCCATCCTAGATAGTTGGTGGCCCTTCTCCTTTGCTTGTTTGTCCATGGCCGGAGGGAACAAAACAGGTCTATGGCCTGTGACTTCCACCCTACCTTGAAACCAAGGGAAGCCATCCATGATGTCATGGGGGATAGGAAGATTCACTTCCCATGGATGACCCATGACCATCGCCCAGTTACCGATCATGAGACAAATACCTGTCCAGTGACAAAGGTCTGACGGAAGGGTCCACAACAAATTTATTAGAGCTAAATCACTGCTCTTCCTTTTCAGGAAGGTGTGACATGCTAATGACATTCACCTGGACACCGATCTTGAGAGGATGCTGCTCATTCCTAAACGGGGTGCGCAACTTGCTATCTGGTGTCTTCCCTCGCTTCACAGTGATCCATGTATGCCTCATCGGCACTGACGACATCGAATTGAGAGTCAGGGATCCTTGGGCCTTATGCAATCTTTGAACCCCAGAGGTCTCAAAACATTCTTGCCCTGTCAGGGCATTATCTGTCCGCATGGGAGGAAAAGATCCTGACCCCTCCTGGGAAAGGAGGTGCTCGTCCAATGAAGGTCCAATGAAAGCTAGTAGGAAGAAGGGTCTTTCTTCCACCCCTTATATGTGTGGTGACTTTCAGCCAAGTCCCACACCTCATCAGACCAAAGACAACATATAGGACAACCATCCGTACGGGCACATATCCGTCTGTCAGGATCTAAGCAGGTAGGGCCTTCTTGTGCCCACACTTTTCCACACCTTGTGACATTATGCTCATAAAGAGACAAATGTATGTACAATTTTTAACAAAAAATCAGGAATAATAAAGGGTAGAAAACACTTACCCTTGCATCAAAAGAATGACTGGGGATACAATTTACTAAAGCACTGCTTGTTAAGCAAGGTGGCCCCCCCCCCCTCCAAATTATTAAAAAGAGCAAAGATAACACTCAAATATAACAAGGTCTGATAAGGAAAAAAATTGATCAAAACAAAAAGGTGGGTTAGAATGCAAAAAATATGTGTTGGAAGAAGCCATGCACGAAACTTGGCATATAGTTTCATCTAGACGTCTTGTCGACCCTGATGAAAATGGTGCTCCTCAGGCATCCAACATGGCTGCCATGGTGGCCATTTTGAAAATCTTATTATCACTACTCCCTCTGAATGGATTGGTTTTTCACTTTAATCCTTGATGAAAATGGTGCCAATTATATTTTAAACATGGTCACCATATCATAGACATCTTGCAATACCTCCTCAAAAGGTCATGACAACGTGGAGCTTTAATTGACTAAAATGCTTCTTACGAAACAGTATTAAGTTGGTCCCAAATGTAAAAGGTGCTGATCTGACCTCCAACATCATCGCCAAGGCAGCTATCATAAAATTATCTTGTTGTCACCACTGCTTCTGAATGGATGATCATACTGACATGACTTTATTTTCCCTAAAAGACTTCTTATAATATCTAGATTGTCCCACATGAAAATCATCTTTTTTGCTACTCTTCTTTGCCCTGTGATTTTTTTTATGTACACCGAGTGACAGTAGTCTATGGTTTTTGCGATGCTCCCTCTACCCAGCTAAGTAGTTATAGTGTTGTAGCCCCCGGCAAAATGTATTGCATGCAGCCTTAGCAAGTGTTGATATCAACTGTGCAGACAAATCCAACTATTGCACATTCACAGGCATGTGTTTTAATAGCTGATTGACCACTAACCCTTTCCCCTGCAAGTTATCATTTGTTATCACTGCCCTATTTCTGCAAGTTTGCATGATTTGATGATGAAAACATACCAACATGTCTTTCGAAACTTCAAATATCAATATGTAAATAACGTTTTTTACGACTAGAATCACTGACAACACTTTCTAAATAACTTTTTTTGAAGATTTTAACTGCCGTGCTTGCATTATTTTCTTCATAAAATCAATTTTAAGCCATAAGATAACCTGTCAAGGGGTAATAATGGTGGACATCACACATCACTGTGTCGAACAAGTACCTCTTCATCACTGTTTTTGTATGTCACTGGGCACATAAATTAAGGAAAATATACAATTCACAGAAAGTACAGTTTAAAAATTATGTGGTCAAAGATTTGACCTAAAAATAACAATTTTAAGGTCAGAAATGTGTGGGACAATGCTATATTGTGAATTCAAGAAGAGGTCAATGTTTTTTTTTCTTACATCACTCATTTTTTTGAAAATATGAAATGAGCTGGTAAGCAAATAATACCTAACTAATACATGACTTTATTACAAGTCCATACACAAATATTAAAGTCATAAATTGGCAATCCTTTATTACTTATGATATGCCATATAAATAAAGTACTTGTTATTTGTGTATCATTCGACAGTGAAAAGAGAAGAAATTCTAAATATTGAAAATTGTTATGTACTTTAAAATAATTGTAGAAAATAAAAAAGAACTGTAATGAGATTTTATACATATCAGTAGTACACATGAGCATGTTAAAAAATACACATGAATTACATGTTATGCATTTCAAAGAAATCTTAACCATCTACTGCAACATGTCTACTTTTCTGTTATTTTCATGCAATAAATGATACATAAAGAAATATTGTGTATATTACACATATGAAAGATATATTTGGGTGTATTTGGGGTATATTAGGGTGTAACTGTACTATGTTGTATTCCATATACACTGTATGTATATAAATATATATATATATATATATATATATATATATATATATATATATATATATATATATATATTCTCAACAATTGACTTATATTTAAGTTTCTTTGTGCTCAATGGTACTGAAAGAGAGTAATAGGAACTTTAAGTAATGGAATTATACCTACAGTATTCTTACATTTTCTCATTTTTCTCTTTTTCTTACATTCTCTCAGACTGTCAAAAATGTCAACATATATTATACTGTATGTATTTACACATTGTAAAACAGTGCATCCAGGGATCATCAAATCTAGCTGTCCTTTTTTCTCTGCATAATTTTTTTTTTTTCCCTTTAAAAAAAAAGAAAATATTTGTTTTTCTTAAAAAAAAAAAAGAAAGAAAATATATTGAAATAACCATTGTTTGTACCAGTGTATCGTCACTTGCCCAAGGGAAAAACCCACAACTCGTTTATCCGGAATAAGTAAATTAGGATACTAACGTTGACGGAGTTACGCTGACAGCTTACGCTGTAATTATGTCTACGTTGTGCGAGCGGGAAACGTAAACTCAGGTGGTGAACACGTGGTTCTAATAATAACCTGACATGCCAGAGGTCTGACCGACTTTGCAGCAGTCCGGTAGAATAGACTACACTGCAACAGATAATTAAAGGTTATAGCACAACCAGGTCGTAGCAAATGGGTTTACAGTGGAAAGGAGCGCTATGTGAAATCAAACGCATCAAAACTACAAACACATATCACAAAAAAACCAGACTGCATTTCCTGTAAATTAAACTATCCATCAGCAAACGCGCCAAGAAGCGCACGATTGCCACAATTGTAGTCAAGTGTAAACTAGTCTACGTTTCAAACCATTTACGATTATACTCGTGAAAATAATTGGAAACGCCAGAAGTATATACTAATTTGTTAGCGGAATATTTTTCGATGAAAACCATTATTTTGTAATGTACACATACTCACAGATCTTCGAGATTTATGCATCCAATGCTGTAGAATTAGGTACAAGATGGCGATTTCTTTGGTCACGTGATCAACTAGTACACCAGAGAAAGTCACATGGTCAATTGACTGACATTTACGATAGTTCACGAGATCATGGAGTTTTTGAGAGAAAATAAACGAAACCGTAATTTCTCTCATCTTTCAAAAACTAATAATAATAGGTTTTTATTTCACTTATTTTATTTATGTGTATCCATCTTGTAGACTGATTTTGAACATATTCAGATTCATTACAATGTCTTTTTTTAGATAAAGTTGTAGAACCATTCTGAGTCTGTTTGCCACGTCTGTTTCCGAAAGGTGCCGGTACCTGTAGTAAACGACCCAAAATGCCAGAGAAGTTGACCTCCGTTTTAACCAAATTTTGCAATGAATACGTGGATAACACACCAAAAAAGCTGAAGATAATAGACGCGTATTTACTATATATTTTGCTGACAGGTGTAATTCAGTTTGTGTATTGTGCACTGGTGGGAACGTTTCCATTCAACTCCTTCCTCTCCGGCTTTACATCATGTGTTGGCTCTTTTATTATAACTGGTAAGAGCTCCCTGTTAGGCCGTATATTCAGAAAATCATGGGGAAATCTGGGCAAGCATATAGATTTATTTCAGAATTAGGTCATCGGGGTCATATTGGATTACAAGTTGAATTTACAACTGAGATTTTTCTGTTGATTGAAAATAATAATGATGGTCGAATTTTATTGAATTTTAATATCGTTGAATAGCCTGAATTCATGATAGTCCTTCATTTGTGCGTCATGTTTCTCGCGACCTAACGCGCTTGTTTTGAGATAATGACGTCATCAACTGTGTTTGCAGTGTTCTTCAAGAGTGACAGCAAGTATTTAATAAGTAAAATCAGACAAAATGAACTTTAAACGTAATTTCATGTATCGTCCAGCGGCCAGTTGTCGTTGAACTCCTTCAATCGTGCGCCATGTTTCTCGCGATCAAACGCGCTTGTTGCGAGATAATGACGTCATCATCTGTGTCACCAGCTTTTTAAGAGCGACAGAATTTAATTATATAGTAAAATCAAACAATATGAGATTCAAAAAGGTAATTTCATGTAATTTTTTTAAAAAATAATGAAAATCTATGTTTCCACTAATGCCTTTTTTGTGTCAGACATTTTGGCCTTGAATTTTCTATTATATGCTAAAGAGTGTGCCGCAGATCACATGATGACTTTGTTTACATATTTTGAACAGGAAAACCAACTTTGGGAATTAATACAACTTGATAGCCAATGTAAATATTTGGTTTCAATCATGTGGGGTTCTTATACAACGTAAGAAAAATGTACACTGGAAATGTATATTCACTATGTTCGAGGATATTATAGTGTTCTCCATGTGCGGCTTGTACCCCGATCTACCTCTGACAAAATAAAAACACAATATTACTGAAACTTGCAGGAAAATGATTAAGTTCTTTAAAGTATTTTGAATGTCCAAACCAACCTTGGGATCTCTCTGCAAGCACAGGGGTTGAAATTAGGATTAATTTTCAGAGACTACTAGATCACCATAATACAATTTTTACTGTCTAAATTTCACTGATCCTGCAAAATCAAACAGGCCAGTTCAGTTTCTAATTCAACATTTGTTATTCATAAAATCAACTCTAAACAATAACAATAGTATTTCACGAACAACACACCAAAGTTGAAAGTTCATTTTCTGTATCTGATATATCGTCAGATTGAGATCCATAAGGTCTAGTCTTGGGCCTTTTGTATATTGGTTCAGGAGCATGCCACAACTAGATTGCAACTCTTGGGTTATAATCATTGATGTCTGGTGATTTAAGGAGCACCATCGTTAGGGTGATTCCAGGGATGATTTATAGAAGTTTTACAACCATCAACAAATGAAGTATCCCACACGCTTTCATATTTTTCAGAATACTCAGTGCAGAAAGTGCACAGCATCACAGCCTTTCCTTGGTCATACTTCAGCTATTGATATGCATTTTCCCAGCAATTATATACTTTCTCCTGATAATATTTACAACCACACTTTTTCACGTCATCATCTAATTTCTGAACTTCAGTGGTGTGGCTGCACACCCTGCACAACATGCCACATCTTTCCTATTGTCACCAAACAATGCATTGAATGTTTGTCAACAATGATATAACTATTAAAAACAAGTTATTCTGTATAATCCTGATTATTCGCTGTGTCTGCCAACGTTACTTTTTCCGATTGGCCAATACTAGCCTGATACCCTGAATCATTTGTTGTCATCCTTACAAAAATCAGTGTTTGGGGCCAGTACACCAGGCTCATTCCACTTGCGTGAAGACTGTTTTAACAATAATCACCATAATTTACTTGATGCCTGGAAAAACTCCTGTCCATTTCCACTGAAGGCTTTTGTTGTACCTTATCATGTGCAGGATGTTGGCAGGTATTCAATTAACACAATAAACAGATCAATCAACCATGAAAATGTCACATTTTGTTTGATACATTTGACACAAGACCCCTTGTTAACTGTTATGATAGTGATACAGGATTCTGATAATGATATGTGTGTATTTGAATTTCTTGAGTAAAAGTACTTGTGTCATTTGGTGTAGATCTAAAAAAAAAAAATAACAGGGCAAAATCGTTTTCGCTTTCCTAATAGAAGAAGGCAAAGTTTACATTTTCCTTCTTCTACATAGTCGCCCACTTCACTTGGTAGCGTGACCCCTGTTTTTCAAAAGCGATAGATTTAAACTGTAAAACAGTATGTGCTGCAGATGACCTTTAAAACGGTATTTTGTTTCCTATTGCCGCTAGAATCCCATGATGGGCAATCAAACAAACATCGGTGTTTGATTCAAAAGTTAATCCAATCAAGTCGTAATTGATTCCCTCTTCCTCTATCATAAACATCAGAGATAATCTTAGAACAATCTAACCTTGATTCAGTTATGCCCACCTACGCATGACATCAGTGACCTGTTAGCTCTGCCCAGTTCATATTGATTTTGCATAGAAGCCGATAAGGTGTAAACAGTAGTCTAGCAAATGTCGATCACTGGAGCATATAGTCAATTTGTTATGGACAGTGTACACTCAGTAGGAAATGATGCCAGAGGCAAATCAAGGGTAATTAAAACTGATGCTCAAGCCCAAATCAACATGGCTCACAAAAATGCACAGGTTGAGGTCAAATTTAAATTCCACGCGTCAAAACCTGTGGGTACGTGTCTATTGAGAATCCTGAGTTTAAAGAAACTGTTGACAGCATAATCAGTAAATCCATGATTGTGTAATGTGTGGTGCAACCCATTCTGCTCAGCTTCAGCTTTTTCTTGGCTGCGCCACATTTGAGGTGAAAATCATGCATAGTTTAAGAAAAGAATGATCAGAAAATCCTTCTAAATAGTCCACTTAAGCAGAAAAGTGAAAGTATATTTAATTGCAGCATGTATATCCTGCATCACTGATAGCCATGTGCACATTCCTACACTGTTGCCTATTTTGTGAATGTTTACAGGTGGTAAACAAAACTTAGCCATTTACACATGTAAACATTGCAACCATAATGGTACTGCGCACACACACCATAGCTAACTTTACAAGTTTTAAATCCCAAATAAGCCTGCTTTGTTTGAAATGGATGATGAAACTGCTGCTACATTATTAGAAAGCCCAAAAATGTATTGGCAGTGAAGAGAAGTGATAATAAAACTTAAAGTGTTAAGAATGAAAGACCAGCATACTTTGTATGTACTTATTTGGTTTGGTTTGGTTTTGTATTTTATGTCACAACAACACAAGAAGGTTATTTAGTGCAGAGGCAGGTTGAGTAAAGTGCCTTAACCAAGTATGCACCGTGGTAGCCGACGTGAGCTGATCCAGTGGTAGGACTCGAGCCTGCACAGTCTTGCACGCTAACTACTGAGCCACAGGGGCTGCTTTTATTGAGCAGGAACTTAATATATGATGTTATTGGCCAAGTGAATTATTGAGATCATTTTATGACCTTCCTGTTACACTACTTCCTCGAATATCTGCGAGCAATGGAGTCCATAAACATCAACTACAAAATAGGTGAGGGGGCTTGAGATTGCGAGGAAACTCAAAGTGCTACAAGCTTTCATTGATACATGAAAATTATAATTTCCACTGTCCAACATAAATATTTATATAATGGATCTTAATATTTATGGATATTAGATCCGAAAAAGTCAATTAAAATCTATAAATTGATGAGAGACTATTCATAGATATCAAGTTGACAAGCTGTACTGACAAATTTGTGTATTAGTCAAGTTAAAATTGCTTCCGTTTTAAGTTGAGAACCCATCATAGGCAAACACATGGCTGAAATTACACTCATAAACCACTAGAACTTAATCCATGAATGTTTGCACTGGTTAATTCCTCTTAAGAATGGCTTTAATTGTCAGCATACACATCGTCAATTGCACATGGCAATGATTGATTACAACTGCATCTTGTATATAATAATAAACATAGCACACGGTAGTCAGATAGGACCTGAAATGGCTGTCACAGTAGCCATCTTGAAAATCTTGTTATTGCTACTTCTGATGAATGGATGGTAATATCAACATGGGGTTTTCAAGAAAAGACTTCTTATCATGTCTAGTTGGTCCTAAATGAAGATGGTGCTGATCTTATGGCCACTATGGCAGTCAGCTTGAGAATATTGTTATTGCTAATGCTCCAGAATGCAAGTTCATATCATCATGGAGCTTTCACTAAAAGACTTTTTATGATGTCTAGTTGGCCTAAATGAAAATGGTGCTGATCTGACATCCAATATGGTCATCATGGCAACCAGCCATTTTAAATATCTTGTTATTCCTACTCCTGTATGGATGGTCATATCAACATGGATTTTTCACTGAAAGACTTCTTGTGATGTCTTGTTGTTCCTAGATGAAAATGGTGCCGATCTAACATCCAAAATAGCCAGCATGGCAGTCAGCTTGAAAACATTGTTATTGCTAATTCTCCAGAATGGATGTTCATATCAACATGGGGCTTACACTAAAAGACTTTTTACGATGTCTAGTTGGCCTCATGGCCATCGCAAGTTTGCGCTGGAAAAAACGGTGCCCCAGGCAAGCATCGCCTTAGGCATCCCTGCTCAGAAAAAATACCACAAACTTCATGAAATGGTGCCCTGGGCAGTCACCCATAACACCTGCCCTATACGACGGCCCTGGTTGGCCTAATGAAAATGGTGCTGATCTGACATCCAATATGGTCGTCACGGCAACCATCATGAAAATCTTGTTATAGCTACTTCTCCTGGATGGAAAGTCATATTGGCATGGGGTTTTCACAGGAAGACTTTTAATAATGTCTGGTTGTATAAATGAAGATGGTGCTGCACAAACATCCAAAATGTCTACCACAGTGGCCATTTTTAAAATCTTGCTATAGCTACTCAACTTTAATGGATGGTCGTATCAACATGGGGTTTTCTCTGAAAGACTTCTTATGATGTCTAGTTGGTCCTAATGAAAATGATGCTAATCGGACATCAGAAAATGACCACCACAGCAGCCATCATGACAGTCTTGTTATTGGTACTCCTGATGAACCGAAAGTCATATCATGGCTCCTGAAATTGTACAATAATTTCACCAATTGCTTGAAGCACTACAGAGCTTTCTTTAGTGTTAAAATAAACAAAAGCTTAATTTAATAATTTAGAAAGATATGCTGTATTCTTCAAGAAAAATAAATTATTCCTTGTTGCTTATTTTTGAAAGATGTTAGCTTCTTTTAAAACTGATAATTATTAATATAATTATTACTGAACCATAAACAAGAAAGTCATTTAGTCTTCTTTGTGTTTGTTTTCAAATGCATCTTGTATACATGCATAGCTTAATGCAGAGTAAACAATAACCAACAGATGTCTTAAGATCTTTAACTATTGTATATGAACCAAGATTAATTCATCTTCTCATTAGAGTCCACATTATATCCCACCTTTATTCCTTAGTCCCAACTCTTAAGCAATTAATGCTGTTTACCAATTAATGTATTTATTTTGAATTGTTTTTATTTTTATTTTACATGTGCTGCTTGCTATATATTTTCAGTCTTTTTTTTCTTTTTTTTTTCATTTAACAATGTTAATTTACATTAATATATATGGTACAGAGTAATGCCAGATGTTTACTCATGTAAGTTTATTAACCAGTGATGCTTTTTGTACTCACCGACATAAGTGTCAGAGCTTTGAATTTAAAGTAACAACTATGTTTAGCAATTGCAAAGATCAGAGCAAATGCCGCCAAACTACAGGACATGTACATGCACTTATTGACCAAGGGTAATCTTCTTTGATTGGAATGGAGACAACTTGTAGAGAAAACAACACAGCATTCTAAATGATCATTCTTGGGATTTAAACTCACTGGAGTTTATATGGATATAATTATTGTGAATATTTAAATATAAATTTTATATATTTGAAACTGTAGGAGTATGGTATGGAATTACTATTATGGTATGGATACAACCAGATTGGCTGGTGACTATGAGTACATGTACTCCAACTATTTATGCTTAAGTTGCTGATTTTCGTATACATTTATATGTACCAATGAATAGTTTCTCTCCCCCAAAAATAATGAATACCAGTAAAGTTCATGGTTTTGCAGCCCCCCACCCCCACCCCCCGCCTTTGTGTATAGTTAAGAGGATACACATGCAGTATTTTCTTCCATTATTTGATTTGTTTGCCTATAACATGACACAGTAAATAGCACAGTGGCATTCTGTGGACGATGATCATCGTGCTATATCAGGGTTTCACTGTATCTAGTTGGTCCTGAATGAAATGGTACTGATCCGACCTCAAACATAGCTGCCACAATGAACATAATGAAAATCTTATCACTAATTCTCCAGAATGGATGGTCATACCAACATGGGGTTTTCACCAAACATCCTCTAATAGTGTCTTGTTTGTTTTTAAATGAAAATGGCATCGATCTTGCATTCAATACGGCTGCGACAGTGACTAATTTGAAAATTTTATTGCTTGAGAATATCAGATATGGTTTGAACACTCAGTAGTTAAAAATAAGAAATGGTCTTATCTTGAATGCCTTGAAATTTTTGTCAGACTATAGAGCATCTGTCCCTTCGATGGACTCTTGTTTGTGCATAGACTGAACGCAACCTCTACCCTCAGTTACCAGCCAACAGTAATCGTTCTGACTACCTCAAGAGTACCTTGAGAAAAACTGATGTCATTTGTTTAGAGATCACTGGCATTTATCTTATTGTCAGCTCATATTTTAATGTTTTTCTTAAAAAAATAATTATCTGGTATATTCTTTTAATCGGGTGATTCAAATGTAAATTATAATGGTCTTTTTTTGTTCTTTCTTGCTATATGCAAGTTACTTTTCTCCATTTTTAAATCATTATGCAGCACTCCCTCACCATAAGACACTTCATTATAACATGGTTCCTGTTATAAGGCAGGTATCATCATGGTAGTAAAATTACATATGTATAATGTACTTAATTATAAAGTCTTCTCACTATAATGCAGTATTCTCTATGGCTCCAATAGACAGCATTATAACAAGGATTGACTGTATATTTTCTTGTTAGTAGTACAGCGAAACTCTTCAAAACTGAAACCTCAGAATCCCCTCAATACCAAAATTTGTTTTTTAGTCCAGAATTTTTCCTTCTTTAAAATATCATCATTTTTATCCCAGTAAACCGAAATCCTTCAACTCTGAATACCAAAACAAATTTCAATCCCAAATTTCAATTTTATGCTTAGAAAACCCCCATAAAACCGAAACTCAATTCAAACTTGGAAATATATTTTAGCTGCAAAATTCCTGACACACACTGGAACATATTAATTACGGTTAGCAAGTACTGTAGTGAGTTGATCTGTGAGACAAAGACCTGGAAAATGTCCCAAGGGTACACGAGGTTAAAACAATACTTGACATGCACACTGACACAGATTATGGCTGACAGTAGGCTAATCTGAAGTCTTTGCACCAAACAAAAGAGCCAGCTTTTAAGGCGACTTATTAATAACTAAATGCTTGTAGGTAAGCCATTTAAGAAAGACTATGCTTATTATCTAATTGTAATTGATGCTATTCATTTCTATATATGATCAATGGAACATTGTTTGTTTTTTAAAAAATTAAATTTCAGGGCTTTATTAACCAAGTATGTTGCCTCGCTTTTGATGCTTTACTGATGGAGACCGACAAAGCAGTATTCTAAAAGTCAGATTCACTCAGTGACATACCCTGAAGTTTTTGATCTTATTTAGAGATTAAAAAACTTCGCGATTGCTAAGGATGAGTGTTATTTGGCTATGGTACAAGAAATGGAGTCATTAACATGTCACATTAGTTGAAGAAAAATGTAAGAAAAAACAGACAATGCTCCATGCCTTCTTCAAGCCAGTCTCTTGACTTGTCAACATTATGAATTATACAGAGTATTTAAACTTTGTGGATTATCATTCATAATTCAAATGGACTTATAGTAAAGTTATAAAAGTATCTCATTTCTCAGATGTTCATTGTGACTAGGACTGTATTTCTATGTCGAACAACTGTATTTATTTATATAACAGGATGTGATTTTCGGAAGGAACAAAAATTGTTCAGTTAATTCTTCATTAAGTACATGTATTTAACAAAAAACAGCTTTCTTAATTTTGTGCACTATTACACACACAGACACTGATGCTCAAAATTACATTCTCTCTCTCTCTCTCTCTCATCTGCAAAATCCTCAGTAAACTGAAAACTTCTCAAAATGGGAAAAACTGGGGGTCCCAAGGGTTTTCGGTTTTGAGGGGTTTCACTGTATTAAGGTTTTTGTTAGTTCAGCATGTATTTGGCAATATTGTGAAACATCCTTAGACTGGACCATCTGTAATCTGGTCACCTCTAGAATTGCAATATATTTTGGTCCAAAAAGACCATGCTGATGCTAAGCAAACATACTGGCCACCGTCATAAAACACAGCATTCAAATTACCACCTGCCTGCCTGTCCATAAACGATTAATTTTCTGGTTGGGTTGATAAAACAATTGAAGTAGTTGGTTCTTGTGGCCAGCTCAGAATGTTACAGGCTTATGAAAAGCAAGTCTGGAGAAAAAGTAAATATTCTGGAGGACCAGGAACTGTTTAAAACTGGTGGTCCTTTAGGACAGTGAAATTTATCACAAGGTGGAACACTGATAAAATGTCCAAAACATTTGGTTCCAACAGCATATGGTTTGGGAAAGTTACCCTGTATTTATAGATCATGTATAATACAGGATTTTGAATATTTTCAGAAGTCATTTCCTCACTAGAGGGTTTCATTAATTTTGGAAGTAGGAGATTTCAAGATGCTAGAAGGAGACTGGTGGTTAAACATCCATCAAAGTAGCTGGTGTTACTGGGCTAGACAATTTTTAAAAATCATTTGCCTAGAATAAAAATTACCATGAAATTGCAGACAAATCTGGGTTTTCCCCTCATTCTACAGTACATAAAATCCTCAACAAGTGACAGAAAGTGTTATTTACCAAGAAAAATTTAAATTTTGCTCTGTCTGCTTGACTGGATTTTTTTAACGCTGGGTTAGAAGCCAAAGGAGTTAGGAAAAACTCCCTTGCTCACTAAATTCTAGATTTTTTCTGATAGAATTTTGTTAATTATAATTATAACTGTTGTAGTATATAACTTTTCAACAATTCACACTAACAATTATGATTGTTCTCTTGCAGTTTGCCTTAGACTACAGGTGAATCCTCAAAACAAAAGTGATTTCCTGGGAATTAGCCCAGAAAGAGCTTTCGCTGATTTTGTATTTGCCCACGTCATTCTCCATCTGGTGGTAATGAATTTCATTGGATAAAAAGGTAATTCTTGTCAATGAAAGGATTAAATATAGTAGCCTGAGGTCAGTTTAATTTGCTTGTTACTTCTATTTTTTTGCCACCTTCTTTTTATATGACTGCCTTAAAACTGGTATGTTATGGCATTGTCCATCAGTCCATCCAATCCATGAAAAGAGTTATGGCAAGGGAAAGTGTAATTCTGTGACATGTGTCTTGTCCCATGTATATATTTTGAACAACTGAAGATATTTTAATAAAACTCTGCCAAAGTATCTATTGTGATTAGACGGTGTGTTGTGTACCATAGGCACACCTGCTGCCTCAAGGTCATGGTCACTGCAAGGGAAACTGTAATTCTGTGACTTGTATTCTTGTCTGGAGTATAACTTTGGAACCACTGAAGATACTTTAATAAAACTTTGCCCAAGTATATATCATGACTAGATGGTGTGCCTTTAACATAGCCACATCCCCTGCCTTAAAGTCAAGGTTAAAACAAAGCATTCTTTGACTTGTATCTATGTCCAAAATATAACTTTTGAACCATGGAAGATATTTTAATGAAACTAGAGCCAATTATATGCCATGTCTCTATAGTATGTTGTATTGCATAGCCAAGCATCCTACCTCAAGGTGAGGTCATAGCATGGGAAAATGTAACTCAGACCTGTATCCTTGTCTGGAGTATAACTTTTGAACCAGTTAAAATGTTTTAATGAGACTTTAACCATTTGTATGTCATGACTTGACAATGTGTCGCATACCATAGTCATGCCCCACTGCCTCAAGGTCATGTTCATGGCAAGGGAAAATATAAATCAGTGACTTCTGTTCTTGAATGGGTATAACATTTGAACTAATGAAAATATTTTAATATAACTTTAGCCTGCTATATCCTGACTTCACAGTGTATTGCATATTCAGTCATAAATCACTGCTTCTAGGTCACAACAAAGGATAATGTAAGTCAGTGTCCTGTTTTCTTATCCATGCTGTCACTTTTTAACCTCTACACATATATTTTGCTGAACTTTTACCCAAGTCCACACTTTATGCTACTATAGTCAAGTCCCTAACTCGGAGGTGAAGGTCATTGGTATTGTAATGGTCACAAGATGGGTATATCATGTGCTGCTCTCAGCACTCTTGTTTTTCTAAAGGTCCTGTATTTTGTGTATAATTTGTTTCCTCTGCCTGTCCTGTATTTCATGTAGAATTTTTTCCATTGCCTGTCCCGTATTTCATGTAGAATTTTTTCCACTGCCTATCCTGTATTTCATGTAGAATTTTTTCCACTGCCTGTCCTGTATTTCATGTAGAATTTTTTCCACTGCCTGTCCTGTATTTCGTGTAGAATTTTTTCCACTGCCTGTTCCAAACATTTTGCCACCTGTTCAGTATCTTAGCAGTAACACTGGTTATCATCATGTATATGTCTGTTTTAAGACAATTTTTACTGGGGTAAACTCCAGCAGGTTCAAACATAGCAATAAGCTTGAGAGGGGCTTGTTAGCCATTACATCTATAATCCATGAACAATGGTGCCACAATTGAGGAGAAAACCATTGCCTTTTTAATAGAGGTGAAACGATACACCTGTGCCACGTATTGATACGATTCATGATACACAGCCTATGATACAATACATTATCGATTCTCAGTTTAAAGAATAATAAGGCAAATGACTAATAATTATTCGTGACTGCTGAAGATTAAAATAGTTTATATAGAGTAAGTATTGTTTTGTATTGATTCTTCACATCTTGTATCGATACGTGTATCGATATGGCAAAAGTATCGATATATCGATGAATCGTTTCACCCCTACTTTTTAATACTTGCTTTCCTTCATTAAAAGTGGTCCTGAATAAAAATTAAATACATATTTAAGGAAGAGAGAGAGAGACAGAGGAGATTTAAGGACTGAAAAGGAGGACATGTCCGGGAAAAAGAGGACAAATGGTAGCCCAAAGTTGGTCCTGAATAAAAATTAAATACATATTTAAAGAAGAGAGAGAGAGAAAGAGGAGATTTAAGGACTGAAAAGGAGGACATGTCCGGGAAAAAGAGGACGTATGGTAGCCCTAAGCGGTCCTGGATAAAAATTAAATACATATTTAAGGAAGAGAGAAAGAGGAGATTTAAGGACCGAAAAGGATGACATCTGGGAAAAAGAGGACGTATGGTAGCCCTAAGCGGTCCTGAATAAAAATTAAATACATATTTAAGGAAGAGAGAGAGAGAAAGAGGAGATTTAAGGACCGAAAAGGAGGATATGTCCTTGGGGAAAAAGGACATATGGTAGCCCTAAGCAGTCCTGAATAAAAATTAAATACATATTTAAGGAAAAGAGAGAAACCTCTTTTATCTATACAAGTTTCATCTGGATCTAATTAGTAGGACTAGGCCCATATCTACCTCGTCCATAATCACATTTACAGTAACATACAGCAGGGCTCAAACTTGAATCACTTACTGGAACGTGAAGTTGCCTGCTTTATACATATGGGTGATTTCCACTTCACCTTCTGATTCTGAGATGACCAAGAAAAACAGCTTTGGAGTTGTATTGTCTTAGAATATACTTCCCACCATGTCTTTAATCCAATGTCCCTGAAACACTTTATCTAGTTAATGATACATTAGTGAACAACTCCTAGGATCCTAGCATGGAGCACATTTTGAGATGGGGCCCTTCTGACACACAGAGACCACCCTATCAGTCGCCAGTAATTGGTCCCATTGATAAGGTGTGCTGATGAACTTGCCAGCTGCACCCATTTTATAATCATCCAATGCTTTGCCAGGGTTGTTTAATGTGACAAGGTGACTTGAAAGACAAAACATTACCACTGACCTTATTTGTTTTTATTTGTTTTAAAGAAAGACAAGGAATTGAAAAACCACTGGAATAGTTAGCAAAGTGTACTCTGATCCAGAGGGCAGCATCCAAGGTATTCCAAATGCTTAATATAAAGATTGGATCAACAATCAGTACAGATTCTGGAAAAAGCATGCACACACACTAAAAAAACAGATGAAGGAAAAAAGAAGTGAATGACAAACTAAATATATTTTACAAGAAGGAAAAAATCATACAGTAATTTTGCAAAGTTCATAATGATTTCTTCTAACACTTGTCATTATTTATTTACAAGATAAATATTGTTGTGATTACCTGAATCTTTTTCATCTGTCTCATAAAAAATGTTATTTTCATTCTTTTAAAAAAAAACTTGTTATTTTAGTCATTCAATGCATGGAAGAAAAAATGTGCAGCATTGTCATTCACTCTTTTACATTTCAAATTTGAGCAAATCGTAAATGATAATTTATACTGTTGTGGACCTTGGAGAAAATTTCTTTCTATTGATCAAAGTAAAACGAAAACTTAATTTACTTGACTTCTCTGTAACTTCTCCCCCCAGAACTTTCTCATTCTGCCATTTCTATTTGGAAGGAGAAGCCACTTCTCTCATTTTTGGCTCACCTCTACAAAGTATAGGTAAACTATTGTACAACACCTGGCTTTGTCGTCTGCACAAATAAAAGCATATATATATGTACACCCTATCTGAATGTCAACCATTCTTTCTTAGGTCGTAGGCAACAGTTCTGAGTGGGTTTTATACCATTAACTCCCTGGGGAGGGGGCTGGGGAGCTGCATCAGTACAAACGTGTACATTCTTGGTTATTAAGTTTTTGTATTTAGCTCAGATGTTTTGCACACTGTTTAAATATTGTTATACCTGGAATCATGAAACTTGGCGAGGGTATGGATATTGATGAGTACTACACCCTCATCACAAATGAATGGTCACTGTGACCTATATTTCAAGCTTCACTGACCTTGATTAAATGTTGTAGTTTAGGTTTTATTTCTCAAGCTGTGTTCATGATAGAATCATCAGACTATACGATTGTATGTATCTCTATTAGCACCATGCCCTTATCACAAAGGAAAGTCACTGTGACCTACATTTTAAATTTTACTGGCTTAGGTGAAGTGTTTGTGCTTAGCTCATGACCAACTAGGATTTCTGCACCCTGTATATATACTGTTATACCTGGATTCATAAAAGTTGGTGAAAGGATGCATCTTGATGATTTCTACACCCTCATCACAAATGTAGGTCACTGACCTATATATCATGCTGCACTGACTGGTTAAATTTTCTGTGTTCAGTTTATTTCTCAAGTTCTGTTTATGCTAGGATCATCAAATTGTGACATACATTTCACATTTTACTGGCTTATGTCAAATTTTTGCATTTAGCTCATGACCAAATAAGTGTTAGCACCTTCTATATATACTGTTACAACCAGATTCATGAAACTTGGTGAGGGAATGCATCTTGATGAGTACTACACTGTCGTCATAAAGGTAGGACACTGGGTCCTATATGCTTTACTGACTTTCGTTAAATGTTGTGTTTTAATTTATTTTTCAAACTCTGTTCATGCTGGAATCATTAAACTTCATGATTGTTTGCATCTCTATTAGTACTACACCCATACCACAAAAGAACATCACTGTGTCCTACATTTCACATTTTACTGGCTTAGGTTAGGTTTTTGCATTTATCTTGTGACCAAATCTGATTTTAGCACCATGTAGATATATACTGTTATACCTAGATTCATAAAAGTTGGTGAGGTGATGCATCTTGATGAGTACCACACCCATATCACAGAAGTAGGTCACTGTGACCTATATTTCTTGCTTGACTGACTTTGGTAAAATTGTGTTTTAAGTTTATTTCTCAAGCTCCGTTTAAGCTATAATCATCAAACTGGATGATTGTATGCATCTCTATTAGTACCTCGCCCTTACCACAGAAGAATGGTGCAGTGATCTACATTTTGCATCTTACTGACTTGAGTCAAGTTTTTGCGTTGAGCAGTTTTTAGCACCCTCTATATATACTGTTACACCTAGATTCATGAAACTTGGTGAGGGAATGCATATTGATGAGTACTACACTCTTATGACACAAGTAGGTCACTGTGACCTATATTTCATGCTCACTGACTTTGGTTGAATGTTGTGTTTTAAGTTCATTTCTTCGACTCTGTTCATGCTAGTATCATCAGACTAGACGAGTTTATGCATCTCTTTTAGTACCATACCATCACCACAAAAGAATGTCACTGTGACCTACATTTCACATATTACTGGCTTGGGTTAAGTTTTACATTTAGCTGATGATCAAATAGGTTTTAGCACCCTGTATATATAATGTTATACTTAAGATTCATGAAACTTGGTGAAGGAATGCGTGTTGATAAGAAGTACACTCTCATCACAAAGGTAGGTCACTGTGACACATATTTCATGCTTCACCGACTTGGTTTCAGTCTCAAGAATTGTTTATGCCAGAATTGTTAAACTGGATGATTGTTTGCATCCCTATCAGTACAACACCCTTACAATAAAACAAAGACATTGTGACCTAGATTAAATTTTTTATTGGCTTATGTTTTTGAATTTAACTCATGATCACATTGGTGTTTTATCTATTATATAATACTGCTATACCTGGAATCATAAAATATGGTGAGAGGGTACATCTTGATAAGTACTATATACTCATCTTAACAGTAGGTCACTGTGACCCATATTTCCCATTTCACTGATTTTGGTTCAGTTTGACATATTTACTGTTATTGCTGTATTCCTTCAAGTAGGTGATTTTCACATTCCAAAAAATTACCAGTGACCTGTATTTCACATTTTACTGATTTAGTTTAAGTTGTTGCATCTAGCTCATGACCACAGAGATATTTTAGCATGCTTTGTGCATACTATCGTGTATAAAATGAAGAAACTTGGGAATGCATCTTTATGAGCATTACTCCCTCCTTTCAGTAGTAGGTCAATATCGACCATATTGTATGCTTCGCTGACTTTGGTTAAATTTGTGTTTATGTTTATTTCTCAGGATTGTTCATGCTGTAATCGTGAAATCGATCGATGATATGCATCTCCATTACTACCAGACTCTTACAACAAAAGAGGCTCATTGTGACCTATATTTCATCTTTTACTGGCTTTGGTTAAGTTTTTGCATTTAACAAATGACCACATGAGTTTTTTGGCATGTTGTATGCATAGTATCCTGCCTAGAATCACAAAACTTGGTGAGTGGATGCATCTTGATAAGTTCTGTATCCTTTTTGCCAACAGAAGTCTCTGTGACCCATTCATGCTCAGTGACTTTGTTCACATTTTGTGTTAAAAGTTAATTTCTTTGGTGTTGTTTATGTTCCAGTCATGAAACTTGATAATTGGATGCATCTCTGTTGCTTCAGTGCCCCTAAAAGCAAAGGTCAGTGACCTACATTGTATGCTTTACCAAGTTAAGTTGTGTTTGTGATATGCTAGACCTATATACATGAACATACATCCTACCCTACTCAGAAGTCCCTTTGTGACCAAGGCAGTTGGAAGTAGGTATAAATATGTTTATTCAGTGGTAAACTTTCCTTATTAATATTTATACATTGTATATTTTGATATGCTACCCACAGCAGATTAACTGTGTATTGTACATGTGAATGAGTATAGGAATTAGGCCAGTGGACTGCATGCTGCATGCTTTTCATGCGAGGACTCACCTGTGATTAATCAACATAATTACTGATGCATGAACTATAGCTGACTGTCACTCTAAGGTTACTCAAAGGCTGTGACTTTCACCAAGTAATATCTGGCATCTAGGGGTGGACAATATTAATAGCTTTACAGAGAGATTTTAAGAACACTAATTGTAAAAAATTAATACAATAATAATAATAATCTTTTTATTAATAACTTGCTATTTCTACTTTGATATGATAGAAATGAATGTTTTTTTTATTATTCTTTTATGTTTTTTTTATGCCCTGTCACAGTAGGTAGGTAGGTGGGTTGGTGGGTAGGTAGGTGGGTGGTTTCACAATAATGGCCATATGGTACCAATTAAAAGTTCATATTTCAAATTTTAAAATGATTAAAAGTTCAAATATAAAGATAAAAGATTGCACAAATATCTTCAGTTTGAAAAAAGGGACAAGAGCACTTTAATCATAATTTATTTGCTGCATGATATTGTTTACAGTGGCTACTGGAAACTAGTGAAAGTAGAGGTGAATGTAGTCATGGATTACACTCTGGTTTTGACTCTAGCTTGAGTACTAATACAAAAGAAGTTAGTCGCTCTTAGAATCATGTTCTACCAAGTGACTTACTGTAATTTATGTAATTTTTCATACCATTACAGTTTTCAGACATAGAAGTTTTATTATTGAAAACAAAATCTTATTTTCAGACAAATGAAGTCTTAAATTGGAAAATCAACATGTTTGAGAAGTTAAAGTATATGCCAACATTGTAAAACAACCCATCAGAAATAAAGATAACATTTACTACAAATGTTTTTTACTTCACTTTTCTATTGCCTATTATTCTTATGCTGATTTATTTTGAGAATTTCTCACAAGGACCAGTGTGTAAAAAGATCTATTAATTTTTTCAGTATAAGTGTAGTTAAATGAAATTATTACAAGAAACTTTGGCATTCTCATACATCTTAATAATCGGGTATCAATTTTTCCCGGCATAAAAAAGTAATACATACTGCTGACCTTCACAGAGAGTCAAATTTGGATGAAGTGTTGACAGATTTTTACATCAGTGCATGCATTCTATTCCGTAAATCCTGAAAACCATAAGCAAGTTGAACAGTCTTTTTTTCGGCGCAGCATGATAGTCGCTTTAAATACCATATGTATTCTGAAAATAAACCATCTCTTTATAAAGAGCCCCATTCTTTTTCCCTACCCATTTTGCAAGGCTAACTCACCATGCTATGACCATTATTTACAAATCAACATATTTATTTTGAATTAGTTTTTAGCTCTACTGGATATAGACCAGAAGAGCTTATGGGATGGTTTTTTGTCTGAAATAAAAATTGTGCCAACCTGATCTCCAAAATGGCTGCCATGGCAGCCATCTTGAAAATCTTGCTATCGCTACTCCTCCTACATGGATGGTCATATCAGCATGAGGTTTTCACTGTAAGACTTCTTATGATGTCTACTTGGTTTTAAATGAAAATGGTGTCGATATGACATCCAATATGGCCACAATGGCAGCCATCTTGAAAATCTTGTTATCACTACTTCTCCTGAATGGATGGTCATATCAACATGGGGTTTTCACTAAAAGACATCTTATGATGTCTAGTTGGCTGTTAATGAAAATGGCGCTGATCTGGCATCCAATATGGCCACCACAACAGCCATTTTGAAACTCATGTTATCGTTGCTTCTCTCTAATGGATGGTCATATCAACATGGGGTTTTCACTAAAGGACATCTTATGATGTCTAGTTGGCTGTTAATGAAAATGGCGCTGATCTGGCATCCAATATGGCCACCACAACAGCCATTTTGAAACTCATATTATCGCTGCTTCTCCCTAATGGATGGTCATATCAACATGGGGTTTTCACTAAAAGACTTCTTATGAGGTCTTGTTGGTCCTAAATGAAAATGGTGAAGATCTAATGTCCAATATGGCCACCATGGCAGCCATATTGAAAATCTTGTCACTACTCCTCCCAGATGAATGGTCATACCAACATGGGGTTTTCACTAAAAGACTTCTTATGATGTCTAGTTGGTCCTAAATGAAAATGGTGACAATCTGATGTCCAATGTGGCCACCATGGCAGTCATCTTGAAAATCTTGTTATCCTCTTGAGAATCTTGTTATTGCTACTCCACGTACATGGATGGTCCTATCAACATGGGGTTTTCACTGAAAGACTTCTTATGATGTTTGGTTGATTCTAAATGAAAATTATGCTAATTTAACTTCCAATACGGCCACCATGGCAACCATCTTGAAAATCTCGTTATCACTACTCTTCCTGAATGGATGGTCATATCAGCATCGGGTTTTCACTAAAAGATTTCTTGTGATGTCTAGTTAGTCCTAAATGAAAATGGTGCCACTCAGACATCCAATATGGTCTCCATGGCAGCCAATACTCCTGAATGGATGGTCATATCAACATGGGGTTTTCACTAAAAGACTTGTTATGATGTCTACTTGGTCCTAAATGAAAATGGAGCCGATCTAACATCCAATATGGCGACCATAACAGCCATCTTGAAAATCTTATCGCTACTACTCATGAATGGATGGTTATATCAACATGGCATTTTCACTGAAAGACTTCTTATGATGTCTAGTTAGTCCTAAATGAAAATGGTGCTGATCTGGAGTGTAATATGGCTGCCACAGTGGCCAGCTTGAAAATCTTGTTATTACTACTTTTCCAGAATGAATGGTCATATCATCATGGGGTTTTCACTAAAAGACTTCTTAAAATGTTTTGTTGATCTTAAATTAGAATGGTGCTGAACTGATGTCCAGTATGTGGCCATCTTGAAAATCTTGTTTTAGCTACTCTTAAAGGGAAAGTCATTTTGAAGTGGGGTTTTCATCAGAAGAGTTCTTATGGTATCTACTTGGTCCTAAATGAAAATGACTAACCCTCAATATGGCCACCATGGTGGCTATCTGGAAAACATTGTTATCTCTTCTCCAAATGGATGGCTGTATAGACATGGGGTTTTCACCAATAGACTTCTTATGATACCTAGTTGGTCCTAAATGAAAATGGTGCCAGTCGTTCATCCAATATGACTGCAATGATGGCTGTTGTGAAAAATCTTGTTGTCAATACTCCCCCTGAATGGATGATCATTGTGACATGGGGTTTTGACCAAAAGACTTCTATTGATGTCTACTTTTTCCTAAATGAAAATGGTGCCAATCCGATATCCAATATGGCCACCACAGCATCTGATTTGAAAATCTTGTTATTGCCGAAGAATATGAAAGATGGTTTCAACACTTAGCAGTAAAAAGGAAGAAATGGTCTTATCTTAAATTCCTAGAAATTCTTTTTGCCCAATAGAGTGTCAGTCTCTTCAAGGGACTCTTCTTTCACTTTTATGATGATAAGACACATTTTTGAAAACATTTTATGATGCTACCGCACACATACCCAGACTCTATCCAAAATTTCTGGGGAGATCACTGTTGACAATTTAGCAAAGTATTACCTTGGAATTTTTTATATGCTCAGATTCAAAAAATATTTTGCAGCTGCCTTGAAAGTTGATACATCTTCCATGTATCTCTGTTCTTCTCAGTTAAAATTCAGACTATGGAAATGAAAATAAATGTTACATTATGCAGATTGACAATTTTCTGAACTCTGCATCATCTTCATAATTTTTCTGAAATTCTGTGTTTTATACAAGTGCAGTAGATTTGTCCTTTCATAGTAACTATGTTTTTAACTCAGTCTAGCCTACTGATTTATGTTGGACTATTCTTGCCCTAAAAATTTATTTGCTTTTGAATTTAGTACTTTTTTAAAACTCGACCATTGAAAGCAAAGGAAAAGGGTTGATGCTGAGGCACTGAAGAATATATAATTACACAATAATGCACTAATTTTAGTTTTTTTTTTTTTTAAATCTGAAAAATGTAAATTCTTAAAAGTATGGGGATTGGGATTTGGTTTTTGAGTGTCATTGATGAAAATTTGCTAAGAAAATGTAAAAAAGGAAAGAAGTACGCCTGCTAAAATAAATTATCAGTGGGGTATAATTCTGTCAATGGAATACCAAATTGCATCAGAATCAATTGAATTGTTACTGAGCTATGCTGATTACAAGGATTGACTGTAGTGAAGATGCAATACTGATCAAAATGGGCAATAACGCCATCAAAATTGGACCTGAAAAGAAGACACATTTTAAAAGGCACAGCTATATGTATTAAGCAATTCAAATGGCATCCAATTATGTGTAAGGGTTGCAAACAGTGCTGGGTACAAGCAAAATCTTATGTGAAGATAAAACCAGAACTCTTCAAAATGGAGTTGACAAAACAGTGCTAGTTCCAAGCAAAATCTCGTGTGAAGTCAAGACCAGAAATCGATTCATAATGGAATTGACAAGACAAAACCCATAAAAACTCGTCCAGACCCACGAGATAATATATACACATCAAATTGCATCAGAATATGTTGAATGGTTCCTGAGCTATGCTAGTTACAAAGATCTCCTGTGGTGGAAATGTAATATTGATTAAAAAGGGCAATAACTCCATCACAATTTGATCTGAAAAGATGACACTTTAAAAGGCGCAGCTATATCTACTTGTAATAGGCAATTCACTTATCAAATGGCAGCTAGTTACGTGTAAGGGTTGCAGAGCTATGTTGGTTACAAGAAGTATGAATTGATGGACAGATGGACTGCCTGACACATGGAAAAAGTGATGACTTTGGGGCTCCTGCATCTCAATGCAGGACCCTAATAAACGCAGTATTTTCTTCTTTTTTTCCAGGTCCCCATAACACCAGAGTATCATCCTGGTAGAGCTGTAGAAAGAGATTTGTATCCTATAGCATCAAATGGTCCATCACAACTGGAACACAGCCCTCACATTAAAGATGGCTTCATTTTGTGTGTGTTATTTGTGTGAATAAATCTATGAAAGGAACATTTTTTGTTTTTGTTTTGTTTTTCAAATATGAATTTGCAACAGCAAAAAAAAGCTATTTTTGGGGAGTTGAAAATGCTGTAACCCTGAGGTCCGGAACCCATGTTTTTGACCTTTTTAATCCATCTAATTTTTATCCCCCAAAAATCAGGTGGACTTTGTTTCAATTGAATAATAACATATTCTTAACCATGTAGATGAAGATATTGGCAGAAGAGAGAATCAAAACAGTGGGATCTAATGGGAAAATATATTTACCATTGTAACCAAGTACTGCACAGAATAATATGTACTGTGTTTAATACCTGGCATGACTTCAATTAAATGTTGGGGCTCCGGTGCCACAGGACCGCACTCGGCATAAATTAGATTAAAAAGTCCAGGGACCAAGAAAGAAAGTCAGCCCCTCTATTTATTAAAGGAACTTAAAAAGAACACGATTTAAAAATACTTAAAAACAAAATTCACAATAAATTCAAGAATATAATATTTATTTGGTATACTGTACATATATCCACATGGATACTTTACAAAAAATGTACATAATTTTTACATACTGTTAAATTATTGCATTGTGATGTTTACATATGATTTGTACAATGAACAAGAAAACACAGGTTACCGTCTATACTCAGGTACAAGTCGGATCCAGCTGCAAACAAGATAGACGCTGATCTGCTGGAACATTATGCAATGGCAGATCAGACTCTATGATTGTTTCACTCATTAGTCCTAACAAACTGCATACTGTGTTAAAAGTTCAGTGAAAACCCACAAAAAAACAAAAACAAGATCTACTGGTGTATTATGCACCAACAGATATGGGTACATGTAGTTTGCAGCTGGATCTGACTTGTAAGCAAGTATATATGGTAATGTTTCTCAGAAGCATAAGGTATTGAGGAAAATAACTTCATCCTTAAAAGAACATGGGTGCATACAAATTAAAATTTTGGATCAGTCTGACAAAACTTGGGATTTTTATTTTCCTCTGTTGCAGGGTATATTCTAAAACTGAAATATTTAGGGGGATAAATTCTCCTTGCCCCCTTCATTGAAAAAAAAAGGGGGAGAAAAATTGTCTAAATATAGGAGGGTTATAATGAAAAATAGACGTAGGGTTTGAAAATATGATGTGCTGTTTTTGTGCATTTGTTTGGTTTTTTGGCGTTATTTTTTTCATAGAAATAGCGTGAATCCTGCAAACACGCATCCTAGAATAGACCTGATGCTGTAAAGAAACATTTTTCCCATATACATGTAGACAGTGTGTGTGTGTGTTTCAGGAACAAAAATTGAAACCTGCCATAGCAGACATATCATTATAAATGACACCTGCTTAAAGAGGACAATTATCCAATGGTTTTCCGATATTTATTTATATTTCACAAGTATAGAAAAGATAACTATCCACAACGGACAAAATTTCATGGTTTCTGCATTGCCCCTTTATAGATGGGTTTCATTGTAGAGTTTTCCAATCTCTACCACCGAACAAAATGGCATGATAATGATGTGTAAAACTAACAATATCTCTAGATCACAGTTATCATAGCTATTCATTTCATATAAAAGAAATATTAGTTGATTCAAATTATGCAGTTTGTGCAGAGTTTTGCCTTAAAGTTGCCAAGTTCTGCTAGTGTAATGTATCTTCCAAATTGTATCAAAAGGGACTTCATTTCTTAACAGAGGAACATGCACAAATTCAAAATTTAGTTTTAAAAAATTGCATTAGCTTAAAAATGAAAATGTCAGAGAAAGAAGTGAATGTTTCAAGAAAACACTATTTAATAATGGGTAATTACTAAACCTGCATAAAAACCACATCCAAAATAAAAAATTCCATAGTGCAACTTTTTTCTAATGTGCTAGATAATTGAATGTGTCACTATTTTTCAAGGAAAAATGTTATGACTACTTGGAAAATTTTGCACCAACCTAAACACACACACACATTCAAATACTTTTCTTTGATACGAGTTAGTACATTTATGTTAAACTACGGAAAGAAGGTAGCGTGTATAAAATATAGCCATTAATTACTTTTACATGCATTGCATCCATATGTACAAAGTTACCATAAACAAGCAGAGACTATACAACACATATAACAAGTTCATATAAACAGGTTTGTATAGAGTGAGTACTTGTACAATATAAATGAATTATTTCTGGTTCACATTACATGACAGGTATCATGTGCTTTTTATACTTTTAAAGCACCATTAAATTTTAGATGAATATTTTTAAGACTTTTTTTTCATCCATGTCCTGCACTGTTAAATTTGAGATGAATATTTTAATGGCTTTTTTTCATCCATGTCCTGCCTTAAAGGCTGTACGACTCGTGCATTGTCAAGGATTACGTTTTTGAATAAACTGAAAATCATCCGACAGGAGTGACATGATTCTCAGTGTTTGATAGAACTTAGATAACATTCTCAACTTGTCAAGGATTTCACTATTAAAATCTGAAAAATGATGTGACAAGAGAAAAATATTTTTTTCTTTACCTGCAATGCATATGGTTACATTTGTGCATTTAGCTCCGTTTCTATGACACTACTGCATGTACAGTAATGAAACTTGATGGATCTATTTATCTTGGAGGGTACTACAAACCACAGGAAAAAGTACATCACTTTGACCTACTTTTTGCACCCAGGGATTATGTTAAATTTTTCACATTTAGCTGTTTTTCTTTTATTGTTCTATATATAGTTGTGAAACTAGATGGGTCTATTCATCTTAGACAGCTGGATGTACAGTCATTAAACTTTATTATGGGTGGGGAGCCCAGGTGGCCGAATGTTCTAAGGCGCTCGCCTTTACAGATTACTCGCATATCACCTCTGTCCGTATGGGTTAGAGTCACAGCTAGGCCAATGTGGGTATGTGAGAAAGCTTACCAATAGCTTCCTGTGGGTCTGTGGTTCTTGCTCCATCACATATACTGACTGCCATGTATAACCTATCACATGCTGAAAAATGGCATTAAACCCACATAACAAACGGGTCTGTTTATCTTGGGGGCCCCAGGTGGCCAAGTGGTCTATGGTGCTCACCTTTACAGATCACTCACATCTCACCTTGGTCCACATGGATTTGAGTCTCGGCTCAACCAATGTGGGTATGTGAGAAAGCTCGCCAGTAGCTTTCCGTGGGTTGGTGGTTCTTCCTCCAACAAATATACTGGCCACCATGTATAGTCTATCGTGTACTGAAAAATGGCATTAAACCCCACAAAACAAACAAACTGTTGATCTGGAGGGAAATATCATGGGCCAAAAAAAAGTCGCACTGACCTACAATTCATGCTCTAGTAAAAATAATAAATTTTTGGATTTAGCTCAGTTTCTCTGTGGACTTATTGTTCAGAGATAGATAATATTTTATGTTCAACTTATGCTTGCAAGTTGTGCCTTCAACATAAAACTAGTGTCTTAACATTTTAATAAATCTGTGGCTGAAATGTGTCCAGATATACACGATAGAAAATACTGTAATCATCAAACCTGCTCACACTGAAATCCAAACTCAAGTTTAAACCCGTATATACTATCTATAATAGATGTACATAATTGAAGTCAAATGAGCAAATCAAAAGTTCTGGAAATCTTGCAAGTTCTATGAAACTTATTTCTAGGCCAAAATTACACTTTGTCCAATTTTAAACTACAAGTTTCACACTCAAAAAGTTTTGAGAATAAGAGCCAATATCTGATTCTCCCTATGCCTGGCATACCACAGCATCAGGTTCTATCATGTCTTATATGTACCTTATGCTTCCATCATATTGGTTGCACTGCTTTTGAGATAATATCTGTTTTTGACAGTAACTGTTGCCCAGTTGAAATAAAAAATCATTCACAAAATGTCTGTAACATAATATTCTGTTAATTAAACAGATCCAAATCATACATACAGCTGTAACATACTCTACAACTGACAGGCTGCATTTTGCAGGAATTCAGGAATTCCATGTTGTAGATTAGAACAAATAGTAGCTTAGTGAAGTCAATGAGACAATGCATATGATTGAGCAAATTCAGTCCCTCCATGCCTTATGTCTTCTCTCTCTTTACTAAACAAAGTTTGTATTACTAATAATAGGAACAAACTTTGTGATTGTACTAAAATTATTAACAAAGTATAGATCTATTGGTGTTTGATGTGAATTTTTTGTGTGAAGGAAGACAACTCAAATTTAGGTAAAGTAATGGGCATGGTAGTAGTTATCTCACTTGGATATTGTTCCTCTGACAGTAATACTTTTTGAAACGATAGTATAAAATGCTTTTCAAAAGAAATCACGACAATAATTCCTCCAATAATGTTTCAAATGTTAATATAAATTCTCTAGTGACACAAAAAAAAAAATTTTTTTATTTTTATATTATATAATATGAAGATTATTTAGAGCACTATGTTTACAATAAGAAAAAGGGCCATGGAAAGCAATATCTTTGGAGTTACATTCCTCCAGCTGATGCTATGTAAATCATTCAGTTAAATCTTCCCAGCCATCAGTACTCTCAATACTTTGATTTTTGTGTTTTGTGATTATATATATAGTATTATCACAGTAACATGATTTTAATTGCTAGATCACGTCAAGTTGTCAGCATTAGAAAATCCGGATCATTACGAGATGCGAAGCGTCGAGTCATGATCCATATTTTTATGCTGACAACGAGACGTGATCTAGCAATCAAAATCGCATTACTGTGACTGATATTTTTGTTATATACCTATCAATTTTCGGATAATTTAATAAAATAACTATATGTAGTTGAAAAACACAAGTAATTGCTAAACATTTCAACCTCTTTAAAACGAATTTCATCTTAAAGCATAAACCGAATTACTTTTTGAAAGGCTGACATGCGCATGAATATTAATTTTATGAATGAATTTTGTGAAACAACGCTCACTGTGACTACAATCACTTACAATTACACGAATTCTTCGACGCTTGAGGGCAGACTACTCATATATGTGATTTACAGTTATTGTGCAGTTCTGAAATTTTTGCATAAGGAAGTTTTCACCAGCTGAATGACTGGAAGTTTCTTTCAGAGGCCAGTTTGAATGCGGTTGAATTGTTTCTGGCGGAACATTGTGAGAGGCTCCGATGGAAACTTGACACGGGTTGACAGTTATTTACAACAGGATTGGAGAAATTGTTAGAACTTGATGGTACAGATTTGTTGCATAGAATATTACTCATTTATAATTTCAAATTAATCCATTATGCATGAAATTGACTAACGTTACCATTTATGAATTTCCGTAAATGGGTTGTACTGTACAACTGTAATGTTTTGGCACGCGATTTCTGAATATGATCTTGTTTCAGACGAACATTTTGGCAATATTTTACTACTTCAGAATAAAGGAATACATGCTTTTTTATTGTTGTTGTGACAAAACATTGTTTAGACCTTTCCAATATTTTACATATAACGCAAGGTTTCTTAACTAACGTCGCTGTGAGAGCTTTGTTTACTGCTAGTGTTAGCATTCCATCGCAAGGAGCGCTGCTATTGTCACCAGGAAACCTCTAGGATAAAGTAGTCCCAGCCTCGTTTGAGAGTATGGTGATATGGGTTTAGAAAACGATAGTATCGTTTTCCTGCTTGTAGGAAATGACGGTAAAATTCTGACTCTTTCTTGGGTAGAAAATTTGTAGGTATATAATAAAACTCTATATTGAGCAATTATCAAGGGGAAGATATTTTCCTGAACCACTTCTACCTTTATCTTGTTAATATGCATGAACCTCGCTCATTATCGAACCCATCGGAGATTATAATGATATAAGCCCATATTCCAAATTGGATAAAAAATCAGATTAAAAATATGGTTTCCTGAGTGGTAACATTCTCAGTCAATCAGATACAAGATCACCTCATTTAATATGTGTGGATCTCGCTCATCACTGAAATTGCCGGAGATCCTGATGATATAAGCCTATATTCCAAGTTTGATCAAAATCAGATCAGAAATATGTTCTCCATGGTGCTAACAAGCTCAGCCAATCAGATGCGAGATCCCAATGAATCTGCATTAATCTCACTCTTCTGCTTCGATCTTAACTCTTTAATAAACCCAACAGATCTTGATGATAAAAGCCTATATTCCAAGTTTGTTTAAAATTCGATCCGATATATGGCTTGCAGAGGGGTAACAAGCCTGGCCAATCAGATGGAAAATCACCTCATTATGATGTGTAAATCTCATTTATTATTGAACACATCCAAGATTTTGATGAAACAAGGTCATATTCCAAGTTTGATCAAAATTGGATCAGAAATATGGTTTCCAGAGTGCTAAACAAGCTCAGCCATCAGATGCATGATCACTTTATTAAATATGCATGAATCTTGCTACTTATCAAACTTGTCCAATATCTTGTGGATATATGCCTGTATTCCAAGTTTGATAAAAACTGGATCAGAAATATGGCCTCCAGATTGGTAACAAGAACATGATTTGTACAACTTTGAAAAATCCTTGAATTTGAGGGGCTGCCTTGAACACTTGAATTGTTTTTATCCTTAGTCCTTGAATTTCTTGACAAACTCTTAAATTTTTTTCCCAAACTCCTTGAATTTATCTTGGGGAATACAAAACATTAAAACTGAAGCAAATATATCACCTTTTAAAGTCAGAATTTTTGTAATTTCACATATTTTCAAAAAATAATGAACAGATAAAACAAAATAGGTTAAAATTGGATGGCTCAAATGAGATCTGACATGGGTAGTTACCAGATGGAGTAGTGTCCGTCTGCACCGGTGATGCACTAATTATGTTTTTCTTCGACTTTTGTACCTATTTATGCAGAGATAAACAAAGTAACATATAGAGAAAGTTATGATTCCGTAAGAAAAAATATTCCTTGAAAACTTTTGGAAGTCTATGAAAATTTGCTGAAAAGTTTTTGAAACACAATTCACTTGGGCTGTAGGATCCATAAAGAAATTGTTGACAGCTGGATGACACATGACAGATACAGGGCTATACCAAGAGATCACTTTGCCTTACTGCCAAGTGAGCTAAGAATGGAAGAGTTAGAAGAATATATATATATATATATATATATATATATATATATATATATCAGCATGTGGGTCCAAAAGGTCAAACAAGAAGCTGGGTATGGTCTACATGTCAAGCTTACCCCCGAGCTGTTGGTAAATGTTGTACGTATCAAGATATATCCTCATACCAATTCACATGACTGTGGCCAACTGTACTTGAGAAACTGACCACATGAAAAACTTTTACCATGAGATTAATCTTGGGTGTATCTGATGGACACATGAATATGCACATGGACACATATGCAAGTGATAACATTGTCAAGCTTCCACCAACTTAAAGGCAGGCTTGACAATAAAGGAACTTCCCCAAAATTTGGGACAATCTTGTTACAAACAGTAACTTTTCATCCGGATAAAGAATCAATAACACCAATGGTTTAGACATAGGGTTAGCAGCCAGGGAATATAGTCATACATGATCAGTCTCATTTAAAATGAAAGCAACTTTTCAATACCACAACATTCTGTACATATAATACATCCTTTTTACATAAAAAATAATCTGTATATACAAAACTGAATACTGGACATGTACAAGTCCTGCACCAACTTCTGGTTGCACGAGATTCAGCTTAAGCTGAGGATACATGCATATTTTTTTTAAAAAATCAGCACTGGAAAATGATAAGTGAAAAAACTATCCCAGAACAACATTTCTGGTGTTTCTTTGCTCATGGATTCGTCTTTGAGCAGCTTGAAAAGCAAGTTCCCTGCAATATCTCAGGTGTTCTATTGAGGATGTCTGAGTTTCATTACTACTGCTGTTTGGATCATTAACAAACTGCCATGTGTCACTGCTAGGTACAATCTGTGATCCTGCAGCACTGGTATCTATGTCTGAAGATCCTGATGCTGACTGATTTGTTAGGTATCTCCTGTAAAATATAAGTACACTGATAATATAATCATTATTTTTCTTTTATCTTAGGTTTAGCATTAAATACCAAATATGACACTAATTCATCTGTACCATACCCTAGTTTTATGTATCAACATGACGGCTGGTACTATAATACTGATTTTTTAATTTATCCTTTCAATGTCAATATTTCTGTTATAATATAAATTTAAAATGTATTACACAAAACAAACTTTGTTCTGAAGTGAGGGAAAAACATTGGTAAGAGTACCACAGCATAAAAGTATCAATTTACATGTCTATACAAAATCAAATACCTTGTTGCTAATTTGCAACAAAATGAATACTGTATATATACAGTTTTGAACATGATCAACACAGGAAAAGCATATTGTATATACTGCATGTAGTTTTGAACATGATTAATATTGGAAATGCATATTGTATATTCTGTATGTAGTTCTGAACATGATTAATGCTGGAAATGCATATTGTATATACTGTATGTAGTTTTGAACATGATTAATGCTGGAAATGCATATTGTATATACTGTATGTAGTTTTGAACATGATTAATGCTGGAAATGCATATTGTATATACTGTATGTAGTTCTGAATATGATTAATACTGGAAATGCATATTGTATATACTGTATGTAGTTCTGAACATGATTAATGCTGGAAATGCATATTGTATATACTGTATGTAGTTCTGAATATGATTAATACTGGAAATGCATATTGTATATACTGTATGTAGTTCTGAACATGATTAATACTGGAAATGCATATTGTATATACTGTATGTAGTTCTAAACATGATTAATACTGGAAATGCATATTGTATATACTGTATGTAATTCTGAACATGATTAATACTGGAAATGCATATTGTATATACTGTATGTAGTTCTGAACATGATTAATACTGGAAATGCATATTGTATATACTGTATGTAGTTCTGAACATGATTAATCCTGGAAATGCATATTGTATATACTCTATGTAGTTCTGAATATGATTAATACTGGAAATGCATATTGTATATACTCTATGTAGTTCTGAACATGATTAATGCTGGAAATGCATATTGTATATACTGTATGTAGTTTTGAACATGCTTAATGCTGGACTGATATTTCAAAAGAAAAATGCAAGGACCATGAATTCAGTACTATATGAACCAGAGTGTAATCAGTGATTAAATAGCTTACCTCTACAAAGCATTTAGTAGTCTACAGTAACCACTATAAACATTAATTGTCATGCAGAAAAAAATGTATACTGAGGAAGAATGAGCCATCTGTGAAGACCAAACACAAGCAAAACTAAATCTCAGAGCACCTGGTTGATGGAGTTTGACTTTGTGAAGCTCATTTGCAAGTTGGAGCATTTTATATGTTTCACATGTACTGCAAACACCATATCAACATTGGTCATTCTGGAGTTTGCGACATCTATCAACATAGCAACATCTTCCTCCATTGGGGTAAGTGCACACAAAATTTAGGAAGATTTTGGGGTAAGTTGGAACAACAGTTCAGGATTAATTACAGTATGATCCAGTCTCTTGTGAGTGCAAAGATGAACAGCAATTATGCTTGCATCACCTTCAAGCCCTCCAATGAACTACTGAGAGCAGCAAAGTCAACAACTACATGTTAATACCATGTTCCACAGTCCAATCGATTTTTAAGACATAAACTTTATCTATATTTTTATTTAATGTCTGTCTGGTTGTAATTACAAATTTGAAATCCCTCTCTGCCAGGATGCTTACTGTCAAATTTAGTCAAATCTTGTTGAGTGGTTTGTCAGCAGAATTCATGTAAAGGTTTGTCTATTCTGAGTAACAGTTGCCATATTTGATGGTGGATCGGCATCTTTTGTAAAAAAAAATTGAAAGGTCTGCATGACAAGACACTTTCCGTTGAGACTGGTCAAATTCTATTCAATAGTTTTGGAGAAGAAGAAGTTTTAAGGTTTTTCTATTTTAGTAAGATTGGCATCATTTGTACAAATCTGAAAAATTTTCATGCCAGGATTCTTTCTGTCAAATATGATCAGATTCTGTTCAATGGTTTTGGAAAAAAGAGTAAAGGTTGTTCTATTTTCAGTAATGGTGCCCATATTTAATGACCAATGAGCATCCATTGTACAAATTTGAAAGCCGTCTATGCCAGCATGTTTTCTGTCAAATTTGGTCAAAATTCTGTTGATCAGGTTTGAGAAGAAGTTATTTCAAGATTTTCTATTTTTAGTAACAGTGGCTTTTCTACTTTTAGTAACAGTGGATATATTTGAAGGTAGATTGGCATTTATTTTTTTTAAAATTTGAAACGTCTTCCTGCCAGGGCACTATTTCTCAAATTTGATCAAATTCTGTTCAGCGGTCATTGAGAAGTCATTTAAAGGGTTTTAACTATTTTTAATAATGGCAGCCATATGTAATGAATGATCAGCATCATTAGTATAAATGCGAACATCCTTCATGCCTGGATGTTCTGTGCCAACTTTGGTGAAAAATGAGAAGAAGTTTAAAATATCAATTCTTGACCGACACACTACACATGATGGACTCCGGGCCATACCATAATCTCACATGGCCTTCAGCAGGTGAGACAATCATTGGTGCAAATCTGATAACAATTAAGGTTTGTTACAAAGTTCTCATTGGCTAATCAAATTTCTATGTAATCTTGTGCATATTTATATAAACTGTGGCTTTGTTGGCTAATATACCCAGGGTAATTAATGTAGAGAAGCTTAGATCATCAGCCATGGGTATACAATGATGCACACACCCAAACATGTCAACATCTTGTTTTTGCATATGGGCTTTTAACTAATTCTCTTAATTACAGTTATCTGTTATCTATTATTGTTTAACCTGGATAATTAGCATATTTGCCTAATTTTTAAATCCGTGCTCTTATTGGGTTGGGGGAGGGGGATGAATCTCAATGAAACAATTTGGATAGTTTTGGCCTTTACACTAATCAACCCAATTCAACAGCAGATTACATCAAGTATCCTTTATACTGGTGCATCCATCAAAAGAAAGCAGTGGAAAGAAGGGAGATGGATAATGTTCAATACTGATATGAATTTTGTACAATGATATCAAATTTAAAATCACCTCAATACTTTTGAATATTTACTCTCATAATGTGGGAGTCGCAGTAGCTCAGTTGGTAGAGCCTCGGACTCGTAATCCATGGGTCACAGGTTTGATACCCATCCAGGTCAGCCTGGGTCGACTGCCTCAATGTATTTTTGGGAAAGGCACTTAGCTCCCATTTCCTCAGCATCATACAGCCAATAGTGTGTTAAAAGTGCAGTTGAAATCCACAAAAAAACAAACATAATATGCTTACCGTATATACTCGCGTATAATTCGGGTCCAAATGCAAACAACATAGACCCTGATCTGCCAGCGCATACTGCATTAGCAGATCAGGGTCTATGTTGTTTGTTCTACTGATTAGTCCTTGCAAACTGCATAAACCCAGATCTGCAGACGCATTATGCGACGGCACATCTGGGTGTATGCAGTTTGCAGTTGGTATCGGCTTATACGCGAGTATAGACGGTACTCGAGTTGAAAATGTAATGTATCGATAATGAAGTTCATAAATGTTATAGGATAGCGATTAATGCAAGTGCCACACACTTGTTTCCCAATCCTGAATGTATTCACTTTGCATGATTTTCTGAAAGGTACAGCAATAAATATTGTTTAAACTAACACTGGAACAGACAATCAGGGGCCATAACTTCTCTAAATCAAGACATGGAATACTGGTAATCAAACTCAGTCAAGGTCTCAACCAAAAAAGCTGCATGCCTAAACTTGGTCAAAATCCAACTAATCATGTTCTGATTAGCTGACTGCCAAGTATCAGTCACTTTGGTAAAGTGACCAATTAAATGATTACAATTTCTGTCATCAATTATGGTGAAACTTGGCTCACTTAATTCAAGTATGACATGCTGCACATCACTGCCAAAATACTTTGTAAACAAATATTATAAAAAATAACAATGCATAGTGGCAGATTTGAAAATGATCCCATAATTCAAACCTAACCTTCTCCCCAGCTGACTAACCGGTCTTAAAGAGCAATTTTTATTCCAACACAAGCACCCCCTCTAAAGTGTCTAGGAAATGACTGAAGTGGCATTTAAATCTGAAACCTCAACTTTCACCCTCATGGAAAAATGACAGACTGGTTATAAGCTTTAATGAATATTATACATACTGAACTTAGAATAAATTTCTTATTTATCTCTGTGGGCAAAAGACAAGGTATCCAAATATTTTTGAAATACTTGTTTCTATTTTTCATATGAACACTACTTTCAAATATAAGAAGTTTTGATATGCAAGCAGATTAAATTTCAGCACACAGTAATTTTTCTAAGTATTCCTGCATCGACAAATATTACTGATACTTCATATGGCATCCATTCTTGGCATATTAAACAACATTGATGAAAACTGTCTGTCAAACCCTTTACTTTCTCTAATCATCATAATTTACAGTTGTAGACTATTCAGTAGAGGTTAGGAATTTTGTGTCTGATGTTAATTTCTTAGATCCACTGCCAACACCATCATAATCTCCCCTGTGTTCAGAAACACGACTTTCAATGAGCACAGTCTCATGTGTGCAGTCATGAAACGCACATAACTTTTAGGGAACACAGTCTCCCAGTGTTCTCACCAGTTCTACAAATGGGGTTTGTTTGTAGCCCCTATGTCCCAAAATTGGGGGTGCAGCACCAAAAACTGGGGGTACAAATTTTCAGCTGGGAAAATATAGCAAACAAGGTGATACAGTGTCTAAAATTAATATTTTTTTGTAAAGAAAGAAGATATCAGTGGAGGTTTGGAATTCCTAACCTCTACTGATATCTTCTGAATAGTCTACAACTGTAAATTACTATACAGTAATATAATTGTTGTAAACTACAACTAATTCAAATAAAATTCAACTAGATGAAGACATTATTCAATATAAAAGACTGATTATTATTCCACAGCACTGCTTTGTTATTGCAATAATATTCTACTTGTTCATGGTTGGCTGAAATTATCTCAATTGTGATCATTTTCTTCACAGCTTTATTTCGAATAAAATACTTTAATATTGACCACCTGTAATGCTATAATGCTGCAAAACTTCCTGTAAGCTATATTTTCTTTTGCCATCCATACTGCTATGGTAAGCTAGCTTGGCCTCAAGGATCGCAAATTTTCTCTGCTATGAACTTTTGGCAGTGTCCGTGTATAACTTTTTGACTTGTTTTGCATGGCAATAATGTGATCATCTGAATTTCTGGTGTCTTGTCAGGGCAGACCATTGGTAATTAGTAGTACCCCAAATGAAAGCTGATTGGGAAGCTGATGATTTATTTCAGATAAGTGTTGTTTTCTCACAAGACAATACATTCCTGAATCGTTGGCATGTAACCAACTGAACTCTTTTAACCATCTGTCCTGGAACTTTTTTAATCTTGGCATTATGGTTTTAGAGTGATCAATTGTAATTGGTTCTGTGTCCACCAATTTCCCCTGTTGACAAGCAAACAAACCCTGTGTAGCAAACAAACTTTTAAAATCAAACTCATGCAAGTGACCTGCACCATTTGTATTCATTTATGTTGCTATATATGGTACAAGAGGTGTGATCCTAGGCGAAGCATGACTGGCAGAGATTATCATAATGCGACATGGAAATTCCCAGCAGTTCACTGCATTCATAAACTAGCAGAATTAGGGATTAAATTCTAGTGTGAAATACACAAGTTTTGTGCATGCAATGTACATATTTTATGAAATTATTTTATGTGCATGATGTTATTTGTGTTTGATTTACGTAAAAATGTATGTGAATGGGAACACCGGTATCCCTTGTGTACAGTTCATGAAATACACATGACTTTCAATGAACAGTATCCCTTGTGTACAGTTCATGAAATACACATGACTTTCAATGAACAGTCTCCCTTGTGTACAGTTCATGAAACACACATGGCTTTCAATGAACACAGAGTCTCCCAAGTACTGTTCATGAAACATGCATGATTTTCAAGGAGTAGTCTTTCCTGTGTACAATTCATGAAATACACATTACTTACAAGGAACAGTCTCCCCTGTGCGCAGTTCATGAAATGCACATTACTTTCAATTAAGTCTCCTGTGTACATTTTGCAAAATATGCATGACATTCAGTGAATACTCAGTCTCCATTTACTTTCAAACACGTTAACACAAAATCTGAACATATTTGACAATTATAATGACTCACTGCCAAAACACATCAACACAAAATGTTAACATATTTGACAGTGATACTGACTCAGTGATATTGACTCTGCCAAAAAAGTTATATCTATGTCCCTCTATATACTATGCATGCAAGACAAAAATAAATTATGTTAGAGGGAATGGAACTATACAACAAAAATCACATACCGTCTTGCTTGCTCTAGCATGGCATTTTTTCTCTCTTGTAACATAGTTTCCCTCTCTGTTGCTGACTTGGAGAATCGACTACTGAACTGTGCAGGGCCATCATCTCTGCAAATTAGAAAAAGGTAGATGTAAAAACTTTTTGGCAACTGAAACAAATTCTTCAGAAAGCTAACTCACCAAGCCTCTTTAATCTGTAAATCAATTACCTACATTACTACAATTATCAGTATATACGAAGTGAAATCTTGTCTCCAAAATAACTGTTGACATACTCCTTCTTTAGTACTTCAAACATCAAAACCATTTTTAGCTCACCTGCCTATGAGGCCAAGTGAACTTTTGGTATGGCCCTGCAACCGTCATGAGCCATCTGTCATACATGCATCAAGAATTGCTATTTAAAACTTCTTCCAAAAAAACATTAAATCAATTTCAACCAAACTTGGCAGGCAGGATCCTGGCATGAAGGCCTTTACAGTTTATACAAATGATGCCGATCTGCCATCAAAATATGGCCATCATTTTTAAAAAAACTGAAAAACTTTTAAACTTCTTCTCCAAAACTGCTCAACAAAATATGACAAAATTCAACAGAAAGCATCCAGGCATGAAGGCCTTTCAGGTTTGTACAAATTATGCCAATACCTTTCTAAGACTTCTTTTCGAAAATCACTAAACATAATTTGGCAACATTTGATAGAAAGCATCCTTGCATTAAGGCCTTTCAAGCTTGTACAAATGATGCTGATCTGATCAAATATGGCCAACATTACTAAAAAATTGAAAAACCTTTCAATTCTTCTAACTGATGATCAAACTATGAACAAATTTGAAAGACCGCATCCTGACATGACAACCTTTTAAATTTGTACAAATGCTGCTGATCCACCATTCCATATGACCACTGTTACTAAAAATAGAAGAACAGTTAAACAACTTCTCAAACTGGAATATTCATCCCGGTTACAAATGATGCCAATTCACCATCAAATACAGCCACTGTTGCTAAAAATAGAAAACTTTTAAACAGCTTCTCAGAAACCGTTACACTCAATTTGACCAAATTTGATATAAATTAGAAGTCTTTTCAGGAGAGCAGTTGTTTTCTGACTTAATTTTACGTAATTGCCCTAGTCCACTAAATATTTTCTCATTTGTTGAGTCCGTGTGTTTTATGTTTACTGGCTCTCTTTGATAAACATCTTGCCCCAGGTCTTAGCATCCCACTCAAAGTTTCCCTGCCTGTTATATCAATAATGTAGCTAGTAAATTGTACACTTCAGTGTCAACACTTCCTATTTTAATCAACAAGCTTTGTAATGTCTGCACAATGTCTTTCACAGGGTGTCAGCTATAGTGTAAGCTTAATCATCCCATTTTAGTTACAGTTTTTAGATGACAACTTATACAACAGTTAACATATACATAGCAAATTCATCTACTATATCTACTATAAGGTACTAACCATTTAATTTTCGTGGGGGGAGGGACAATTTTCTTTTCATCTGTGATATTTTCTTTTCTTTTATCTCAATATAATTATTTTTTTAAAAATGATATAATGGATATAATATGGTGTTATTTTGCTTTAAATCAGAGCAAGATATTTTTTCTAGCTATTTGGAAGCCAGAAATGTCCACACATGAAAAATCCCAGGCCCCTGACCCAGAAAATTACACAGTTGGTCGATAATATAAGTGCAGTATACCATAGTATGTATTGCGGTATGTTAAAAAAATACCATGGTATAACACGATACAAAAGTTTTTGTAGTAACCAGCTCTAATCTTCACCCATAACTAAAACTGAAAGGCATTTAAGCCAGGATACTGTCAAATTTCCTCAAATACTGCTAAGTAGTTTTGTGGAACAAATGTTTTTAAAGGTTCAACTATTTTAAGTAATGTCAGCCCTAATTGATAATGGATTGGCACCATTGGTACAAAACTGAAAGTCATTTTTACCTGGATGCTTTGTGCTAAATTTTGACAAATTCTGTTGAGCATATTTTGAGAAGAAGTTGATATGAAGGTTTTCTTTTTAGCAATGGCAGTCATATTTAACAATGAATCAGCATTATTTGTATAAATTTGAAAGCCCTTCACACAAGTCTTCTGTCAAATTTGGTCAAATTCTGTTAGTTTAAAGGTTTATGTAATTTTAGTAATGGTGGTCATATCTGATATCAGATCAGCATAATTTGTAGAAATTTTGAAGTCCTCTATGTCTTGATGCTTTTTCTGTCAAATTTGGTCAAATTCTGTTGAGTATTTTTTGAAAAGAGTCATTTAAAGATTTTTCTGTTATTAGTAACGGTGGCCATATTTGACATAAGATCAGCATCATTGTATGTATAAATTTGAAAGCCCAGAAAAATTTGGTCAAAATTGATCCAGTGGTTTTGAGAAGCTTAAAGTAGCAATTGTTGATGGAGGCAGAGCCATACTGTAAGCTCACTTGGCCTTATGGCTTAGTCAGCTAAAAAGAAAGAAAGTTTTGATAAAAGGAAAACTTCTACAATCATTTTTCATCTTCCTGAATGATCCTATAATACATGCACACAGTGACAATTCAGTCCACCCTGAATAAATTGTGTATCAATTGCTCCAATTCCAGAAGAATGAATACCTCCAACATTCTCCACCAAAATAATAACCATAAACATTAGTTTTCCTCACAAAATATCTGCATCTTTCTATCTGTTTCATTTCTAGCGCTATAATCTGGGTCAATGCTAGGGGGCTATACAGGCAAAATAGTCACCCAGTGCCTGTCATTTCAACCCAAATATGCAGAGAAAGCCAAGATGACTTTGCCTTTTCTCTTTCACCCTCACCCTCATTTTTGGTCATTAAAGCTTTCACATTCCAAGTATAATATCAACTCTTGTATTTTTTCTGTTAAAAAAACAGTGTAAAACAGTTACACATAATTTTATTTTCATACTTTCTGGTCAACTTTTGTTTCAATTTAATGATTATTTATGTCTGCAATTACGTTTCTATCAATGAGATTCCTGCCCAAAAAATTCACACTTGAAACCTGAAGAAATGAGCAAATTCCATTCAATTGTAACCCAATCATGAGCAAATTAATGCTCTCTGGAGGTTTATAGGCTGACTGATAGTAAAGGTAAAGAAGTTTATTCATATTTCATCCTGTACAAGAAGGAAAAGAGGTCCTGTACCTTGACAGGTCACCCACTTTTGAAAGTAACCAATATTCAAGGTAAAAGTCTTTTGTACAAAAGAGACAAACAACAATTTTGCTGAATCAAAGACAAATTGGAATTTTTCGTACAATTTAATGAGTGTTCCCTGTTTTTGTACTATTTAGCTCAAAGTGTATTGTAAAACCTGTTTAAAGTGACTGTTTATTAACATTCAAAATTGTACCTCTCTACACCAAATTCTGACTATTTGCCCACCACTTTGCCCATTTTGGCTAGGGAGAGAATTCACTTCACCCTTAAATTTTAGTCCTGGATGTACCCTGTATATTTCACCTACTTACAGTCTCAATGATGGGTTTTTTATCAGTAAATTTTGTCTTTTTTATGTACCAGTCTATCATATTGGTGCTAACATAATTTTCTCCCTAGCTGTGTCCACATAAAAAAAACCTCTGGTTTAAAATGGTATACCAGAAACTCAAGATTTATCAATATAACTTGGAATGTGGAATTTTTACTTAAAAGTAATAATAATTCTACAAAATCCAGAATGGTTGGCAATGCTGGATACACCTACAACAGAGCTGCTTACAACATTACAACACTTTGTCTCTTATTTCCTTGGCAGTGTATGTTCATGAACCTCATACTTACACACAATGTGTATCAAAGTTGTGTAAAGTACACTGATTATCGACAAATGTCCCAGTTCAAAGGTTTGAACCTGAAGGTAAAGCTGCAGTGTTTACATTTTTTTTTTAGTACTTCAGAAAATATTTTAGTCAATATCAACATGGATGTATTTTAACTGTGAGTGTTTGATGTGCCATCGTGATAAAATTCAGTTTAAGCAAGTTTATGCAAGTAATTCTACTATCAGTGATGCTTCGTGAAAACAATGTAGCACACAAAAGACACTAAAGGAGCAGCAATTTATCTCGGCTGGTTGTCTTGTCTTAGTGGCTCTGATTTCCTCTAGTAAACTGACCAAAAATGGGGTCACATTGGCATATGTGAGAATTAAATCAACTGGAAATGAACTGATACAGGATTTTATATTGGCTTTAAATTACTTATAGCATTCTTTTCAATGAGAGAAACGATATTATGAGCACTCACTATTACTGTCTGAAATGTGTGGGTTTGAGGCAACTACTGACCTTCTAAGTTCTGATTGGCTATCATCAGCAAAGTTGCTCTGTAAGTCTGCAGGGCCTGCTGATGCTGATATCACTGCAGTCCCTGTGCTTGATGAAGTCATCTGTGTGGCAAGAGAACATCATAAGTTCTTAATTAGAGTAAAATTTCTACAATGTCACATCTTCTTTTCTAGCTAACTGCACTTGAAGATATATGATAATACAAATAACAGATCTTGTTCAAGGCAATTGTCAATCAGTCCAGATAATTCAAAAATCCATATAAAAAAAGGGTAGGTTTTTCTTTTTGACAAGTACACTCAAATATACTATAGGGCAACAATTTCTCTGATCACAATGAAATTTCCCAGTAATTTTGAGATCACCAATTAAAAGGGGCACTAGATTAACATTTCCTTAATGGCATCACACTAGACTGAGGAAAATGTAAAATATTGAGCCATGACCTTGACCTTTAAGATAGGACCACCTATGTGGTATCCCACACAGCTTTTAGTAATGATGTATAAGTTTACCAATTTTCATCCTTTAATCTCAAATGGCTTTAACATTAGAGAGCACAAGGGAAAGTGTGATGGAAGATGTAAAATATTGAGCAGTGATCTTGACCTTGAAAGAAGCAACCCCAATGTGGTACACAACACATCTTCCAGTGTTGATGAATATGTATACCAATTTTCATCCCTTAATCTCAAACAGCTTTAAAGTTGCTCAGCAGAAGGGAGTGTAATGGAAAAATAAAATATTCAGTTGTGACCTTTACCTTGCAGATAGCATCCGTAATATAATGTATGCAACACACCTTCTAGTGATGATGCCAAGTATGCCAAGTTTCATCGCTTAATCTCAAACTGATTTAAAGTTATAGCACAGAAGGGAAAGTGTGAAGTAAACATAAAATATTGAACTGTAACCTTGACTTTGAAGGCAGGACAGCCCCCTCCCCCCCCGCAATGTGGTATGCAACACACCTTCTAGTGATGATGTACAAGTATAAAAGTTTCATTCCTTATTCTCAAATGACTTTAAAGTTATACAGCGTAATGGAAAGTGAGATGGAAAACAAAAAATGCTGTGCTGTGAACTTGACCTTGGAGATAACAACCCCAATCTGGTACACAACACACCTTCTGGTAACGACATACTAGTATACCAAGTTGTATCCCTTAATTTCAAATGGCTTGAATGTTATACAGCAGAAGTGAAATTGTGATTGAAATGCAAAATATTGAGCTGTGACCTTGATCTTGAAGATAGCATCTGAATGTGGTATACAACATACCTTCTAGTGATCATGTATAAGCATACCAAGTTTTATCCCTTACTCTCAAACAGCTTTTAAAATTATAGAGTGTGATGGAAAATGGAAAATACCTTGACCTCAAAGATATAACCCCCAATTTGGTATGCAACACACCTTCTAGTGATAATGTACAAATAAACTAAGTTTCATCCCTTATTCTCAAATGCTTCAAAGTAATATAGTAGAAGGGAAAGTGTGATTGAAAACATAAAATACTGAGTTGTGACCTTGACCTTGAAGATAGCAATCCAAATCTGGTACACAACACACCTTCTGGTAATAACATATAAGGATACCAAGTTTCACCCCTTAATCTCAAAAGGTTTTAAAGTTATAGAGTGGAAGTGTAAGTGTGATGGAAATGTAAAATATTGAGCCATGACCTTGACCTTGAAGATAGGATTCCAATGTGGTACACAACATACCTTCTAGTGATGTTGTATAATACCAAATTTTATCCCTTACTCTCAAACGGCTTCAAACACCTTACAGCTGTAAAAATAACAATTAAACTTATATTTTTTCATACATAGCACCTCATATTTTTCATCAAATCCTTTAAATTTACGTAAATAAAAGTTCTACTGAGATTTGTTTGCAAAAAAGTTTTAAAAAATTGTCACTTGTTTATTTTAAAAAATAAGAGATTCAAATCATATACAATTAAGGTGTTTTTTTGTTGTTGTTTTTTATGTTTGCATTATTTTTTAACTCATATTTTGATGTGTTAAAATTGAAGAAAAGGTTCCCATTTCAAAGGCTTCAAAAATATACCAAGGTACAATTTAGATATGTCCAATGACCAAAGTTTTGTTTTGCTAAGCATATATTATAAATGGTGATTACATTTGAGTAAGTTCTTAACTGATGCATCCAATAATAAAACAGGAGAATAAGAAGCAAAAGAATCACCATTTATAATTGTGCATAAATATCCTTGATCATTTAATTCTTTAATTATTTTTTTTAACCACGTATTTTGATGTATATGTATTTTAAGAGACGGTCAAGTTTCAAATGACTTTGAAAAATACCAATGTACAATTTAGATACATCAAATATCCAATGTATTGTTTGTTGAATATATGTTTGATATAATCCTATATGAAAAACATAACTATTTGTTGCCTCAAATAAAAACTTCCCTGAACTATTTAACTTCGCCTAAATTTTTAATTGCGGCATCAAAAAATTAAACAGAAGATAAAGAAATAAAAGAATCACCAGTTATAATCATGCAGAATGGTCATTGATCATTTCATTCTTTTAATACCTTTTTTAACCACATATTTTGATGTTTTTTATTTGAATCAAGAAGAGAAGTTCAAGTTTCAAATGGCTCTAAAAAAATACTGATGTGTGATTTAGACACATCAAGCAACCAATGTATTGTTTGTCAAATATATGTTTGATATAATCCCGTATGAAAAACATAAATATTTGTTGCCTCAATTAAAAACCTACCTGAACTATGTTAACTTCACGTAAATTTTTAATAGAGGCATCAAATAATGAAACAGGAGATCAAGAAATAAAGAAATAATCACGATTTATAATTGTGCAGAAAGGCCTTTGATTATATCACTTTGAAAGGGTAACTGTTTTCTTAATTGAGAATCTAAACTCATTCATCTATCTGCCCTTCTTTTTTTTTCTTCTTTATCAGCAAGAAAATATAATGACTGATGCATATGATCTCTTGTTATCATTACAATATCTACTGCTGTTCATTAACAACTGGACAATGGCCTTTACAGTACATAATCTTTGAACAAAATGAGTGCTCTTTATTAAGTTGGTCACTGTAAGAAAGCACCATTCGCATTTTAAAATGAGTTCGGAATCCATTTGATGTTTTCTTATCCAGCAAAAATTATATCTTAGTACATGCTAAAGTGAAGACCACAGACCACTGGTCATTTAGTCTTATTATTTCATTATAAAAATACAAAAATAAAATATAAAAGCCATATTCATTTTCTATCATAAATGCGAAAGTCACTGAATCAGTGAATTTGATTCTTATATAATATATTTTAAGTGCTTGTACTGTTTTTACTTGGAATATAGTAGTGCCATTGTACATAAGAATATCACAATCATCAGGTAACTGAATACAGATTACAATCGCTCTGTAACCTCTCTCTCTCTCTCTCTTTCTCTCTCTCTCTCTCTCTCTCTCTCTCTCTCTCTCTCTCTCTCTCTCTCTCTCTCTCTCTCTCTCCAAAAGCTACAAAAAAAAACTGCTCTGAATACATACATTCTTACACACTGACAACAAGTCTTTTTTATAGAGTTCTTTAATTTTTTATTGTACATGTAATCTGATGAGGTTACTTTTGCTGTAAGAATACAAATTGCACTTAACTTTTTGACAATAGTGGCTCATATCACTGCATACAATTTACCAATAAATAATACCTATAAATAATACGTATACAGACCATCTTAATCATTGCCAACATAACACACCGTAACAGCTACAAAGAAGCATGCTCTGAATACACATGATCTTGCACACTGACACAACATTATCGTTTCAGTCATCTCTCCTCTCTCTGTCTCATTCAATAATAACAACAAATGTCTTTTTGAGTACTTTTATTTTTTGTTGTAATTGGATTCTTGAGTTGAGAGCAGAATGAGACAAAAAAATTATGTTTATTTTGTATGTTAGTACTGTTAGGTCATCAAGTATTGTGTGTCACAGATTTTTTTAGGTCCAATCCCTTTATTTTTCACACATGGTCAGTACTCCAAAATAATAATTATTTATTTTAGATAGAATTTTTCATACATGGAAATGAATAATTATTTTTTCATGTACGAAAAACTACATGAAATATAGTATGTTAAGTTTGCAAATTATCAAATATTCAAATCTGTCCATGTCCCATGCTAAATAACATGATAGTTATAACAATCATTGCTGAAATATCTACTCTAGAATAATTTGTTGTTTTCAATACTTGTTACACAAAGGAATGTAAAAACTTAAACCTGTGTACCTGTGGAGTTTCCTCATCACTTTCCTCTGAGAGAAGTCCATTTCTTGACAACAGGGAACCTGGCTGTAAAATAATCATCACTCACTGTAGATTTTGTAAAAATCTTTTTTCTAGCTAAATAGACTAGATTAATTGGTAATTTGATTGATGTTAAAGAGCATCTGGGTGTAATAGGAAAGCATGGGAAAATTACTGTCATATGCTTCCACAACTGTTATGAAATATTATAAACTTGAAGGGACTTGCACTCTACTAGCCATAAAGAATGTACCTGAATCCACATTAAGTCTGTTACTTCTGTCCTTTCATTCGTTGTTCACTGCTGAGTATCCCAACCATCTCGGGGAGCTGCGGTGGCTCAGTGGTTAGCATGCCAGACTCATGACCGAAAGGGTGCAGGTTTGAATCCTACCATCAGACCAGCCTGGGTCAGCTACTGTGGTGTCCTTGGGCAAGGCACTTTACTCCAACTGCCATGGCACTAAATAACCTACTTGTGTTGCTGTGCTGTAAAGCACCAAACCAAACCAAACCAAACCCAACCATCTCAGATATTCTTGTGAAACTCAAACATACCAAATTTGGTAACAAAAATATTTGCTTATATGTTTGAGTTAATATGTTCACAAGACAAGTGCTGTACCTTTTATCTTGAACCTGATCAATGGACACATCTCGGATACTGTTAAGATACCAAGTTTAGTTGAATCTATAATTCAATTTCTTTTTTTTAATTAAAAAAACAAAATAACAAGTTACTGAACTGGCATCATTCAAGGTATTTTTCAGATATATCCACAAACTGGGTTTGATAAAAATCCATTCATACTTGTTTGTTTATCATGCTCACAAGCAAGTACAGCTAAAAACCTGAGTCAAGACATTTGACCTTAAAATCAATGTCAGAGTGCTGTCTATCGACCTGTTTACTGGAATGCAACTAAATACAAACTCTGGTCAAAATTCATTTCTATGTACAAGTCAATGTGTTCCTGTGCTCAGCAAAGTACAAAAATGCAAGTGGTGACCTTGACTTGACCATGGGGTCAAGTAGGTCTGCTTTTTAAACTCCTTCACAACGGTATGAAAATGTTGGTGGTCAGATCTGCACCAGTTTCATTCAGAAACAATGACATATTGCAAGAGGTGTTTAAGTGAAAATCCCATGTCAATGCAACCATTTGTTCAAGAGGAGAGGTGATAATAAGATTTTTTTATGAACACTATGGTGCCATTCTGGAGGTCAATTATCAATTATCAATCAAAACCAGCTACATGTTGCTGTAGTCTTTGAGTGAAAAACCCATGTCAATACAACAATCCATTTAGGAGAAGCAGCCATAAAAAAAGTTTTACAGATGGCCGTGAAGGCACTGATTTTGGAAGGGGATCAGCGTCATTTTAATACTGAACGACTACATATTGCCAGAAGTTTCTTTTTATAAAAAAAACATGTTGGTAAGACTATCCATTTAGGAAAAGTAGCTATAATGAGATTTTCAATGTGACCACTGTGGTGGCCATATTTGGAGGTCAAACTGGCATCATTTTCAATTAGGATTAATTATAGACTGCAATAAGTGTTTCAGTGCAAACTCCATGTCAATATGACTATCTGTTTCAACAGAGAAGTGATGACAAGATTTTTTAGATGGCCGTGGTGGCAACTATTTTGTTAGGTCATATCAGAACTAGTTTCATTTTTAACAAAATACGTATAATAATAAACGTTTCAGTGGAAACCTGGGGGCCATGTCAATACCTCCATCTGTTCTGGAGGAATAGCAAAAACAAGATTTTCAAAATGGCCATGGCAGCCATTTTATGAAGTTAGATTGGCACTATTTTCATCTAGGATCAACCACATACTGTAAGAAGTGTTTTAGTGAAAATCCCATATCGCTAAGACCATCTGTTCTAAAGGTGTAGTGATAATAAGATATAAAAATGGCCACCATAGCGATCATGTTGAAAATTGATCAGCATCATTTTTATTTCGGACGAACAAGATATCATAATAAGTCTTTCAGTAAAAACCCCATGCTGATACAACCATCCATTCAAGAGGAGTTGCAATAACAAGACTTTCAAGAGGTCACCATGGTGTTCATGTTGGATGTCAGATCAGCACCATTTTCATTTAGGAACAACTATATATCAAGCTGAAAACTCCATGTAAATATGACCATCTATTCAGGAGGAGAAGCGATAACAAGGTTTTCAAGATGGCCACCATGGTAGCCATACCGAATGCCTGAGGAGCACCATTTTCATCTAATATCAACAAGACCCTAGGATGAAGATGTATGTAAAGTTTCATGGCAATCCTCCCAGTAGTTTAAGTGAAGCTGCAATAACAAACTTGTCCTAACAGATGGCCAAACACCAGTTTTGGGACTACAGGTATCACATAAGCTCTTGTCTTGGACCAATACAGAAACTAATTGACATGTCATGACTCATGACTTTATATCAGTTTGCATATTACTCCTGCTGCACATCACTATATGCTGAAAATTGTTACAAAATTGTATAAGCACATTTCTACGTGGAAAAATTTAGCAAACTAATCCAAAATATTGTTTGCTTAAAAATATACAGGGTAAAGACTATGAAGAAACATTTAAAATGTTCAATCAATCATTAATTTGTAAATTATTTCTATTAGAAGTATGCTGCATGCAGTAGTTGAGCAAAAAATTTATTTATAATAAAAAAACTTAATTTACAGAGTACAATCTGACTTACCAGCGGTGCCTGCAGTTTCCCCTCTAGAATATTTTCAATAGTAAACTCCACTGATCTGGTTTCTCTCAGGTCATCAAGGACAAGATTCTGTGGCATATAGGGAAACACCTGAAGGACCTGTCGGGCCTGGAAGAGATGTTTGGATAATGTCAATAATTTATCCAAGTATTGAAAATACAGATGGCTTGGAGGGTTCAGGTAATACTACATGAAACAGGATCAAAGGAGCAAACATAACTTGTGAGATATTGATAATCATGCTCCTTTTTATGATTATAATTATAAGCAAATACCAATATCCCTCTAAATATATGCAATCTTAATCAATATTTTGTTTCTTCTTCTCTTTATCTCATAATGGAAAACTAATTATAAAATTCATAAAATGTTTTGAGAAAATAATTAAGCAGTTAACTTTGATAAGCAATTTCTGTTAAAATGATATCTGTATTGTTTTAAGTGCTATATATTTAGAAGCCATCAAAGAATATCGAGAGGTAACAACTCTAACCTATTTTTCCTCTCAGTATTTGAATTTGAGTTATGTCCCTTTATATATCTTGCCAGGCCTTTCAGGACTCACGATACTAATAATATGGATTTTCATTGGTTGGTTGTTATTGGTTTAACACCATTTTTCAGCACATGATAGGCTATACATGGCGGCCAGTATATTTGGTGGAGGAAGAACCTGAGAAAACCCCAGGAAGAACCACCAACCAACAGGAAGCTACTGGCAAGCTTTCTCACGTACCCACATTGGCCAAGCCTGAGACTCGAACCAACGCGGACAGAGGTGAGATGTCAGTGATCTGTAAAGGCGAGCGCCTAAGACCACTCAGCCACCTGGGGCCCCCTAATTATATGGAAGAATGGGAACCAGTCTAGAAATGGGTGAAGATAAATAGTGTATAGATATGGATTTGGCTGTTTTATTGATGGAATTACAGTCCTTTTACAGACTTGACTTTAGAACATTCATTATTGAAATTAGCACCTGATTCCTTAGGAATGGAATTGAATTTACTCATTTATTGCATAATATGACAAGGCTGATAATACTTTTTCAATTTAAAATTGAAGGGGGATAAATGTTGATAGCAAACAAGGTAACTCTTAATTAGACAGATTTATTTATATATTTGTCCTGCTTTTCGGAAGTGAAGCTCAAATACTTGAATGTTGCCTGAAATGCACCATTGCTGTTATACATAGACTTCCAATATAATTTAATATTCACTAATTTTATCTTTGACAAGCAGAATTATGTGCACTGTTTACTTATGCATTCTACTACAATACGTAGGTCTGTCAAGTAAATCAAGGGTTAATATAGGACTCATGGTACTAATTATATGAAAGAATGGGAACCAGTCTAGAAATGGGTGAAGATAAATAGAGTATATATGGGTTTGGCTGGCCATGACTGGTTGATAATGAAAAGTACAATTTTTGTAAAAAGTATCTTTTGAGAGCTTACCCTATTTGCAACTGAAAAAAAACAGTGACAATGTTTTATTGATTGATTTTCAGTCCTTTTACAGACTTGACTTTGGAACACTCATTACTGAAATTAGCACCTGATTCTTTAGGTGCAGAATTGAAAACACATATTTCAAACACATGTAGATCAAAAAATGCAGTGGGACATATAGTTTTCTCCACACAGAAACTTGCATCAAGGATCGATCTATATTGAGAAATATGGGTTTGATCATGTGCATTCTGAAATTTAAAGTTATTGAATTTTTAATATCATGCTGTTTCCATACTTTACTATGGGAGCTGAATTAGTACCGTGAGTCCTTCAAAGTCAATAGGCCATAAGAGCTGAATACAGAAAGAACCTCATTATTAGAAACACAAGCTATTCTTAGTAACAGACAATAGACACTATGCCATAAGCTTGCAGGAATGAATGCTATGACATTCAAAAGGGTTCTGATGGATAGAGTGTCTCACATATCAGACCAGAAACTCTTGCATATCACCAAAAGTGATACATGTCTTGCCATTCACAGGAGACAAAAATATCTGAGACATTTTGTTTCACAAGGTGCCGATTTTCAGGACAACTTCATTCTTGCCCCAATTTCACCAACATAAGTCTAAAAGTTAAGCACAGACTTAAAACATTTGATTGGCCAATGTTAAGCCTGACTTAAATTTAGTTTAATCAGATCACTGGATTCTAGACTTAAATTTAAGTTTAGACAGGTTCTATTGGTGAAATCCAGACCTGATTGGTTATATCTGCACATAAAATCATCTTTATCACTGCATTTGTCTTCAGGAAAAATTGGCTGGTGACAGAATACAAGGTCCAAAATACAACCCTGGCCCTCCTGACATAAATCATGCACCCTGAACAGAAGTTGAGACTACAACTCTGTTGATGGGTAGTAATAAAAAAATTCCACCATGTAAATCAACCTTACTTATCTCCTTACCTGTGACCAATGGCAGGGCTACTAGCTGTTGCCTGGCATGAGTGATTACAGTGTTACATAATGTTGACCTGCCAACAGTAAAAAGACCTTCTCAGAAATGAGGTCTACATTTTCCATAAGTTAGAGCAATTTTCAGTAAGAAGTAACAAAATATCATGAACTGTGATTGTTGACCTGAAAAATGTGCATTTGAAAAGTTCAGAAGTGTGGTTTGATGCCGTGAAGGCAACATCATGTTCAAAAGTTCGTAAAACACACATTGGCCTTAATTATCTCCAATTCAGTTTCAAAAACTGCAATTTCAAACCCCATGGAGGTCAATGATTTCTTGCTAGATCTCTCAACTTGACGTAATCTTTATGTTGCTCTTTAATTCATGTGACAGTGGCAACCATCTCTCTTGCCATAATCAATACCCAAAGCTGACTAAAGATTAGGACCAATAAATGTAACTGTAGCCTTTCCTGCTTTTTTCACAAACACGGTCAAGTATCTGAATGTTTTTTTATACTTCTGTGCTGATTGTCTGGGCTTTTTAAGAGGCTGATTGTAGCCTACTTCTTCAAATTGTTTCCATTTGCTGGATGACATTTCCAGAATATGCAAAAGCTTGATCATGCAGGTGGCTTACATGAATGTGCATACATGCCAGAACAGGTCACCTGAGAAATACATCTGCCCCCATACAGTTGTTTTATAAAAGCACAATTTCCAGTATGAAAAAAAAAGAGAGAGAGAGACCTTTCTGGACACCACAATATATGCCCATAACCTATATCCTGTATAAACAGTAAACACTTATGCTTAATGATCAAGGAAAAGTATCACCACGGGGTTGTTTATACAGTCGATTGTCAATGAGGCAATTAAAAGATGAAGGTGGTTAGATTAAAAACAACCATTGCTACAAAGATTACTTAACTGACTGACCACAGCCAGGATGATTTTGTGTTGAGAGTCCTTTAAGCACTGTTGTGGGAGAGCCTATTAGGCTAATATGCATACATAAAATACACGAAGTGGAACAGCCTAATCCATTTGAAGTTAGGTAAATGAAGAAGATGTGTGCACAAGAGACAAAGTTATCACAATTCATTGCCTTGAATGAGAATGTATAAACCAGATATCTATATTAAAGATTATTGGCTAGTTCATGATCAGCAACAGCATTTCTTTGAAGTCAGATTTAACTCCATATATAAAAATGCAAAACATTATTATTTTGGTAGTTGGAATAGTGTGGAAGCGTAATTAATTTTTGAAGGCAAAATGTCAAAATGCAGCTGTGATTCTGGAAAGGACAAGCCATCTGCAAAGTGAGTCAAGCCCAGCAAAACTAAATTTCAGAACTCCTGGTTGATGGAGTTAAACTTTTTGAAGCACAGCAGCAAGTGGGAGCATTTTATTCTCTGCACAAACTGCAAACACCATATGAACATTAGTCATGTTAGAGTGTACAACATCAACATAGTATGGGACCGATCATTTAATTTTCAGGTGGAGGAAGCTGGGATTTTCTTTGCAACCAGGATATTTTGTTTTCTTTTATCTCAAACTATTTTTTTTTTCTTCAACTAATATGATAGACAGAAATAGTTCATTTTTTCTACAAATCAGAGCAAAAGTATTTTTTTTCAAGCTATTTGATGACCACGCATTTTTTTAAAAAAAGAATCCCAGGTCCCCCCTCCCAGAAAATTAAATGGTCAGTCCATAACACCACCCAGCACCGGGACAATACACCAATGCAGAGCTCAATCCCAAAAGCAACTAATATGTTTAAACAATCATTGACAGACCATGTCACAAGAACTGAATGATTTTCTACTATTTCGTTGCAGAGCACAATCTGCCACTTGCAGTTGGTCATCATTTTTCAGACCCGTGTAAAGAAATATTCAACAAGATCTTTGGGGAGGTTTAAATAACAGTGTCATCCAATCTCTAATGAGTGCAAAAATGAACACCAATGACACCTGCATCACCTTCAAACCCTCTACTGAACTACTGACAGCAGCAAAGTCTGCATCTAGTTAAGACCGTATTCCCCTGGCCAATGGATTTTAAAGACAGCAACTCTGTGTATTTTTTATTTAATGTCTGTGTGGTTGTGATCATGTAACTGTGTGCACATATGTGTGTTGTGATAATATGTTACATTGCTAAGTCTACCAACTATTTTTTATTTGCAAGTGTATTAAATGCTTCAAAGAAAGCAGGTATGCTATTTTATTTTATTAAAATCTGAATTTCCAGTCATTTTTTCTTTATGAGTGCATAACTTATTCTCCATTGTACAATGATGCTTTTTTGGGTCACGAGCACTGCCCCCCCCCCCCCCCATCACAACTACCACCCCCTAACCCCCCACCTCACCCAACCCCATCCACCCCCACCCACCCCACCCCAGGACTATACAAAACACTTTTTGAGTTTAAAAAAAAACAAACAATGCTTGTAAGGTGGACAGGTATGAACATGGGTAGATTAAAGTGCTCAAGGTACAAGTTAGTCTAGTTCCCTGACATTCCACTAAGGTCTAAAACCCAGGATGGGACTAAACTCGAACAAGCTAATATCCAGCAAACAGTGGAACTACTGATTGGTGCACAGATGACAAATAAAGACCAAATACAATTAGTGAAAAAAAAATGGGGGCTCAAAAGCGGTTAAAAGAGATATTGAAAAGAAATTTTGTAGTAAATTATGTTTCTCTTAAAATACTTACCTGATCACATTACAATTAGGAAATTGCTCTCTGCTACCTCCTAATTTAGACCTCCCTGAAAGATGAAAAAAAACATCTTTCCGTTTATACATCATATAGATGAAGGAAAGTAACTCTTACAGATTAACTGCCCTTGTTCCCATTAGGTGGCCTGCTGTATCCCCCATGTAACCAGTTTAAGCTTGAGAAAGACCTGTAACAGGATGATTGCATTTGTGGTGAAGGGTGGAAGAGATTGATAGTAATGTGATCAGGTAAGTATTTTCTGAGAAACATACTTTACTAAAAGATTTCCTTTCTCCATCAAATATATTACCTGAACACATTAACATTAGGAGAATTGGTAATAGGTGGAGGAAATGCTTGAGCATCCAACCTCTACCCATATCACCTTGTAGTAGCATGATGATTGCTCTATTGAAAGGATGAACTTCTCCAAATGTGAGGTTAGCACAACTGATGATTATTTATGTATACACATGTGATTCCACATTCAAAAGTTTCCCAGGTCAATCCAGTAAAATGTTGCAAGGTCATGCTTAGGGCTGCGGTTGTGCTGTCATGAACGGGGTGTGGTAACTGTCTGGGCTACTATCAGTGACCCAACAAGATTCAGCTCTCTCCTTTGAGAGGACATGTCAAACTATCAGAAGCTGGAGAAAGTAGGCTGGACATGCCATCCAAATGACTCCACTATGCCTTGAATTGAGACAATATGTTCTAAGGACAGACTGGTGGAAATTGTACCTGATCCTGTGACAGTTCAGAGTATGCCGATCTAATAATCCCCTTAAGCAAGGCAGCCAGTGCTTGTGGGGTTATGTCTTGCTTTCTACCTTAACCAGTAGGAAGATCCTTTGATGGCCACCACAGATGTTTTCCGTGAGACTCAGCATCTGATGGTACACACCGGGTCCTGCAGCTTCGCCTCACTTGACGGATCAATTGAGGAGAGAGAGAGTATAGTTATTTGTTGGGTGCCTATTGATTGTAACCTGTTTTAAGAAACAAAACCAGGTTGCATCATTAGTACGACTGAGCTGTCAGAATGGAACTGCATGTAGCTTGGATCCATGGACAGTGCATGCAGCTCACTCTCCACGTAAGCTGAAGCTAGTGCTATCAGTAAGCAAATCTTGTATGATAACTGCTTCAGGGAGGTGGAAGACATTGGCTGCTCAACATCAAGACCCAGGAGAGGTTCCATTTTGGGAATATAGCGAGCGAGCATGGCCTGGATATGTCAAAACTGGACAAGCCTGAAAGGTCCTTGCTGTGGCCAATATCATCTCTTCCATAATGTCCGAGATCATGGAATGGTATCCTTTGACTGTGATAGGGGCTAGCTTCTCGTCTTCAAAGAGGAAAAGAAAGAAGTTAGCCAGGTGCGGAATGGAGGCTGAGAGTGGTGTGACATCATTAACATGACACCAGTCATTGAAAACTCACCACTTCCCCTTGTATGACTTCAAAGTTAAGGGTCATCTAGCTGTTGCAATCCTTTCCACAATCAAAGCGCCTAAATCCCTTTGATGAGCGTCAGGCGTGAAGGAGTTTCTCTGGACACAGATGGAATAGTGGTGACCTTGGCTGCTTGAACAGCACGAGGGTCACTACGATTTTCCTGGGTATGTCTGAAGCAAAATCAAGCAGAGAGGGGCAATCAGAGCTATTCTGCTAGCTATGCCCCTTATTTTCTGGACATTCCCTCCCAGATGACTGAAAGAGTGTTGATGGCCCATGCCTCTGGGTCTGGGAATGGAGAGACAAGTGTATGCAGTTGTTCCACCTCATCACAAATAGGTCTGGTATCGATTGACCTCATAGGCTGCAGACTCAACAGAAGGTGGAAGATGCATGAATGGAGAGACCACTCCATATGAAGCAGTTGGCCTCTCCTTGATAATGAGTCAGCCAGGATACTGAGCCTGCGCGGGATGTGTCAGACTTGTATGTTTATACCATATTGGGTACACCAACAAAGGTACTCCCATACCATAATGCAAAGGTCTGGTGATATCACCCCGATTCTTTGAAAAAGTAGTTCACTATGACCAAATTACCCGACATTATCAGAACCATTTTCCTTTCGATGCATTCTACCCAAGAGTGGGAGGCATTAAGAATGACCTGGGTCATTCCATACCAAATCACCCAAAATCCAAAAATCTTCCTGGGTGACCATCTCTGATTTCCATGAAATTTTGTCCAGGTGTACATCTATGTAAATGATGGCTGCATGCAAAATTTCAGTAAACAATTCCAATTACTTATGAAGTTATGGCTGATTGAAGTGGAGGAGGGGTAGAATAGTTTTTCATCTTTCTAAGAGGGCTGGATTTAGAGTAATTTCCTAATGTTAATGTAATCGGGTAATGTATTTGACGGTGAAATAATATTTCACCTGCTAACTGCACCATGATGCATGGTGAGTGACTCTAAAAAAACTTAAACATAAAATATTTGTCACACTATAATGCAACCACCACTACTGGTAGAAAGTGATACCTATATCTCAAAATATTCTAATGCAGGAAAGACAGAAACCCTTTTTTCTTGACTGACCATGTTATCCAGCTGTGAAGTCTGCTGGACTGATTGCCTTGTTCTGGGAAGCAGCTGCGTATGGGTCACCTCCACAGAAAAGCTCGGGAACCAGCTTACATATCGAGAACCTGCAAAACATGTCAGGTTAAATTTGAAATAGATGTAAGATTCTACTGCTTTAAAATATGTGATACAGGTGATACATTTCATTGACACTATTATTCTGTGTGACAAGTGCTGACATAGAATCATGTTAAATATGTATTACAGTGAGGAGAAAACATTCTTATTATTTACTTTGACTTCCTCATGTGAAATCTTTTCAAAAAAATAAGTTTGCTTATTGAGAACACTATGATAAAACATATTGGACTTTACAACAAGTGATAACAAAACATGAAAATGTATGTTTATCTTGCTTTTTCTCCAATGTATCTTGATTTTGTAATGTTGTGGAAGTTACTTCTACAATATACTGCAATTATATCTAACATTTGTCACTGCTTGTTTGTTGGTAGTAACAACACTTTTGACACATTATTAGCTATATTTTGTCAAGGAAATGGGAGCTAAGTGCCTTTTCCAAGGACACACTGAGAGAGACAGACAGTGATGTTGCACACAGCATCTTTACTCCTTGGCTTTCTTGCTTTGAAACCAAAGTAAGCAAGAACAGAAACAGAGAGAGGAGGACAAAAGTCTGGGCAAAAAATGGCATTTAAATTAAAAAACTGATCACTTGAGTATGAACTGCAACTTTTTATAACAAGAGTCACTTGAAGGGACTGATCTTCTACTTCACAAAAATAATATCCAAGAATCCAAGATATGACCATTTTTTCTTTTTAACTGCTGAGTGTTGAAACTATCTCTGATATTCTTGAGCAGTAACAACATTTTCAAGATGGCCACCATGGTGGCCATATTCGATGTAAGATTGGCTCCATTTTCATTTAGGACCAAATAGACATTATAAGAAGTCTTTTGGTGAAAACCTCATGTCAATATCACCATTCATTCAGGAAGTGTCGCAATAACATCATTGTTATGATGGCTGTCATAGTGAACATATTGGAAGTCAGACCGCATCATTTTCATTTAGGACCTACTAGGCATCATAAAAAGTCTTCTGGTTAAATCCCCATCTTGATATGACTTTCCATTAAGAAGGTGAAGTGACAACATAATTTTCAAGATGACTGCCTTTGGCAGCCATAATGGATGTCACATTAGCACCATTTTCATTTAGGACCAACAAGACATCATAAGAAGTCTTTTATTGAAAACCCCATTTTGATATGACCATCCTTTCAGAAGGCACAGAAATAACAAGAATGTCAAGATGGCCACTATGGCAGCTATATATGATTTTTGAGCAGCACCATTTTCATTTAGGACCAACTAGACCTTGAGATCAATGTGTCAGACCGGCCAATCTTAAAAAACCTTGAAGTTTTTGGTAAGGCAGTCAATATTTTTCAATAAGTTACACCAATTTTCAGTAAGGTGTTACAAAATATCATGTACTCCTATTGTTGACTTGGGAAAAATGCATTTGAAACATTTAGAAAGTGTGGTCTGATGCAGTGAAGGCAACATTATGTTCAACTAAAATGTTCATAAAGTATACTTAGGCCATAATGATTTCCAATTCAGTTTCAGAAACTGCAATTCCAAACCCCATAGAGATCAATGACTTCTTGCTAGCTCCATCAAGTCAACATAATCTTTAAGCTTTTTTTTTATACTTCATGTGGTGGTGGCAATCATCTCTCCTGCCATAAGCAATACTCAAATCAACATGACATTATATCCAATAAATGTAACTGTCACCTTTCCTGCTTTTTTTCAAAACATGGCCAAGTATCTGAATATTATTTTTTTATACTTCTGTGCTGATTGTTTGAACTTTTTAAGCAACAGGTTGTCCCCTTCACTTTCAATGTGGTTTCGTTTGATGGATGAGATTTCCAAGCTATGCAAAAGCATAGGGCCAGGGGGACAGCCTAGTGTATTTGATAGAGCCAGGGGGACAGCCTGGTATATTTGATAGGGTCAGGGGGCAACATGAAAATGGGTAAATGAAAGGGTCTGAGATATAGTTATTCTGGTCCCCTGACCAACTACTTTGATTCTAAAACCCCACAAACACGGACAAGCCAATGTCGGGATTTAACTACAATGATCATAATTTCATATTAAATTTAAGGGTAATTTCAGTAAGACTTATGGCAAAATGATAATGGTTGGAAGATCTGATATGTGTGTGTAAAGTTTCATGGCAATACTCCAAGTAGTTTAGGAGGAATAGCAATAACAAACCTGTGCTAATAGACAGATGAGATGACAGACAACATGCCATCCCATATCCTCTTCTGGTCTATGACCAGTAGAGCTAAAAAGGTATAGAGCACAGCAGTCTCCATGAGAGGACTGTATAATAAAAACAAAAGGTAAGTTGACTCTTAGAAATCAAAGGTTCAGTTATTCATATCTGAATGATTGAAGTCATACCATCAAAATGAAAGAAGTGATTTGTGGTTTGTGCATTGGGGTTATTTTGTTGCTGCAAATTTACATCTGCATCACCACGTCCATCTGGAACATTTCTTGCAGAGTCTTCTGTTGGGCGGTCACTTAGTGAGGTGCGGCATGTTGGGCAGGAGGTATCCTGTTCTAACCATGATCTCAGACACGAGCTGAAAATCAATGAATCAATAAATCAATAATTTAATCAAATAAATTTAAGTTACATTCAAAGTAAGGGAAAACATCCTTACTGAAATAATATTACTTGCTATTAGTGATGGATGCATTACAAAGGGTCCCACTCACAAGTAATATTACTAGAGCTATTAGGAATGGGTGCATCACAAAGGGCGCCACTCACAACAATTTGTTTGGCAGGGCCTTAAACAGAGAAACTTGTGTTGGGAAACCAAAGTATGGAAAATCAGCATTCAGGTGTCATAACTACTCTAAATGATGATGTGTAATGTTGGAAATCCATCTCATTCAAGGTCTCATCAATACAAAGGTGCAGGACAAATTTGGTTGAAATCTAAAATCCCTAATAAAGTTATCCTGTGGAAATGAACGATAGGAGGACAGGCAGTTGGGGGCCACAACTCTTTCCAAATGATAATGTAAAATGCTGCTAATAAAATTCCTTTATGGTGTCATCAATATAAAGCTGCATGCCAAATTTGGCTGAAAACCAACAATCCTCAGTAAAGTAAATTCAACAGAAACCAGTCAGGAGGATGGGCAACCAGAAGCCATAACTCTTGTAAATGATATTGTAGAATGTTGGAAATTATACTGAGACAAGGTCTTATCAATAAAAAACTGCATGCCAAATTTGGTTGAAACCCAACAAGGTTATGCTGCAGAGACTAAAGTCAAGAGAAAGAGCAATCAGGGGCATAACTTCTGTAAATGATGTGGAATGCTGGGAACTAACTCATGCAAGGTCTCATCAGTACAGACTTGCATGCCCAATTTTGTTGAAATCCAACAACACTTTGTAAAGTCAAGCTGTGAAAACCAAAAGACGAGAGGATGGGTAATTAGGGGCATAACTCCTGTCTGACTCCTGTACATGATGATGCAGAATGCTGGAAATCAAACTTGTTCTATGTAACATCAATCTAGTCTAGAGCTGAATGCCAAATTTGGTTGAAATACAACAATCTTTTGTAAAGTTAAACTGCAGAAGCAAAAGTTTAGAGAACAGGCAATCGATTGCCATAACTCCTCTAAATGATGATACAGAAGGCTGGAAACTGAATTCTTTTGAGGTCTTGTCAATATAAAGCAAAAAATTCCCAGTAAAGTTATCCAGTGGAAACCAAATTGCTGATAGATGGAATGACAGATGGACGATTACTATAGGGCTCTGCTAAATTCATCGAAATGACTATAATAACTTAAGTGTTATCATATGGTTTTTTTTTTTAAAAAGCCTCATAAAAAACCTTGAATGTTCAAGATCAAAAAATATATGGAAACATGTTGAGATTAATTGAATGCAAACTCAATTTTACATTTTAATTCATTACCCCAGTCAACCTGTGGTTGGGAACTAGGGTGAGATCAGGAAGCAGACAAGAGTGAACATGACAGCGACAAAACAAAGTTCATGTGTTTACTGTGTTTCTTCCGTCACAATTTTGTTAAATGCTAATCAATCAAACAGAAAATGTAGATTATACATACATATTTTAAGGCAAATTACATAATTAAAGGCTCAAGTTGTTCTTCACATTTTTGCATATGGGTATTGCATGTAAAACTGTATGTTTTTATTATTGATATTGACTACAAAAAATCTGTAATTTACAAATAAAATCTCTCTCTCCAGCAAATGTGCCAAATTGCTGGCAATGGATCAATGTACAGACGGATCTAAGTTTTGATCAAAATGTTCATGCAATTATCTTTGTTGCAATTGGGAACTTGGGGGAATCATTATCCGCATAATATTTTTGAGAAAAAGTTTGAATTTTCATTATTATTTAAGTCAATAAGTCCATTTACATGTACCTTATGTGTACAATGTTTGAAGTAGAGCAATTCTGGTTGATTACAAGATGGTCATACTGCAGCTATTTATATTCATAAAACATTTATATCAAACCATAATATTTCAGATGTTCCCCTATTTCTATGTTCAAATTTCTCATGGCCTGCTCTTTATGTCATTCATTGTGATAATTTCCTTTTTATGGCCAATACTAAATGAATTCTTAAATTGGTGCATTTTTTCTTTAAGTGTCACTTCAAAATTCAAAGTCGTTTCAAACATACCACCTTCACTCCTGTATGTGTGTCAACCAAATTGAGAGGTTAAGACTTATAAAATATTGGAGGTTGCCAATTGGTTATTGTGTTACTGATGATTGTCAATTTAATTAATAGTGTTTGAGAGAAAAAAAATTTGGACATTGTTACTTTGCCAGCCTTTCTGTCTGCGAAAAAAGTAACAAATAAGCACATCATAAAAATACCCAATTATTAAACAAATGTATCTCTGATGAGTGTGGATAATTATCACATCTTTTACCCACTATTTTCTCCATATGTGATCTTATTTTTTTACCAACATCAGCAAGATTCACTGGTTAGTTTTATATTTATATCCAGGTGAGATGAAGTTTAGCTGTTGCTGAGATTTGAACCCAGCATCTCTGCATCACAGTCAGGTACACATACCACTAAGACAAGAACATCAGTATCAATTTCGACTCGTCAGTAAGTGCATAGTCTGTACACCTAATCATCAAAATCTGCAACTAAATTTCCTCCATCGCTAGTGAATGTGCATACACTTTGACCATCATATATTACCCTAAAAGACTTTAATCATTAGTTCTTCATTTAAAAAGTGGCAACTTAATTGACTTGAACTGAAGTACATGTATTATTTTCCAAGGCATCACAAATCCAACCACTGAGACATTAAAATTAGCCTTTATAGTTCACTTGACCAAAGACTGAGTGAGCTTATTGTAGAGCCCTGAGTTTGTCATCTGTTGTTTGTCTGTTAACATTCCTTATTTAAATTATACAGGCTTTATTTCCTCACTTATTCTGATCAAGCTTGATATGTAAGATCATATTATGAAGCAGCCCTCTGATTATCTTCTGAAGTAACCAGCTCAAAATTAAAAGTACCAGGCTAAGTCAGTGCGTTAATATAACAAAAAATGTTAGTGTTGTAAAAGTAAGCAGCTACAATGTTAAAATTTGTAAATTTAAAGTAGACAGTTTTTGAGCTGGCTGCCAGCAGCTAATGGAAGGCTGTTATGATATTAGTTTGATAATAAGCAACATCTATGCATATTGACAAGATGTCCTGGGATCTGATTGGCTAAGCTTATCAATGCCTCTGAGGCTTTTTTCTAAATAATTTTTGATAAAACTTAAGGCTTTCATCATCAAAATCTCAGATGAGACTGATTATGAGCGTCACCTGTGATCATTAATGAGGCGATCTGATATCTGATTGACTGAGCTTGTTAAAGGCCATGACATGTACAAAAGGGGGCAAACTTCACCAAGGGTCAGTCCAAACATAACTGTCATTGAGAAGAGTTGTTTCTTACATCCAAAAGTTTTCAAGGAGTATATTTTTTCTTATGGAAATTAAACTTTTTGCTACCTACCTCTGTTATGTGTCATATGATCCACCCAATTTTATCCCATTGTATATATGTATTTATTCTTTATTTTTGGGAAATACATCAATAACAAAAATTCTGAATCTAAAAGGCGGTATATTGGATACAGTTTTAACATTTTGTATTCCTTCTGATAAATTCTATGATTTTTGGGAAAAATTAAAAGAGTTTTTAAAAAAATTCAAATACTTTTCAAGGATAGAACAAACTTGTTCAAATTCAATGAGTTTTATAATTCCTCCACAAATTCAAGGATTTTTCAAGGTTGTACAAACCATGATAGCTCATGTGTACCATATGGTACCTACCTTTTCTCATCCTACTGCTCTGTTTCAGAACTTGGCCTTCATTATGCAAACTTTATTCTAAACAGATTATAATCAGTCTTTACAAAGTATCTAGGCTTATATCATGAAAATCTCACACAAGTTTGATGAGTGATATCTATGCATATTAATGACGTATTCAAACATCTGATTGGTTGAGCTCATTAAAAAATGTATGAGGTTAATGTCTGACCTCACGACTGCTGCTAACATAGCTCATTACCATCACAATTTCTCATTCCTTTAAAAAAAGATTTTTCCGTTAGAATCAGTAGATCAACTTATATTTACAAGATTTAAAGATTCTTTATACACGTGCAGTACCTGCTTGGTGAGGTAATTTGGGACTTTTTCTGAGGAAACATTGAATTTAGAGGTGATTTGGCACTTCTGCTGAGGAATGATTGAATTTAGAGGTAATTTGGCACTTTTGCCGAGGAAAGATTGAATTTAGAGGTGACACTTAAAGAAAAACTGTCACAACTTAAGAATTCATTTATTACTGACCATACAAAAGGAAATTATTACATTGAATGACATAAAAAGCAGGCTGTAAAAAATGAACATAAAACTAGGGAATGACAGAAATGGGAGCAAACAGAACAGCTTCTGATTGCATTTGAGTTTTTCCATTTAATCAAATCAGGCATCTGCAGTGGGCTAATTTGCCTTAGCTAAAATTTGACTAAACTTTGATAGTTCTGAACTCTAGCCAAAACTTGGCTATGCCTTGATAGTCTAGAATTTTAGCCAAAATTTGCCTAAAACTTGATAGTCAAGAACTTGAACTTTCACCACAATATGGTTAAACCTTTATAGTCCAAAACTTTAGCTAAAATATGGTTATGCCTTCATAGTCCAGATATTAGCTAAGATTTAGCTAAGCCTTAATAGCTTTGAACTTCAACTAAAATTTGGCTAAGCATTCACAATCCAAAACATCAGCTAAACTTTGGTTAAGCCTCAATAGTCCATCTCATGAAGGTTCCCTAAATCCTCTCAGTATAGTTATGCAGTTATGCCACCCTCCATTTTTTGCTATACGTAAGTCTTCCCTTTAAGGTTTCACAATTATGTCACCTGAAGTATTGTTTTGCTGTTATATATATATATATATATACGTACACACACAAACACACACACATATACACAAATTTCTGAGGTTCGGGCTGTTGTCAGGCCCTCATTCCACTCCTTCCATCAGAGACAGTTGTAGGCAATCCCACTTACCCTCACTTCCCCTTCATCTTATCATGGAAAGTTACCTCCAATATATATCCATAATTTGCCTTTTATTCCATTTTTGAATCCATTATATAACTTTAGAATTACCAATATTCTTAAAATATGATGCAATCCTTATTTCTTAAAATTGTGGCTAAAATTGTAGATGGCAGCTCCATGTCACTCAGATGTATATGGGCCAATTGTAGATGACAGCTCCATGCCACTCAGATGTATATGGGCCAATTGTAGATGACAACTCCATGCCACTCAGATGTATATGGGCCAATTGTAGATGACAGCTCCATGCCACTCAGATGTATTAGGGCCAGATAAAATTGGACTATTTCGGTAGGCTAGATCAAATGTACTTGGAAAATAACTTTGGAACAGAACCATTTAAGTTGCAGAGGTGGTGCGATTTACTGTTGCAATCAAACTCCCTACTCCCTGTTTTGGCTGTGCACAATTACAAAGCAATAGTTATAAGTATACAAAGTAATTTGAATATTGAATATTTCATTTTTTCATCCCGCTGCCTTTTTGAAAAGGACCTAACTGTTTGATGGGGATCCCACTTCAACCATGAAATCAAATGGTCTACTCTCAAACTTGGTTGAGGTAGGAAACTAGTTAGGTTATATTGTGCCATTTACTCAAGCCCCAACCCAATTTCACACCTGTTGTAATGTACATCTTACTTTGTAAGCTAAGATCAATACCCGTGTATGAGTTTCAGTTAAAAAAATTGTTAATCACACCTGAATATGAGTTTCTTAGCAGAAAATTCCATTGTCCAATTTAGGCATTTGACAGACAGTAAAAAAAATCTGTTTTATTGGACATGTCCGGTATATATACCTGATTCCAGAAGCCTGATATTTATGTATGTAATTTAATTGTTTGGGCCTTTAAAAATTCATTCTATTCAAGAATTCTAAATTTTGAAAGTTTGTCATAGTTTGAGTTAGCTCCCTTGTCAAAGTTCTTTCTCTTATTGTGATAAGAACAGTATGCACCTTTTACACTTAAAACTATTTATTTATTCTCACCCTGACCAGAAACTCATCCTAGTTTATATTTATATAAGTTTACATCATTATGGTTCACATTATTGTTAATCCGATACTATTAATCCTGAGTCTCGACTGTTGGGTAACTGTAAACTTTTCACATGGTATTTTTGTTTATTTTTGTTTATACAGTAGCCATTACCCCACAAGTGAATACATTATGTAACAACATACATGACTGGTTCGATTTTTCAACTTGCCATATTCCTTTAGCTAAAGTCATCCAACAGAAACAATTGCTACATGCTCTACAGTAAAATGCCCATTTCTTCAACACAGCAATGAGAAAGCATAATCAATGAGAAAGCACAATTCAAAAAATTCAGTGCAACAAGCCAGAGATGAAAGAAAGCGCTCCCATTCGTCAGAGTCTTGACACAAGATGAACATTCACTAGGCTTGCTTCTTTAGAAATTTCATGCTGAGGGGTTTGAAGTATTGCCTGTGATTACTTAATCAGACAATGAGTAGCCAACACCTGTAGATTAGTGTGCCTTCTTACCAATAACAATCAGACACAATGCTGTAGGTATCCCAAAGGTCAAAATTTCATTATACATGTAAGTTTAACCTTACAATTTTTTTAATATTTTTGGGTTGCCTGACCAGGCTTTTACATCAGGAAAAATGGTTGCCTGTCATGATTTTTAGTTGTTCTGGGCTCCCAGGCAATGGCTTTTTCCACTCCTGTTCAGCACCAACTTTATATACCTCTCCCACGATAACATGCATAAATATAACCATGGCTTAAGAAAGGGCACAAGATAGTGAGGAAGGCTCAAGTTTTAGTAAACAGTTTGCAGGGAAAGGGGGTATGGGGGAGAGAGAGGGGGTACAAGCAACTTTAATTGATATATTGTACTATACATATAATTGTCTAATGGTTTTTAATATTAATAGATATTAGATCTTAAGACATAATTGTCAATAAATTGATGATAGTGTTACGACTCTATGGTCTAAGAAAAATGTAACAGAAAGAAAGTGAAACCAACAAATCAAGTAAAAAATCAACAAGCAATTTATTACTAGATAATTAAAATGAAAAATCAAAAAGTCACTTACAGTAATGTGTTTTGAAATCCTAATAATCCAATAAGAATGATTGTTCTAATCACAAGTCCTAAATATAGAATGTTCCGAATTCACGGCTGTGTCCTTGAATGTTATGATGTGCTAATGGTCTCCAAAGTCCTGATGTACTAGTAATCTTGATGTGCTGATGTCAAAATGAAGTATTCCAAAATATCTGAATAAGTTCACTTAAATTCCAAAATCATCAATTAAAAATCCAAAATCCAAAAGTTTATGAGCACTGTTATAATCCAATGAATATTTAAAATAATTCCTCTCTTAGAATTTGTAATGAATTTTCACAACTGTAATAGCTCTTTACAAGACTGATGGTAATGTCAAAACTGAAAAAATGTCCACCAAACATGGTATATATAAAGATTGGTCACATGACAGAATGTTCTAGAACATGTGTCATCTTAATGGAATTTTACTTGTAAACAAAATTCAACCTTGACCTTCAAATTGAGAAAACATATTGATCAAAACAACCTAATTCAAGGACACTAGTTAAACATGTTTTTCCAGATAACATTAAGATTTAAGCAAATATTAAAGTGAAGAAACATTTATAATTTCCTAAAATATTTATAATATTATATAAACATCATACATAACACCTCCCGTCATAAAGAAAAAGAAAGATTTATATAATAAAGCTTTCTTTTGAATATACATCTAATACTATAATAACCAAAATTACATAAGAACATGTTTTATGATACTGGACTTAATTACATCAAGCAATATTACATTTCTAGGCACGTGAGAGTGCATCTGCAATCACATTGTCTTTTCCCCTGATGTGTTTGATGTCAATGTTATATTCCTGCAATATCAAACTCCATCTCAACAATCTCCGATTTTTATCTTTCATTTTGTTGATGAAAGTAAGGGGATTGTGATCACTGTACACAATAATTGGAGAAAGAGCTGAGGTAACATACACTTCAAAATGCTGTAAAGCCAATATCAAAGCCAAACATTCCTTCTCAATTGTGGAATAATTTTTCTGGTGCTTGTTTAGTTTTTTAGAAAAATAACACACAGGGTGATCCACACCACTTTTGTCTTCCTGAATCAATACTCCACCAACCCCTACATCACTTGCATCAACAGATAATTTAAATGATTGGCTAAAATTTGGTGCAGAAAGAACTGGTGCATTCTTAAGCATGGCCTTTAACTTGTCGAAAGATTCCTGACACTTGTCAGACCAATAAAATTTGGTTTTCTTACTCAATAAACTTGTCAAAGGTTCAGCAATTTTGGAAAAATTGGAACAAAATTTCCGATAATATCCAGCCATACCTAGAAATTGCATCAGTTGCTTTTTACAAATTGGAACTTGAAATTCAGAGATAGCTTTGACCTTAGCTTCTATAGGTTTAACTTGACCTTGTCCCACAATATGTCCTAAAAATGTGACACAAGCATGGCAAAACTCACTTTTGCTCAAATTAATTGTCAGATTCGCATCGCTGAGTCGATCAAAGAATTTTCGAATGGTTTCCAAATGATCTTCCCAGGTGTTGTTGTAGATAATGACGTCATCGATATAAGCGTCACAATTATCAAGACCAAATGTTATCATGTTCATCAGACGTTGAAACGTTGCAGGCGAATTTTTCATTCCAAACGGCATGACTTTATATTGATAAAGTCCATCTGGAGTTACAAATGTTGAAATTTCTTTTGCCCTTTCCGTCAGTGGAATTTGCCAGAATCCTTTTAAAAGGTCAAACTTGGTGACATATTCCGCATTTCCAATTTTATCAATGCAATCGTCCATTCTTGGGATTGGAAATGAATCAGTTTTGGTGACACTGTTGACTTTTCTATAGTCAGTACACATACGGAATGTATTATCTGGCTTGGGAACAAGAATACATGGTGAACTCCAGTTACTTTTACTTGGTTCTATGAAATCATTCTCCAGTAAATACTGAATTTCTTTCTTCAGATAGTTCTGTTTGAGAGGATTCATCCTATAAGGATGCTGTTTCACAGGCGTAGAATCTACAATGTCAACGTCATGATAAATTTTACTTGTTCGTGTTGGAACATCAGGACACAAGTGCTCATACTCATGTAATAGCTGTTTTAGTTCATTTCTTTCCTGTTGTTGTAGATGTGAAAGTTTCTGGTCTAGGTTGTTCAATATTTCTGAATTCCGAAGATTGGTTATACCAGAGTCACTATAGTCTGATTGTATTCCATCGTTGATATCTTCACTGTGTGGAACAGGTACAACTAAATTAACTGAATAATTAGCTGAGCTATCTCTGTCAAAATAGTCCTTTAACATATTTATATGACAAAGTTGTTTCTGTTTCCGTCTCCCAGGAGTGTTAATGATATAATTTAAGTCATTTACTTTCTTTTCAACGGTATAAGGACCATAAAATTTAGCCTGAAGAGGATTCTGAGGTATGGGAAAGAGAGCCAGAACTTTGTCACCAGGTTTAAAACTCCTTTCCTGTGAATTTCTGTCATACCTTAATTTCATTTTTGACTGGGTAGTGTGAAGATTAGTTCTTGCTACTTCACAGGCCTTTGACAACTTGTATTTGAAATCAGAGACATAATCAAGAAAATTAATCTTTGAATCTTCATTTGAAAGAAGTTTCTCTTTCAATAATTTCAATGATCCACGGACAGTATGACCAAAAACTAGTTCAAAGGGACTAAAACCCAACGACTCTTGAACTGATTCCCTAACAGCAAACAACAACAAATGAACACCCTCATCCCAATCCTTTTCTGTATCAAAGCAATATGATCGAATTATATTCTTCAAAGTTTGATGAAATCTTTCCAAAGCACCTTGACTTTCAGGGTGATAGGCAGAAGATTTAAACTGTTGGATGCCTAATTCATGCATAACTTGTTGGAAAATTCCAGACATAAAATTTGACCCTTGATCCGACTGGACAGATTTGGGAAGGCCAACAAGTGTAAAAAACTTCACCAAAGCTTTCACAATAGTTTTAGTTTTTATATTTCTCAGAGGAATTGCCTCTGGAAATCTTATAGATGCACACATGATGGTCAACAAGTATTGGTTGCCTAACTTGGTTTTAGGTAAAGGACCAACACAGTCTACTATTATTCTACTAAATGGTTCATCAAATGCAGGAATAGGTTGCAGATGAGCCTTAGGTATCTTCTGATTGGGTTTTCCTACCATTTGACAAGTGTGACAAGATCTGCAGTATTTAGAAACATCACTTTTGAGTTTCGGCCAATAAAAATGATTCAAGATCTTGTGATAAGTCTTACGGACTCCTAAATGACCAGCCAAAGGAGTTTCATGGGCTAAATTAAGAATTTCCTGTCTATATGACTTAGGAACAACAATTTGATAGCTCACTGACCACTCGTCACCAGCGGGTACATCAGGTGGTCTCCATTTCCTCATAAGGACCCCATTTTTCACAAAGTAACACACTGGAACTTGTGTGGCTTCAGTTTCACTAATAGCCCTCTGAAACAAACAAGATATCTCGGGATCTTGCTCCTGTTCAACGACAAGAGATTGTCGTTTGTCATCCTGATTAGAACAAAGAGAATGAGTTGCCAAAAGAGGATCACTGTGATCAATACCATTTGATTGATCAATACCTGAGGAAAAAGTGACCTCATCAAAAGACTGACCAATACATGTGTCAGCTAAAGGAATAATATCCTGATCAACATCAATCTCAAGAGCTCTTTTTGCCATAGCTCTAGTAACTGCACAAGCAGGGTACAAATCAGGGATTTCAGTTTCGACAGGATCAACTTTCTGATCCAAACAAGGCTTGTCAGTTACAATGGATTAACCACAACCTTATCTCCAGCTAGGTCATTGCCTAGTAATAAATGAACACCCTCTATGTGTAAAGAAGTCACTGCCCCAACAGTCACAGGTCCAGAAACTAAGTCTGATGCCAAATTTACACAATGGAGAGGAACATTTACAAAGCCGCACTCTACTCCCTGAACAAGAACACTTTCACTTGAAGAAGACTCCTCAGACAAAGGCAAAGTACCTGATAATAAAAGACTCTGAGAAGCTCCAGTGTCCCTTAATATTTTAATTGGGATAGGTTTGGCAGAATCACCAATAAGTGATATAGAACCTTCTGACATGAATGGTTCATAAGCCTCCAAAATAGAATCAGACTGGGGTTTGTTTGACCCAACAAATGTATTGCTTTCAATACAAGACCGTGACCTTGACCTCGTAGAAATAAGAGCATTTGGAAAAGCTCTGTCTTTACTCTGTTGCTTATTTTTCAACTTGAAGCAATCAGAAATAACGTGCCCTTTCTTTTTACAATAAGTGCACATAGGAAGAGATAAGGATTTCTGATCAGTCTTATCAGATGTTTGATTCCTAACAGTTGTGCTGTTGTGAAATTTGGAAGTACTCGAATGAGATTGAAATGGTTTTTTACCAGAAAACTGCTGAGAGGACGACTTACTGCCAAATGAAATTTTGTGAGTCAAGGAATAATCATCAGCCATACGAGCAGCATTTTCCAAAGTTTCCACATTCCGCTCGTCAAGATAGGTTTTAACATCACTATGGATGCACCTCTTGAACTCTTCAATTAATACGAGCTGTCGGAGGTTATCATAAGCTTGATCAACTTTCTTGGCTGAGCACCACCTATCAAATAGTTGTTCTTTATCCCTTGCAAATTCAACATGAGTTTGTCCAGTTTCTTTTCTACAATTCCTAAACCTTTGTCGATATGCCTCTGGTACCAACTCATAAGCTTTCAAGATGTACTCCTTAACCACATCATAATCAGTGCTTTGTTGTACTGACAGTGAAATGTAGACTTCACGAGCTTTGCCAATTAGTACACTTTGTAATAACAAAGTCCAATGCTCTCTGGGCCATTTCAAGTTTTCAGCAATTTTCTCGAAATGAAGAAAGTATTTATCTACTTCTTTTTCCTGAAAAGGGGGTACTAACCTAATATATCTAGTAACATCAAAACCTGGACTTGTGTTTAAAGGAGTGGAGTGTGCTCTGTTTGCCAGTTCTAATTTTCTTAACTTAAATTGCATTTCCCTTTCTTCTCTTTGCATCTGCATCTGCATTTGTATTTGTCTATCTTCTTTCTCTCTCTCTCTCCCCATCTGCCTCTCTTCTTTTTCTCTCTCCATCTGCCTCTCTTCTTTTTCTCTCTCCATCTGCCTCTCTTCTTTCTCTCTCTCCATCTGTATCTGCCTCTCTTCTTTCTCTCTCTCTCTCTGAATCTGAAGCTTTGCCAATTCTAAATCCATCTGGTTCTTTAACTCTAATTCCCTTAATTTCCTGTCAGAACCAGATACAGGCTTTCTCTTCAAACTTAAAGCACTATTTTCAAAAATTCCCTTTCCTACTAAATACTGAATTAAAATAATCTTTATTTCCTGTTTTGTCAATGATACTTTTGCCTCAGATAGACTGTATTTTCTGGCAAGCTCGAGCAACTCATCCTTTCTCATGCACTCTAACCCCTCCTGGGTAAGTTTTGAAATGAAATTCTGAACATTAGATGCCATAGTAAATGCTTGTTGGTTTCACACAAAAAAATTTCTCTATATAAAATCTTTGCCAAAGACAAAACAAACAAAAAATTCCGAGACAAAATCAATATGAATTTCAAAAATAACTTTAATATCTCTAATATGCTTTAAAGAAATTCAATCCCGGACGACGAGCCCCCAATATCTGTTACGACTCTATGGTCTAAGAAAAATGTAACAGAAAGAAAGTGAAACCAACAAATCAAGTAAAAAATCAACAAGCAATTTATTACTAGATAATTAAAATGAAAAATCAAAAAGTCACTTACAGTAATGTGTTTTGAAATCCTAATAATCCAATAAGAATGATTGTTCTAATCACAAGTCCTAAATATAGAATGTTCCGAATTCACGGCTGTGTCCTTGAATGTTATGATGTGCTAATGGTCTCCAAAGTCCTGATGTACTAGTAATCTTGATGTGCTGATGTCAAAATGAAGTATTCCAAAATATCTGAATAAGTTCACTTAAATTCCAAAATCATCAATTAAAAATCCAAAATCCAAAAGTTTATAAGCACTGTTATAATCCAATGAATATTTAAAATAATTCCTCTCTTAGAATTTGTAATGAATTTTCACAACTGTAATAGCTCTTTACAAGACTGATGGTAATGTCAAAACTGAAAAAATGTCCACCAAACATGGTATATATAAAGATTGGTCACATGACAGAATGTTCTAGAACATGTGTCATCTTAATGGAATTTTACTTGTAAACAAAATTCAACCTTGACCTTCAAATTGAGAAAACATATTGATCAAAACAACCTAATTCAAGGACACTAGTTAAACATGTTTTTCCTGATAACATTAAGATTTAAGCAAATATTAAAGTGAAGAAACATTTATAATTTCCTAAAATATTTATAATATTATATAAACATCATACATAACAATAGACTTTTAATATAAAAATCAAGCTGACATGTAGTTCTCTCAAATTTATGCAGTAGAAAAGCTGGAGATGTCTCCCTTTTAGATCTGAGTATGTGTCTCCACCATAAGCAAACACAAACGATATAAAACTTCATAACCACAATTACACTCATAGACCGTCAGAGCTGAACCCCTCATTATGTTTGCACTGTTTAATTCCCCAAGACAGCTATTTTAAATGTTTGCATACACTTCTATATCAATAACATATGGCAATGTGTACAACTACAAGTGGTTTGTACTTAAAAGCAAAGTCAGCATGCTGCCGTCAAAAAAGCCCATGAACACTACATCCGGATCAACAAAAAAAAAGATTTTTAACAAAAAGTGGAACGAAAAATATGGGCATTTTATTACAACTTGCATGTCATTTTTGAATATATCACTGAACATTCTGAAAAACAATCCACAGATTAGCCAAAGGCAAAAACTTGTCTATGGTGTGTGATTTTAAAAAGAAATTAGGCTCACCCTACAACCAGATGTAAATGTGATGTTGGCTCCTTTCATGTACTGTAAATAGCTGGAGACATTTAATCTGTTAATTAGCATGTGTCATCACATACAAGAACCATCCAGTCCTCAACAGTTGTCAAAAACAAGCTGTATTAGCCACTGAGTATAAGTTGAGTTAGTACATCTGCTTTTTTTCATCCTATTGATTTCATAATATTCTCAAGACCCTAGACATTGGATAAGAGACTATGCAATCCTGTGTCAGTATAAACATTTATATACTGACATATTTTTATATTTATCTATTTTTCTTCATTCACAAATCAAAAGATAATCGGTAATTTTAACATTTAAAATGTGTGAATACTGGATATTTAATATGATTCAGCTGTTGCAAAACATTCTTACTTTGTCATTGTCCACTGCTACAATTTTGTTGCCAAATTTAAAAAAGTGATCCACTTGTCTTATTGTATTACGAGTTATGTGAGCGCAGATTAACATGGGATTGGTGTATCATAACAAGTCTTTCAGTGAAAATCTCATCTCAATATGACCATCTGTTCAGGAGAACATGCAATAACAATATTTCAAGATGGCCACAATGGCAGCCATGTTGGATGTCCAATTGGCACCATTTTCATTAAGGACCTTCATCTCCTAAAAAGTCTTTCAGGGAAAACCGATGTCACAATGACCATCCATTTAAGAGGCATAGCAATAATAAGATTTTCAAGATGGTCACTACAGTCACCATGTTTGAATGCAGATTGGTGCCATTTTCAATTATGACCATTGAATGGATTTAGCAATAATGAGTAGCAATAACAAGATTTACAAGATGGATGCTATGGTGACCATGCTGGATGTCAGATTGGCAGCATTTTCATTTATGATGCAAGTCATAGGAAGTTTTTAGTGAGACCCCATGTGAATATGATCAACATTCAGGGAAATAGCTATAACAAGATTTTCAAGATGGCCACCATGGTGGCCATATTGGATCTTTTAGGGGCACCATTTTCAATTAGAACCAACTATAACTCAGGATAAACTGTGCATAGTAGTTTAGGAGAAGTAATAACAACAAACAACTGTTAATGGATGATAAATGGACAGACGACAGATGGACAATGGACACAGGCCCATTGCATAAGCTCTTCTAGTCAAGAGCTAAAGATACCATGGTTCGTGTTTCATTGAACTTACGCAAATGCTGTACTGTACATTTATTTACAAGGCTTGATTACAAATGCATTATGATTAAAAAGAGCCACAGTAAAACCATTGTTCGATCAACCAAAATTTCTTCATTTCAAACGTTATACACATAGGTAAATGAATTTCCATGACAAAAATAATGGTGAAAAATCAAACTTTAACCCAAAAATATTATGCAGATAACAATACTTTTACTTCAGTTTCCAATCACTTTTCCCTCCAAGTTCCCAGATGCAAAAAAATGATCACATGAACATTTTGAAAGAAAATTTTAACCCGACTGATTAATCACCTTCAATATGGCACATTTTATGGAGATTGTATTTTTAAATTGTAACAACAGATTTTGCACAGACAACATCAATAATAAGAAAATAAAGTTTTACAGGTAAAACTAGCAATGCAGAAACATGAAGAGCAACTTCAACCATACATTACTTAATTTTGTCTCAGATATTTGCCTGAAAATCTGAGCATATAATCTATATTCTCTGCAACAGGCCTTTTCCAGTTAACGCTTGGGCTGGAAATCCCCTCATCAATATCAGGTGACAATGACACAAACAATGGTTATATGTACCATTATGACCATAAGATCTAACAGACTATGTGTTTATACACAACTGAAAATGGTCTTAAAAACATATTATACTGGTGAATGCATCTTCCATACTGAAGAAAAAAAATGAATACAGTGTGAGAACCTACATCCCTCTTGATATACTGTATATCCTTCAATCTTGAAATAATCTTTCAATTCAGCACATTCCTAGAACTGTCACATGCTAAGTTAAAAAAGGGTAAAACTGAAACTAGAAAAAATAAAACTTCATATGATTGGAGACTAATGAAGAGTGATTCATGTGTTTGAACATTAAACATCTCAACATGATCTTTATTAAAGCTTTCTGCGTCAACTTTGAATCCAATATTGGCAGGATCCTTACCTAACTCTACTCGATCACATTAAAGAAAAATTGTCATAATTAAAACACTTTACCTTCTAAAATAGTCCTGTGACTTAGAACCAGTTCAGGTTCATATTTTGTCCATTTGACAGTAAATGCAGAATTACAAACATGAGTGCCATGTTACATACAATACAATGAAAATATGGTGCAAAAGCCTTTCTACCGATGTCATGTGACTTCCCCAAGGGGAAAATGCAAAACTTGCATATCCAGAGTAAACCTATTTATCAGCATCAACAAAATTATGACAAGAAATAAATAAAAGTAATACACAATGAACACACAAACCTTGTTTTGCTGCCATTATGTTTACCTTTTCCCCGTTCCAAATGGCACCCAGGTTCCTGATCAAGGATTGTCCATTTCATATGGTTTGGGAAAGTAAGCATTTTACATTAATCAATATGCAAAATAAACATAAACCTTTTACAACATGATTGCCCGACTCCTGATCGATGAAAAAAACAAAAGGCTTTCATTAAATTAACAGCGCTGTAAAGTAAAATCAGTCTTTACTAACTTAATCTGTTTTTAATTATAAAATATTATAAAAGATGTAAAAAATAATAATAACAGGAACAACAACAACAACAATAATAATTCATATGTGGGTCGTAATTCATCTGTAACTATGAAACTGAACTCTGAAACCAAAATATGATGAAAAATAAAAATGTTAAATAAGACAAGGCCTGATTCAAATGACTGACACCAGATGAATGATGAACAACAACGACAAATATGCTAAATCTCACTTTAACATGGTTTGTTGGAGTTAATATGATGGTATGTCTCCCTCAATAAAATAAAGCCCTTACTTGTGAAATAAATGCCCACATGGTAGCTTCCTGGCAGATTCCATTTTCTCCCAGCAGATGGCACAGTCATCACTATTCTTCTTAATCTCTTCTTGAGTTGCCATTGGAAACCTACAGGTGCAAAAGATTGAAGAAGTTAGTTTCATGAAGGAACTGAGTATTAAATTTCAGCACTAAAAGGATTTTCAAATGACTTGTCCTACATCAATTTTATTCACCCTACCCTGTACATAATATTGAATCTGCTTACATCAGATGAGCAAAACAAAAAGTGACTTGCCTTTTCTCAGTCACCCTTTGTAAATATGAGTGGATGAGTGAAATTTGCGAAACCTGAATTTGTTCACTCTCTTAACTGTCTTCAGACCAAAGAAGCAAATCTTCTCATCAAAATACTGTCATACATTATCATTAAGTATTTTTTTATCAACATCCATCAAATTATGTAATGAAGCTGCATGCCCACATAAAAGATAATGGCATAACATGGATTTTTGACACTCCCAATGAATAGTGGTAAAAATATTTTGGACAATGGTACACCTGAATCAAGAAATAAAGTGGGAATCAGAGTAGTGACCTAAAATGTCAGACAGACTATTTAGCATTTGAATAAAGAGAGGTGTTTCCTAGTACACACTTTGTCACATACTAGTATCACTTTGTCAACACACTGCAGATGAGGCCACCAAGGCACATGCAAATGTGCACAGTCAACTCTTAATTAACTCAATGGGTGTCAAAGCAAAAGTAGACAGCACATTCTCATACTATCCAAGTGCCGCTAAAGGACAATTTGAGCCGATCTGGAATCTGGTCTACCTATAAAAGTGTAGCAGACAGTATCAAAAATCAAGTCAATCATCTGAACACAGCACATGTTCACAAGGAAATGGAGTCTCGTTATGAAAACTCAACATCACTGAGTCTAAATAATACCATTTAGACACCACAACATAAGCATATCCCAAAAATTAAACAAACTGAAGCCAAATTGAATAAATTTTGGTGTTAAGACTACTGTTCTACATTGTCAGGCACTACAAAGAACACACTCTTAATATTAGTTTAAAATCAGCTTGGGGAAGAAATGCAGCTTTAATGAGTTTTTATGTTTTTGTCCACATGCTTTTCAAAGAAAGAAGCCAGTTGTGTGATCCTGCCTGTACAAACATGTGTAATATCACACAACTGCTCCATACCATGTGAGACAGAGCTGTCGAACTATGGAATATGGTTGCACCACAGTTTCAGAATTTTGATTCACCCCTTGTGGGGGATGGGAATACTTTTGTATATATGTAATATGAAATGTGCAGTGATTTCAGGAGTTGTGTAATATGATGCAACTCCTTATACATCATTTCAATACACACTTGAAACTTTGGGATATGATTGGGATTGGTATATAAATGTGCACAACAGGTTTTGGAATTTTTATTTGCCGAAAAAAGGGAGGGGGGACATGTGCACATATGATATATGTATCAATATGTATCATGGGGAAGGGGGTGGGTGGGTAATTGCTTGAGAAAAGCATGGGTTTAATGCTGCTTTGCTACAGACTTCTAATTTATAATATGTTAAACACAAGCTAAAAACTAATAAATTTCACATTTCATAGCAGAATTGGGTAAAGGGCTGAGAACACAAAATATGCACCTACTGGTTTAAGTTAGAAATAAAATAAATTTTACAAATGGAAAAAGATGATCTTATACTATGTTTACCATATATACTCGCATATAAATCGGGTCCAAATGCAAACAACATAGACCCTAATCTGCTGTCGCATAATGCACCCGCAGATCAGGGTCTATGTTGTTTGTTCAACTGATTAGTCCTTACAAACTGCATAGACCCTGATCTGCTGGTGCATTATGCGACGGCAGATCTGGGTCTATGCAGTTTGCAGTTGGTATTGACTTATATGTGAGTATATACGGTATGTACTTAACTTTTGATTTCCATATCTTTCTTTTATATTTCTAAACCGTTTTTCTTATGAAAAAGGAAAGTTCAATTTACCTTGATTCCATGTTTCTGACAACTCTTCTGTAATTTTTGTGTCGCTTGATGCGACGCTGGAACTCGTAAAACAGGTAACGAAGCTGCATGCAAATTACAAGACTAGCCATGCTTAGAAATATATTTCCCCAGAGCTGAAAAAGAAGTAAAAATGTATAAATTCATGAGATAAAGAATACTAAATATACAGTTCTGAGTCATTTTGTTATCGTCATATTTTCAAATGAAGTCCAATCAAGAAATGTGCTTTAAGAAACACATGGTGTGCCCCCAAGACGAGCTGTCAATAGATCAAAAAGCATAACCCCATAAGCCCATGGACCTCCAAGTAGTGACTTGATACAAAGGCAGGAATACTACTTGGAATAAGATAATATGTTTTATATTTAAATTACAGTGTATATTGGACAACAACAATTGAAATATATTATGGATTTGTTGTTGTTATGGGTTTAATGCAATTTTTCAACACATGACAGGCTATATATGGCGGCCTGTATATTTGGTGGAGGAAGAACCCGGGAAAACCCCAGGAAGAACCACCAACCCACAGGAAACTACTTGCAAGCTTTCTCACATACCCAGGTTGGAGGAGCTCAGATTCAAATCCACACAAACAGAGTGAGATGTTGGTGATCAATAAAGGCGAGTGCCTTAGACCACTTGGCCACCCAGGGCCCCAAATATGTTATGGATCCCAATGGACTCCATCCAACAATGTACTCCATGAACAGAAGTGGTATAATGTAACAGGTAAGTATGTAATGATGTTATATTCTAAGTATACACTTAATTGTGTTAGACTTTACTGACAAAAGAATACAGTGAATGATACATTATATACTCACCCCATGTTTAATAGTCCATAATGTCAGCACTAGTATGGCATGGTTGACTCTGGAAGGTTACTGACCAACTGATCTCAATGACCTTGGTCAAGGTATACAGTATTGAACCAAACAGATTGTTCAGATTATTTTCTCATCAGACTTACCATGACCTTGACCTTGACTGTTGACCTTTAGACACAAATTAATAGGTTTCTTTCTTACCCTAAGTGCAAGTCATCCACAAAGTTTGGTCAAGGAATTTATTCTGCAACAAAAGTTATTATGCAAAACACATTTTTCTTTGTCACACGCACCTTGACTGTTTCACCGCAAAAACAACATGCCTCTTTTTTCATCTTAAGTGTAAGCCCTCCACAAACTTTGGTCAAGAATTAAAGTTATTATGCAAAAATCATTTTTCTTCTTGCAGTCAAAGTTACTTTGGCCTTTGACCTTTTGACCCCAAAAATCAATAGGCTACTTTCTTACCAAACATATCCACAAACTTTGCTGAATGTGCATGATTGAGAATTGAAATTTTCATCACCTTTGACATTCTGACCCCAAAATCAATAAGCTTCTCACTTATCCCCAATGCAAGCCATCCACAAAGTTGCTCCAGATCTGTGATGTAGAAGCAATGTTATTGTGCAGAAACCATTTTTCTTTTTTCAGTCACAGAGACCTTAACTTCCGACCTTTTGACCCCAAAATTGATAAGTTTCTTCCTTACCCCAAGTGCAAGCCATCCACAAAGTTTGGTCCAAGTCTGTGATGACATGCTAATAGTATTGTATGTAAGTATGTAATGATATATTGTTTGAAAAACATTTTTCTTCTTTCAGTCACAGTGTCCTTGACCTTTGACCTTTTGATCCAAAATCAATAGGCTTCTTCCTTACCCCAAATGCAAGTTATGTATAATTTTAGGTAACTGTAGATGGTGGAGAACTCAAGTTATTGTACAGAAACAAAAATTCATACCATACTGGTGAATGGATAACATCATAATGTAATATGCTCTGCCTTATGGCGGGTGTATACAATTGTTCTGTAGCCAAAATGACATACTGGATGAGCATTAGCTTTACATATTAACATCTTGAATTAGTTTCAAGTTCTATGATATATCCTTATTATGGTCAATGTTTGTTTTTTATTCCTTTGGGAATTATTTTGCTACTTTCATTAAAAACGATTCTGCCTGATTACTTCTGACTTGGACAGTGCTACTTGTAAAATTCCTACAATTGGATCAGCATGTGTTTTGCAAAATGCGTTATCTCATCTGCAAACATAATTAATACAATGTAGCTTTCTGCTTAAGGTAGCAATAAGCAGTTTCATATGTTTGACCATGGCATAAAAGTTGGATTGAATAGACAGTCATACTTTATCTTTATGTTTCTCCCCTTTATTAACAGTGGTGTCATGAATGCATGATTTCATGCTGTATGCAAATGGGGATGAGTCTTGTGCAAAAATATATTTGTGTTAGCGAGGTTCAATGTATGTATGGATGTTGTAGTGTTTTATGGCACCTCAGCACAATTGTGGCTGTATGGTGCCAACTAATGGTAAAGTTCAAAAATGGAAAAAAAATGGATTACACAAATATTTTGGAAGATAAACCCTTCCAAATGAATGTAAACATGAAGTACAAAATATAAAACATAAACATGTTAAATTATGTAAAATGTATATAAAATAAAAGATAACAGTAGCACATATAACATCCTTAAAACATGTGGTCAAATTTTTTTTATATAAACCGCATTCCCTCAAAAAGATTTTCTCGGGTGGTACATCATCCTACAGTTTCTTCATGCAGTTCACATCTCACAGGGTGGAGGTCATCACAGTTGTCAAGAATGTGTTTCACTGTCAGTAGACACTGGCATGGTATACATTCTGGTGGAGGTTCACCCTTCTGGAGATATGCATGAGTCAGATGTGTCCAATATGCAACAGAGATATGCATGAGTCAGATGTGTCCAATATGCAACTGGTACAATACCACCTCATCTCTGTGATTTGTTCTATATTAGGAATGCCACTTTCCAATAGTTGGGTTGATGTTCTTAAGTTTATTTGATTTATAAAATATTTGAAATCAGTATTTGGAAATAGGCGACTGCTATGCAGCTTTGGCTGCTTTATCTGCCCTTTCATTACCCTTTGTACCAATGTGACTAGGCACCAAGATTAAGTTTTGGCCTACAATGTGTATGAGTGCAACCCATATTTTTATAGCTTTGTTTTTATGTACATACTGTTATGTATGATGTTTATATAATATTTTTAATATTTTAGGAAATTATAAATGTTTCTTGACTTTAATATTTGCTCAAACCTTAATGTTATGTATAAGGTTTACATGTTTAGCTATTGTCCTTAAATTAGGTTGTTTACTTAGAATCTTAGTTCAAGGACGGTTTTGGTAAACAATTTATTTAATTTGAGGTCAGGATTGATTTAGATGACAGATAAAACTATAATTTCCTTTAGAGTTGTGTGTTATAAGTCACCATATAATTTTCTAGAACATTCTGCCATGTGACCTATCTTTATCTATACCATGTTTAGTGGACAGTTTTCAGTTTTGAGCTTAACATCAGTCTATAAAGAGTCATTACAGTTGTGAAAAATCATTCCAAATTCAGAGAGGAATTATTTCAAATATTCATTAGATTATAAAAGTGCCCATAGACTTTTGGATTTTGGATTTTGATTTGATGATTTTGGGATTTATGTGAACTTATTCAAAGATATTCTGGAGTACTTCATTTTGACACATCAGCACATTAAAGACTACTGGCACATCATGACATTCCAGACTACTGGCACATCAGTATATTCAAAAATACGGTAGTTCACTCAGAACATTCTATATTTTAGGACTTGTGATTAATACATTCTGGATTTCTTTTTTTTAATTGTAATTCACAATATTGTAAGTGGCTTTTGATTTTCATTTTAATTATCGAGAAATAAATTGCTTGTTGATTTTTACTTGATTTGTTGGTTTCGCTTTCTTTCTGTTACATTTTTCTTAGACCACAGTGTCATAACAATACCGAAATTTTCATTGTGAGTGATTTTGACGGAAATCGTTCTGTTCATGGTCCACTTTCCTCATCATTAAAGTTGCATCTGGGACACAATTGCTACTTCCTTATAGATGAAATATGTCTGATTTTGTTCAGCATAGATTCTTTATGGGGTTGAAAATTGCAGGTGTTAGGGATTTTCACATGTTTCAAAGGGGGAATTAGTGTGAATCTGAGGGAGATAATCACAAAAGGATTAAGTTTGCCATACCAATCTTTTACTGATTTAGTTTTTCCATTATCTGACAAGTATGAAAATGTATACAGGCTGATGATTATGGAGTTTGATTCTGATAGCAGGTGGTTTAATAAATGGTATATTCTCTACCATTGCCAAATCTGAACACTGTTTAGTGCTACCTTAATTACCATTTACATATTGTTCAGGATTTTTTCAGATTTAAATTTCATACTTGAAACTGACTGATAAACTCTTAACCTTGAATTAAAACTATGAATTAAAAAGCATGATTAAAACCTGAAACCTCATGAAACATCACCCCCTTCCTTTATCCTACAAATGGATCTATATAAAATGCAATTTTCTGCATGCACAGGACAGTTTTCAAACTAGCAACATAAGTATGTGTAATAAACAGGAATTTGAAACTCACCACTTATCCCTCAAGTGGCAACTGATCTCAAGTCCAGCAGGATCAAAGGTCATAAAGAGCAAAAAGCAAGATATTTCACCATTTTGAGTCAACATTTGAGGTAAGCCAGCTTAAAAGAAATCATTATTTCTGTACACTTCATGAAATATATTTTCTGTTTTTTTATATGTTGAAATAAGATACTATGTATTAAGTGGGCTACTTTGATGGTCTTTATTGTCATGTTTCACATTCATTGGTCAAAGAATTTCATAGTGATATGCAGCAGAGGTTTCTGATATGGGATAATATAAATGTAATGAAATACACATCAAAATTGTATTTTAAATGGGTTCATAGGTAGCTTTTTTTTGCGAACAGCAAGGCAAAATAGGAACTGTATTATTGATCATCAAGCAAATTTTTCACATAGTAGATGCAGGAGGATTGACAAGCTTCTGAATTTTCCTTAAGGTAGCACTAAACAGTTTCATATGATTGGCCATGTGGTAAAGTTTTGACCGATGAGACATCCATACTTTCTCTCCATGTTTCTCCTGCATTACTTAAAGTAATGGCAAGAATGTACGATTTCATCTTGTATGCACACAGGGACAATTCTAGTACAGAAACACATTTATGTCAGCTTGATTTGAGATTAAGTTTTGACCTACAATGAGCAGCTGCCTATTTTCTCGTAGCTCAGTCTTATGTGTTTACCAAAATTTAATAGCAAGTAATTTGTGGGAAACCAAATTTTGAGGTAAATTATGTTTGAGAATACTTACCTGATCACATTAATATTAGAAAAATACGCTTGTTACCTCCCAAATCAAGCCTTCCTTAAAAAAGATGAAAATTTTGTCTTTTGTCCATGTACTACTTAGGCAAGGGAAGAAACTCTTGCCCATTACCTCCCCTTGACTACCGCTAGGTGTCGCTAGTTTTAAGCTGAGTGATACATTAAGTAGGATACACGCCTAAGCAGAGAGGCTGGGAGGGTTTCATCGTAATGTGATCAGGTAAGTATTCTCTGAGAAACATAATTTACTTAAAAATTTGCTTTCTCCTTTGAATACGTTCCCCAATTACATTATCGTTAGGAGAATAGGTTATAGAAGGAGGGAATGCTAAGCATCCTACTTCTACCATGAGTACCTTTCAAGCAAAGAATGTTTGGAATCCCTATATGAAGGATAGCCTGCTCTCCTAACTTGAGAGCAGCACAACATATGATCACATGATACATGACACCTATACCCATCTAAGAAGAGAATTATTGAATTCTTCTTACTAATAAACTGTACCCAGCTAAAAAGAAAATTACTGAGTTCTTGTTACTGATAAACTATACCCGGTTAAGAAGAGAATTATTGAATTTTTCCTACAGATAAAAACATTACGGGTGAATCCAACTAAAGTGCTAAGCCATTGCACATAAGGAGGTTGTGCTAACGTTAAATTTGGTCTGGTGGTCATCTGGCCTACAGTAACTGGACCCACCAAGATCAAACTTTGTCTCTGCAAAGCAAAATCCCTGAGATAAAACCTTGAGAAGATTGACTGTGCAAGCCAGCCAACTGCTTCTATTATGTCACAGATCGAAACATTATGTTCGAAAGCAAGGCTCACAGAGATTGTTCTATTTTCATGAGCCGAAATTTTCATAAGACAACTCTGATCTTTTGAGACTTCAGAGTATGCTGAACAAATAACCCACTTCAACCATAATGAAAGGACTTGAGGGGTGATATCCTCTTTCCCAGTCTTCACTGGGAGAAAGAGGTGTTTTCTTGTTCCATGTATGTCCTCTGTGCGCTTCAAGTAATGCTTGAGTGTTTGAACAGGGTCTGGCAAGGTCGCTTTCCTCAAATTATCTTTGAAGAGAGGGGAGCGTGTGATGCCTCTTTGATTGCCCACCAACGGAAACCTATTCTTGGCTACAAAGCCTGGTTGCATGATTAAGACTGCAGAACCATCTGATCTGAACTGGAGATAGTTTGGGTCCACTGAAAGGACATGTAACTTGCTCAACCTGCGTGCTGAAACCAAGGCTATCAGAAAGAATGTCTTGTATGATAGGAGCTTCAGCAAAGTTCTGGCTGAAGGCTCAAATTGATTTCAAGTGAGCCATGTCAAAACCCATGAGATTCCATTTTGGAAACAGAGTGAGTGATTTGGGTCTATTCAATTCAAAATTGGCTAGTAGGTCTAACTGATCATTATCATCACCGATATCCCATCTGCCGTTAGTGCCAGAAAGTGTCGGAAATCATGAAGCAGTAGAATTTGATAGTAATTGGAGCTGATTTTTCCTCCTTTAACAGCCAGAGAAAGAAATCAGTCAACAGTGGGACTGAGGCACTGAAAGGGATAATATAGTTGACTTTGCACCTGTCCCTGCACATACGTCACTTTTACTCATATGCATTCAAAGTGGAGGGGCTTCTCGCTCATGAGATTCTATCCACATTAGAAGGCTGGAATTCCTTTGTTCAGAGAGCTCTACTGACAAGAGTCAGGCATGATGGAGGACCCAGCCTGAACAGGGATCAAATACTTGTGACTGCAGCTTTTTGGGTAATTCAGTTTCAATGGGATTTTCCTGGGCACATCAACCACAAGATCATGTTGATCACTGACCCAGGATTTGACCCACTAGAACCAGTTTGCAGTTCTGGATCCTCAATTTCTGTATTATTTTTTGGGACTAGTACAATGGTGGGGGAGAGGTGGCAAAGGCCCAAGACCCCACCCAACTGATCGATAGTGCATCCACAGCCCATGCTTACAGGTCCAGCACTGGGAAGACAAAGGTTGGCAGCTAGTGGTTTCACCTTGTCACAAAAAAGGTATATCATAAGATGCCCAAAAAGCACACAATCTGATGAAAGATCGATTGATGAAGAGACCATTCTGTATGAAGGATTTGGCCCTTTCTTAACAGAGAATCAGCCAGGCATTCAGCCTGCCAGGAATGTGTCTGATTTGTATTGATATATTTAGCTCAGAACACCAGTGCAGAAACTTTCAAACCAGAATGCATAAATTGGGTGATATGGTCCCTCCCATTTGAGGAGGTAGGCCACCACCATTGAAGTGTCTGACATGATCAGAACTACTTTCCCATAAAGTTGTTCCTTCCAGAAAAGAAAGGCCTTGAGTATTGCCTTCATTTCTAGAAGGTTGACATGAAGTGGTAACTCCTCCAGACCCCACTTTTCAATGACCATGTCGAAGCATGGCATGAGATAGGCTCCCCAACTGTACAAACTGGCATCCATACAAACCATAATTTCCAGTTGGGATTTTTCCAGAGATTCGTGCTGTGACCCAACCTTTGCTGCATCACTGATGCAGGAATACTACTACTTTGGTTGTGGTTTTGACTTTGTGATCAAGGCAACCAGAAAAGGGGTTAGCAGAACTATCCACAAGGGGTGCATGAACAGTCGACCAAACAGAATCAGATCTGCTGTCACACAGAGCAAGCCATGGAGTTAAAGAAGAAAAATTCCATTTGTCACAAAAACAACACTCGTTATAAAAACAAGTGTCAATATAAATGGAGTACACATTAATAACAATCAACAACACATAATGACGATACTGTTTTGAAATACAAGGTCAGAAAAAGTAACGTCAGCACCGATTAAAAAATTCATATAAATATTAATCAAATATCAAAAATAATATTTACCATATGTAATAAGAACCTTACTACACTTATAATTCCAGAATTCCTGTATGGATGGATAGAAAACTTGAAGATTTTTAAGGATTATTTTCGTCTTTTTTTAGGAAGACTAGATTCGGGAGGCAGCAAACTTATTTTCTTAATGTTAGTGTGATCGGGGAATGTATTCAAAGGAGAAATCAGTCCCTTAATGGTCACTTCCATTTTCATTAAGGGAATATCTAGTATGCAACTGTCACTGCCTTATTGATGCCATATAGATGAAATATCTCCAATTTAGTTCAGTATAGGTTCTGCATGGGGTTGAAATTCTTTTGAGTTCCAGGGATTTTCATGAATTGTGGGGAAGGTGGTTGGTGTGACAATAAAGGAGCTAATCATGGGTTTGCTGTGCCAATTCTTTTACCAATTTGTTTTTCTGACGAGTTTGAAAATGTATATATGTTCATGGTTTTTTGGAGCTTCATTTTAATATTGGGTGGATTCAAAGGAGAGAGGGTACATCTTCAACCACAGCAGTAGCTGAAATCTGTTTAGTACTACCTTATGCAGGCAAGACAGAAACTCCTAGCATGTCTGGGTACAAAGTATTGACATTTATTGATATTTGACTGAAGCTTCAGTTAATACAGCTGCACCTTAAAATTGCTGAAAAACATGGTAGGAAAGTGATAACCATATTTCTCCTTCACAGGTGAGACAATAATCAAGTTTGAAATGAATGAAATACTACCAGAAACAACAATGTAAATAGTAAAACATGTCATTTTTTCCATCACCTGTTTTTTAAAGTGACAATATCACCTTCAAAATTTAATTGTACTCACCAGCATATGTAGATGATGAGCAAAGTCAATTGAGAGAACAGCCAGCTCAAATGTAAGTTCTGTGAAGTAAACATAGATAGATCTGTTCTCCCAGATCCCCTCCAGGTTCATGTCAATCAGGTGAATGGCATACCTATAGGCAATAAATATATATATATATATATATATATATATATATATATATATATATATATATATACACACATACATACATACATAAATACATACATACACACACACATATATATATATATATATATATATATATATAGATATATATATAGATATATAGATATATATATATATATATATATATATATATATATATATATATATATATATATATATATATATATACACACACACACACACACACATGTATATCTATATATACATACACACATGCAAAGAAATCTGTTTCATGAATTCATGAATATTATGAACCAGCAAAACTATCATATTGGCATCTGCTTTGCATCAATACATGATTTACTGTCTTAAAACTTCATATTCACCTAAACAAATGTCTATAATTTTATAATATTAAAAAAATAATGCAAAACTTTATGAGTCTCTTACCGATTTGAAATATCAGAATGCAAGTTTTTTTTATAAACAAATAAGATAACACACTGTAAATCTCATGTTTAGTCTAGTAGCTTTGTCTGCATGGAAAGACATTACACTCTATCTCTTCATACAACAGCATTTCATATTGCTTGGCTTTGCTCTTTTCTCTGTTACAAAAGTTTTTTTTTCGAGGGTAAAATGTACAGAATAATTATGCGCTGTGATTATTATTATTATCATAATAAATATGATCGGAGAAACTAATTTTAACTGCCTATTCATTTTTACAGATTCAATAATCCTCCATATACATAAGAAAAGACCACTGGAAAAAAGTTCCATCAATTTCAGTTGAATATATACAAGACCTACTGGAAGGAATAATGGAAGAGGAAATTTAAGGTAATTTACGCTTCTCCAAGAATACTTACCCAATCACATTAATATTAGGAAAATAAACTCCACTAACGCTTGAATCCAGCCTTCCTGGAAATGTTAATCCCATTAATGTGATCAGAGAAATGTATTCAATGAATAAAAAGATAGCTGAAACAAACCCCCCATCATCACAAATCTACAAGAATTACCATATGATGTTTACCAAATACAGTAAAGATTGTTTATAGTGTTTCACAGTTGATTGGGATTTTTATAACGTATAAAGCAGAAATGTTATATTCAAATTTATAGTTTATTTTTCAAAATGTGTATGTTCATATCTATATTGATATACATATCGATGATGTTGGACATACATGTAATAAGCAAGTTTTACCTGCCACTGAAAGTGTACCGGCTGGAAATATTTTTCAATATTCATCTGTTTGTTTTATTATATATTTCTTAGTGACATGCAAATGCTCATAAAAATTATCTGGTGTGTCACTCTGGGCTTATAGGTATAGGCTAATGTACACTACACTATCTAGAACCACACCCACCCAGGGTACAACAGCTGGTACTAATACTAAGTCATCACTGACCTTGTCACTCCCAGTAGCAGAAAAAGCAGCCACTTCTGGCAATCATTAATTTCACAAACAATATCTTCAACTGTTGGTATCACAGATATGACAATGCTACTACCGGAAGTAACATAATCCGAGAAATCAACATCCTCACTACCAGACCCAAGTAGGCATAGCATATCACATGCAGTAGCAAGAGACCATCATCATCATCAATGTTATCATTGGTAATTACATCTGTTTGCTCACTAAACCACGCCTTAACAAAACAGTTTGCAACACAGCCCATGGAAACATCATGCCATGCACGATTAAAAGTATATTGATTGTGGACATTACATTTATTTCATACTCAATATTTTTGTCAAGGCTTGCAAGGTATATTAGGATTAAAGCATGTCCATACTTGATTTCAAAATGAAGATGACTCCTTGGAACACTAGAGAGATTTACTTCAAGATGTACTCAATTATTCAACATACAGGTATAGAATGATAGCTAAAGGATATTTCTAAATTATTTGGTCAAAAAAGTGCTAAAGAAAGCATTTCTTGTCATATTTTAATTGCATTGAGCCAGCAACCCATGATTTTAAATTTACTTTATGAACAAGGTGTGATTATCATGCTTTTGTTACTTTGCACCTTTGTTACACCTTTGTATTTTTAGCAATTATGAATGAGGTGTGATTATCACTCTTTTGTTACCTGCCACCTCTGTTATTTAAACAACCGCCATTGATTACCTGACTTTTGCGTGTCCAGTGATAAAAATGTTATAATTGAACTCATTTTCTCTGATGGACCACACAAATCAAACACTATAACCAACTGAACATTGTAAGAAAGGAATGTTATAACAAAGCCTTTGGACTATATAATAATTAGGAACTTGACCAGGGAAATTAAACTTGAACATTGTAACAGAGAAAATTTTGTATCCAAGAATGTAATAAACAATCTTTACTGTAGCAGATTATTTTCATGGTACCAAACTTTCGTGTTACCAATTTAATGATATTTTTGTGGTGTCTTAATTTTACACTGCTGTCTGTTGAACAGTATTGCCTGGGTTTAAATTGATCATGTTTACCTGGGTTTAAATTGATCATGTTTAATTTTGATAGATGACTGATTAATCCCAAATATAGTGAAATAAAATCCCCACAAATATAACTGCTGTCAATGTTCTAAATCCATGGCCTGTGAGATCCAAGTAGTCTTACCTAACGGCAACATAGAAAGCCCTTAGCGCCAGCAGCATACACTGAAATTTAAATTGTTATGAAACAAATGAACTCGTAATCAAAACACTAAATCAGCACAAAACTGAAAACAATTTAAAAACTGAAAACAATTTTTTTAAACATTTTGTACATTTTTAACTTTAAAGCATGTCTGAATCAGATCATTCCTAAAAATAAAACTTAAATTCACTGTATTTCATGGTATACAAATTTTTGTTGACCTCGTGACTTGTAAAAACTATGAATGTAAAGACCCACAAACAAAAGTCCTTATGAAGAAATAAGAGGACTCAATCCATGAATTTTAAGTCCTGACAAAACTGATTTCTTTGCAAAACTGCAAAAATGTATACCTATGGAAAAAAACAGATTCACTGTATTCACTGACAATACACACAGGATATAGGTAGGGTTCTATAAACTCTTTCAAACAGATGAACTGTATTCACTGACAATACACACAGGACATAGGTAGGGTTCTATAAACTCTTTCAAACAGATGAACTGTATTCACTGACAATACACACAGGACATAGGTAGGGTTCTATAAACTCTTTCAAACAGATGAACTGTATCCAAATAATTTAAAATATTACAACAGCAATAAAACAACATTCTCTATTCAAAGAACCAACACTGTCAAATTAAATAGTCAGCAGCTGTAAATTACTCTTCTTATGCCGGGAAGTCAAATAAGAGGTACATACTCTACAGAAAAGCATAAAAATAAAGGAAGTCAATAATAATTATCGTGAACCTGAAGTTACAGGTTCTGAAGAATAATTAGAAGAAAAACATCACCAATTTATACAATATAACTTGGTTATGAGGTGTCATGAAAAAAGTAATAAATATTCCATTCTTGTTCTCTTAACACTGCCAGTTTCTCTCATGCACTGCAAAATCCTATTTCTGAGAAAACGACGAGGGTTCTTTCAGTTATATGTGAGTCTGATCTAGTGATATATGACATAGTATGTATGAGAGCTGAGGTATTACACATGCATGTCTGCTCCTGCTTATGTAGATTCTATCAGGTATGACTTTACTTCATCAGAAATATCAGTACCAACTCTTCACTATGCATACTTTTTTGATGATCTGGTTTCAATGTTACCAACATAAGTCTTAAGTTAAGTCCAAACTTAAGACATTTGATTGGCCAATTTTAAGTTGGACTTAAATTTCAGCCAATCAGATTGCTGGATTTTACACTGAAGCTTAAGTCCTGACCTAAATTCTGTTGGTGAAATCCAGGCCTTGTCAAATCACTTTCTCAGATTTCTGAAACTTGAGATGTATAAAGAGAGATATCCAGTAAACAACTAAATGTTCTGTCTACATTCTAGATCCCTCTTATGTATCATTGAAAGGTCACAGTTTTTTCATCACAGCACTTTGTAGTGCATGAGAGATTGGTAACCTTGCTTAATAAACAGAGTTGTCATAATGTGCTTAAATTTGCTTTCAAAATGTTATTGATTCAAAGTGAAACGAAGTTTAAATGCTTCTAAACATCACCAATTTGGTCTATGCAGAGACAGGGTACTAATATGTTACGACAAAGAATTTAACATGACAACCAAAAATATGAAGGTTAAATCAAAGAAATGTATTAGTCCTAATTATGACAATAAAAAAAAAATAGAATTTTTTATGCTGAACATTACCTCTGCAGCCATGAAGGCAAATATGGTGATGCCCACTTGTAGTCCAATGTAGACACACAATGCCATTAATCCACAGCAAAACAGAAGAATGGCCATTAAGAGGGACAGCAACTTCACATGTACAAAACGAGGGGTACTGGGAGAGAAAGACAGCTGAAAAATGAAACATTTTATTCATAGATTTAATTCATGTATATGTGATCCATTTTTCACTGATATAAAATATAACCTCAGCAATAAAGATACAAGGGTTCTAGAGAACACTCTCTTGTCGGTGAATCACACCGTGATTTACTTCCTCTGTCCCAGAGATGCCAACCCATTAATATGCTTTGCAGGAATCCTAGCATCAATTTTTTATAGGCAGATCATCCATAATGAATAATATGCTTGCTGAAAGCAACAAACTTATATAGAAGCAGATTTTATCTTCCTATGAGCCTATATATACTTGTACACAGTCAGTGACAATTAAAAGGTCCAATGAGAATAAATACGGTGTATCCATTCCTCCAATTACAGTGCCTTAAATTCCTTCAACATTTGGGCAAAAGAATAACCATAAACATTAGTTTTCCTCATGATGAATTATCAGCATCTATTTTTCTCTTCATCTCTTCTATTTTTCACCTATTTGCGGTCCTATTGACTGGTTTTTTGTTATGTACAATGTTTATTACACTGAGAAACTATATATTATATACAAGTACCAATCTAAGATATCAGCGTTTAAATACTTTTCTCCCTACCTATGTCTAAATAGAAAACCCCTGTTCAAAACTGTACCCCATTCAATTTACATTTTTTAAAAAAAAGGAATTTTGTCAATATAATTCAGAATGCACAATTGTCACTCAAAATTTGCATTAATTCTGCAAAAATCGAAATGGTTAGCATCTCTGTTGTCCATGACTTAAAAAAGAAATTAGACCAAAAATCCACAAATCCCGACATTAATCTTTGTATGGCTACCAGAAAAGTGATATCTATTTCTTAGCAGTTACGAATTCAGACAAAACATTTACCATATATACTTGCTTATAAGTCAAGTGCAACTGCAAACAACATAGACCCTGATCTGCCATTGCATAATGCGCTAGCAGATCAGGGTCTATGTTGTTTGTTTTATTGATTACACGTAACAAACTGCACAGACCAGATCTGCAGGTGCAATTTGTGATGGCAGATTTAGGTCTATGCAGTTTGCAGTTGGACTCGACTTATAAGTGAGTAAAGATGGTAACTGACTGATATTTACCGACACTCAACTTTTGGTAATGTTCTGGTAAAAACATATTTGTCCATTTTATTAGTGTTGTAAACCATGGTGTAAACTGGTTGATTGTTCATATGTATCATTCTCCCTTGATCTGAGAAGTCTGTTTTATTTTGTTGTATACAAAGCAATATCTCACTATCTACTCATACAGATGGTACAAAAGTTGTCTGAAAGACAAACATTTACACAACTGTTCTCAGGAACCTGGTGTCTCATCTGCATCCAAGCACTGATGTACTCCCTGGTACTGGCACTGTACTAATTGCAATGTCATTTCTAAATCAATGAAGCATCCTTAAATCACAAGATATCAGGTATAAAAATGCAACAAATCACTATTTTATATATATAATAGAGCCATAGAGCTGGATAATGAGAACCTGTTCAGTAGGGTAAGAACCTCAGCTCCAATCAAGCTATTTTTAGAAATGGTCTGAATGGCAACCTATTCAAGATAGAATGTTAGGTGGTGGTTTCTTATAGATAAAAAGGTACACTAGTTTTAATGTTACAGTAGTTTAAAATATACTGAAAGCTGATTTTGAAAAGTGACATAATTAAGAAGTGAAATAACTGTTTTATTATTGACATGAACTGGTAGGATGTTAGTCCCTGACTCAGGGTTTTACAAATCCACTTGCACGATGCCTGGAACAAGCTCAAATTCAGTTCAGGCAAGCTCAAGTTTGCAAAGTACTTTCCCACAGGCAAGTCCCAAAAATTGAGGGAGAGGAATTGAAAGAGAGAGAAAGGTCTTATTCAGTTAGTAATGCTTTATGTTCTGCAAGTTTTATACTCTGCAATCTCGCCACAGTACATATATCAGGACCTTTTTTTGCGTTTATATGAACCGCATTCTTCATTTACATTTATAACTGCCTGCAGTTGTTTTCATCTATAGAGCCTTTATTTCACATGATATACTGTCAAAGTCTGTCATTTCCATATTGTAGTCAATGTCAAGATCAGTCTTGCATTTTCTGATGCAGACATGATACTGTGAATATTTACTATTTAAAGCAAGTTTTGACAAATAGGAAATAAATATTGATATTTTAACTTATCAGTTATATTTTTATTGTAATATTTGTATGTATATGGGATTCGCTGACTTTCAAGTTCTAAAATAGCCACTGGCAATTTGTGAGCTCTCAATGTGCGAGATTGAAAACCCCTACAATAGGATTGTCACAGATTGTTTTGATGCCTTTCACCAATTTCACGGTGACCGGATGATAATTATTAATAATGTAACTCATGAGATTTCTTTGACAGGTATGTTTGCAAATAAAAGGCACTCGTCTCTAATGATTAGCATCCTTGAAATCTAGCACACACAAGCAGTGTTTATCATCTGTTGTTTACATGATTATTACATGAGACCGATACAAACTTACTGTTTGGTCAATAATTAAATGAATAAAAATAAGTGTTCTCAAATCATCCTCAAAAGTCAGCTTGTCAAAGATTGTTTAGATGCATGTCACTGATTGACACAACACTCCCCAGAAAAAAGCAAAGAGTGAATTCACTGATATTGGAATATTTCAGTGAGGGACTCGAGTTTTACCTTGTTTTCTTAGTGGATGGATACTTAAAGCCGCATGATCAATTGATCTTTAAGTGGAAATTTGGATAAAGAAAAATTTTATGATATACTGAAACATATTAAAATTAAGTTAACACAGTTCTGTTCTTGGCTGTTTAATTTTTCAGTTTAAGGTTTTTTTACCTAAACATCTCTTTCTTAAACCCTTATCTATCGATCCATTTATCTGTCTATTTGTATACATGTATCTGTCTGTCTTTGCTCTTCTAACTATATCTGCATTCTAACCCTTCCTTTTTCCCTCATCTACATATATATCTATATGTACTATGTAGATATATCTTTTTTAATTTAATTATTGACGTATGGTTTTAAATTGCAAACAAAGATAAAATGTACACAAAAGTTATATATTTGTAACATAAATATAATGCAATTTCCTTAAAACATCCTATATTTTATTTTGCCATATTTTTTCACTTAAGCTGAGATACTGTGCAGTCATATTTTTGGACAAGTTCAAATCTCCCAACGGAAAGTTCAATTCTCCAGTCAGCTTATAAAATTTGCAAAGCCTGTGACTTGAAAAAATGTTACCACCATTAATGCTGCTGCCATCACTGCATGAAAAGTGATACCTATGTCTGACTCTGCTAATACAGGTGAAACAATAATTATCCTGTCTAGCATTTGCTGACTGTCTGACTGCGCTAATACAGGTGAAACAATAATTATCCTGTCTAGCATTTGCTGACTCTGTATACACCATTCAATTCAAAATTGTGCAAAACTCCTCGAGGAAAGTGTATAATTGATATACAACAAAACTGTAATATACTGGAAATAATAATAATAACTTTGACAATTTATTTGGAAAATGACAATAAATATCACTTTTTCTTGAGAAGTGAGTGTCTTTGTTATTTATTCAATCAATTCATAAACAAACTTTGCTACTAGGAAAGCAAATCTGTCAAATGGATTCATGATGAACAGTTTCATTCTTCACAAGTTAAAGACATCAAATTTTAGATGGAAGAAGGCTATTTACATGTACACCTCTCCCTAAATAACCCGCACACAATAGGGTAAAAAAATATAGATCACAGCATAAGCGAGGGTGCAAGTTACTGAGATATGAAAAATTATGAATAGGATGGACATGGACGGGATGGAGGGTGAAAAAGTTGAATACTCGTTTTATAATCGAAATTGGGAATTAATGTCCACAAAATAGCTTTTACTAATGAAGCTGTTTGCTTGTCTGTATAAATTACCTTTATTTTCAAGATAACCAATCTCTGAAAAATCATTATAAACATTACTCCAAGATTTCACAAGACACATATCATATGTACCAGCAAAAACACTGTGTATTACAAAACTGCTTTTTGCATATGAATGTGGATACATTTTAGTGCTACTGTTGATTAAAACAAAACAAGATTCTCTTTATTTATTTCGTGAAACAACAACAGCGAAACTTGATTTAATATTGTTCACTTAGTAAAATATTGATGCTGTGATTTCACTGCACATAATAACAAAATTTCTGCTCATCCTTGAGCAAACCTCTGAGTGCCAATTTGGGAATTTTAAGCTCACTACAAACTTCAAAACTCGCTTCTCTATAATGAACCATATCTGTGAAACTAAGCTTTTCATGCAATGTGAATGCCATTTGCTTGGTTGCCTTGCTATTCTTGATCACATCTGTGATTGAGTAGGATAAAACCACTAATTGATCTTAGATACCTTAATTATGTTACTTACATAATATTTAAAACAATGTTTGAATGGTCAAGTGAAATGAGTTGACTTGACACACAACTATGACCGCTAGCTCTTACACAGGTAGGATTTGCATGCCTTTTAACTTTTTTTTTGTTCTACTCCATTTACTTGATTTGATACAAAAGAGGTAATTAATGTGATAATACAAAGCAGATCTACTTTTAATTGATTGTAATAATGCATCAAACATTTCCTCAAGTCGAAGATCAGAACACAGTCTGCACTAACTGGGTTCACACCAAAACAGTCATGGGCATCACTGTGACATTCAATTGACACTTTTCACATTTTAACACAAGAGGGTATATCATATTTATGATGATTACAGTGAAACCAAATAAAAAAGATAAAAGTGAAACATGAATTTCACTTGACAAGACTTGTTTCACTGGTATTTATTTCTTAAAGTGTTGCCACCAGTAGGCATTACACTCTTTTTAACTGATCAACATTTCATTGTATATTGTTATTTACAGTGTACTGAGATTCTTTTTTTTTAAAAAGAAAATTGAACAAAATATGTGATTTCTTATTAAAAGTTGTGAATTTCATGATGCTGATTCAAAAATTTCTGGGCACTAACGGCTGATTTCAATGACAAATTGAGCAATATATCAAGGTTTCATTCACCAATTTTGATAGTGCTTTTATTCACTCTCAACCAACAGGGGCCTATTTTGGGGTATTTTTATCAGAAAAAAATGGAATCCATACCTGCCTATGCATTATAAGTGAGTTCACAAGTTATCCAGATGTGCTGTAAAATGAGTGAGTGGTGTATCTGAAATATTAGGGATCAAAATAAATCATCCTGCATACAGAGGAGTAGAAAATGTTCTTCAAATTCAAAGAAGTGCACTCACATATTCAAACCTGTCCTTGGAGAGCTGTGTCAGGAGATGAAAGAAGCCCAGGATGGTGAACCAAGCTACCCACATTACCACCTCTTCCATTGTCTGCACATTCATCACACCAAAAATGAAGATGAACTTGTAGAACAAGAAGTTCCAAAACTTGTCCTTCAAATGCTGCAAGGAAAATAATACTGAATTATTTAAAATATTACATTTGTATGAATTATATTTTCCATGGCATTAAAAGTGCTTTTAGAGTAGATGTGACCTTTACCAACTTTTAAGTCAATATACAGTAAAACCTGCCCAAATGGTCACCTTTATATAGCGGTCACCTCATCTTGACAGTCATTTTAATTTTCCCACAGCAAATATCCTATATAAATGTCATGTATATAATGACCGCCTCCTTTCTGCAGCTAGTGGCCTGGTGTTTCTGAACCAAATAATGGCTTCTTATTGCTTTAAGCAGTCACTGGAGTGTATCTATGCAAATTAAACTTTTGCTTCATGTGGAAGGCATTATTTAGATACAGAAATATCATGTGAATTGATGTGCAAACATTGTTTATCTCACTTGTACGCACTGTACTCCAATCACAAACTCAAAGGTGTCAATATGTCAAATTTGAAGCAAGGCATATTTTTTCATTAGAATAGTAGATCAAAGCAATTCATTTGCTGGATGGTGGGAAAAGTAGTTGCGTTACTGCAGCAGAAATGGAAGTCGCCTTTTATGCCAGTGCGACAGGTATCGTTGAATATCTGTCTATTTGCCTGTGAATTAAAGCTATCTCTGATGAATACACTTCATCTTTGAGAACAGATATGAGTTACATCCCTTTTCATTAGGGTCAGGAGTCATTCAATATTTAAAACTTATCTGTACAAACAGGAAGTTTTGGTTCATGGGTAAAAAAATTAACCATATACATGCTTGGCTACTTTTGATTCCGACTGTCTTTTGATCTTGGCAAGCTGAGCAACTGGCTAATCCAGATATTGTTTCTGAAGTGTGAACAGTTGTTTCTAAGCCTAATGTATACAAGCTGGCTGACCAAAGAGTCAGTCCTCTGTTTTACAGTCATATGTAAGCTGTCAATGGTGCACAAAACAAACTAAGCTCAGTGATTAATTTAAGTCAGTGATGATTTAATTTATAGAATGGATCAAAGTGAGCAGGATACAGTAACCTTGTGTGGAACATAAAATGGAAGAGAACAACATTTACGTGCATTTTATGCTTTTGTTGAATAGTGCACATCAAAAATCTTGATAATGTTATAATAATAATAATAATAATAATAATAATAATAATAATAACAGTAATAATAACGATAATGATATTCAGTACATGTTACATATATTTGTTCAAAACCCAATTTTGAAAGGTGAATTAATGTACAGAGGTCACCTGTTTACAAAAGAAAGCTTTGCCTTTTCCCATGGGTGACTGCTATTAACAGGTTTGACTGTATATATATATATATATATATATATATATATATATATATATAGAGAGAGAGAGAGAGAGAGAGAGAGAGAGAGAGAGAGAGAGAGAGAGAGAGAGAATTACAAATATACACCAAACAGAGCGGAAAGTGCTATCCCTGGATTCTACAGGAGAATGCTTGATAACATAAACAGAATTTTAAAATACGAATAAATAATATTATCATACAGGTTAGAGCATTTTAATTTGTACTCTACAGAGATTCGAACCCAGATCTGCAGGTTACAGCACCCATCGCCTTGTAAGCACCAACCCCTATACCATCTCAATCATGCATACATCACGAAAAAATGATGCTACAAAGTCAGTGATATAGGCATTCGTACGAAGCAGACATACCCGCACGTCGACCCACTAATTAAGTCTCATCTAAGTACACAGACCATCTTGAGATTTGGAGTAAAAAGTGGCCAGGACACGAAAATCATGGGTCCAATACAACAAAAAAAGTCAAATTTGTACCCTTCTGCAAATGTGCAGAAGAAATAGCCAATCACAATCAATGTCTCTTATACACCTGAGCATCCATCTAAAGAAACTCTCTCTGAAACAGATGTGTTTGGATGCATTCAGAAGTAACCACCAAATGTGTTTCCTACCCCCATTTCAGGCGATAATGAAAAGAATCTCCAGGGGTTAATGAGTTAAACTCTTGTTGCCAACATATTTACCTTGGTTTGATTTCTGCATCAATAATATCAACAATGAGAGTACATCCTGCATCATCTTAGTTTAATCTGTGTAATTTATGCAATATTTTGTATAAGTGTTGTGCTGTGTGTGCTGACTATTAGGTAAGTCCCCTAAGTTATCAATACGAATGATTTATCACTCAGGCAATGTTGCAAGCTTCTCACTGAGCAAAATTACTTCATGCTTTGATAGCACTATAAGCGAGAAAAATGTAAAGAATTAAAGAATGTCTCACTTTTTCACAATGAATACTAAATTCACTGAAGGCAATGATGACTGATGGTTTGATATAAATGCAAGTACTGTGACTTTAGAAAACCTAGGAAATGACTGAATTGAAATTAATGATGATAATAATGAAGACTTTTCCTTAGAATCTGATAACCAGTGATGGTTCGGCCGATTAAGGTAAAAAATGCATCATGAAAATGCAATCATCACATTGCTTATATCCCAAAATTAAAAATAAGATTTCTACTTTATAAACAACAATGCAGAAATTTAAAAGAAAACAGTCTTGATAGAGCTACTTCATTTAAATGTTCATAGCTGTGGTGGTGCAATAAGCAAATAACAAGTAAATAATCAAATAATAAGTAGAACCAACTGAATGTGCAACGGGCCCCATAAACTCAATGCAGGGGGGCCCTTAGTTGGAGAAAACACTGGAACAAATGCACAGATGGATGGACATGCAGACAGACATCATAACATGGCATGTTCTGCCTTAAGGCAGACATTTAAACATTGCTGCAAAACTTCTTGAAAAGAATTGAATGGCAACCTCGAAAATAGGTTACTGTTCCCAAAAATCGGTAACTAATACTCTTCAAAGTCAAATCATCTCTTCATATTTTTTTTGTAGTCTCCAAACTTCTTTAATGATACAGTATTTGGTTTTGGGGTTGAAAAAGCTTGGGATATCACTCACCCACTTTTAGTTTCACATTTGTATGGTTGGCAGTAAAGTCATAACTCGGCGCATACTTAAAGGCACCAAAAGCCACTACCATATATACTCGCATATAAGCCGTTACCAACTGCAAACTGCATTGACCCAAATCTGCCATCGCCGGCAGATGTGGGTCTATGCAGTTTGTAAGGACTAATCAGTAGAACAAACAACATAGACCCTGATCTGCTGGCGCATTATGTGATGGCAGAGCAGGGTCTATGTTGTTTGCATTTGGACCCGGATTATGCGTGAGCATAAATGGTAAATTAGCACAAAAGTTGCACTATTTTGGGTAGAATATGGGGAAATGGCGGGGGGCAGGGGGTGGTAGACACCTATTCATAGCAAAGCTAAGTCAACTTCACTTTCCTGTTGATGGAGACTATTTTACCCACTTTGCCTATTAGTTTGACTCCTGATATATACTAAATAAATTATAGTGATTGTACTGTTGGATACTGTGTTCTTGCCAGAAGTACATGGGGCCTACATTAGCTCACTACAATGGTACTTCGGTTTTACCCACAATATCCAACAGTACCAACACTATAAGATATAAAGACAGTGCAAGTCTACGGTTCATTACCCTAAATTTCATAGCCACCTCCTGAGGTTTCTAACATCTGATATTAATAGAAACAAACCCCTACTCTGCAACCTGTAAACCATTTTAGCCATTTTCCTTACCTGCTGTTCACTGACACGAAGTTCTCCAAATACCAACTTCTGGATTAACTTTCCCAACAGAATCAAGCAACAGTAAGCTGTATTCACCAACGTCTGAAATAAAACATATCATTTTAGTTTTCTTGACTTTTTACACATTAATGGATGCAAATCGGAGTTCTTGGTCAAAAAAATGTTAACTGCTTTCAGCCAAATATTCCAAACTTCTTCAAGTACTTTGATTTTTGCGAATACTCTCCAACTCATTTCAAGAACTGGCATGGCTTGTTTTTTGTCAATTGGCTACCTTGGAGAGATATAAATTTTTATGTCCCATATCCTAATTGTATACAAAATTATTTAGAGCAAGTGCAATTAAAGCAACACAAATTGTGCAAAAATGTAAAGCAACTGAAAGCTATATACAAGAAGTTAGTGTCATAAATATTCTTTAGTTTCTGCGAGTGATGTTATCGTGATCCTAAAGTTGCATTGTGATATTGCCTCTTTTTTAATTATATCATCACAATAATATCACAATGTTTATATTAGAACCATCTATACTCGCTTATGAGTCGAGTCCAACTGCAAAAAAACATAGACCCTGATCAGCTGTCACATAATGGCCAGAATATCAGGGTCTATGTTGTTTGTTCTACTGATTACTCTTAACAAACTGCAGATACCCAGATCTGCTGGCACAATATGTGATGGCAGATCTGGGTCTATGCTGTTTGCAGTTGGACTCGACTTATAAACGGATATATACAGTAATGAGTCATTCTAGACAAAGCACAATGAAGAGATAAGCCTGGCCAAGTGCAAAGGCCAAAGTTACAGCTTGCAGAAAGTTGCATAGTTTTTACTCCACTGACAATTGCCTGCAGACTGTTGCTACTTATATCTGACAAACATACATCAATCGGAATGCCCTAATGCAGAGGACACAGCAGATTACAGTAAACATTCAACTCTGTATTTGTGGTCTGTATTGCAGTGAACATGGGAAATGTATTTGCATGGACTGGGCAAGGATGGAGTATCACTAATCTATATCTTTTGCTGATATCATTATCATGCTGAATCCAATGACAATACATCACAATGGCATTATAAAACATCACTAGTCGCTGCCATTATCTTCTGCTGTTTCACACATGAATCATTATGGACAGCAATGAAAAAACATGAGAAAGTGTTCACAAGTATTTACTCCGTCACTGTTACCTTTACAAATCCCCAGGAGCTGTACTCTTCTTATTAAATAATATACCGTATATACTCACATATAATCCAGGTCCAAATGCAAACAACATAGACCCTGATCTGCCATTGCATAATGCACCAGTAGATCAGTGTCTACATTGTTTGTTCTATTGATTAGTCCTTACAAACTGCATAGACCCAGATCTTCCGGCGCATTATGCGACGGCAGATCTGGGTCTATGCAGTTTGCAGTCAGTATCGGATTATATGCGAGTATATACGTTAGGTACAACATACCTGCAGCTCAATAATTTTTACCTTCGACTGGCCAAGAACATGCACATACTAGGTTATGTAACTGGACATCAGACATATCTCCATGATGTAATATGTCAGTAAGTACAGAATGCAAGCCAACCACATCTATGGATTTTTTTAATAAGGAAACAGACTTTTGGGAAATGATGTGTGTTATGAGTTTCACTAAATATTTAACTGCAGTTATTTCAATTTCAACAGTACATGTACATAGAAGACAAAAATATTTTAAATTTCTTTGCTTTAATTCCACGAAAAAAAGCTTACGAATCTATTTAAATTGTGTAGAGTTACTTTGGTATCATTCAATTCTATATCATTCATTAGTCCTAAAACTTGTATTAAGTGAAAAATATTTCATATAAATTGGCAGGGTTGGACAAATTTTATAAAAGTCAGGTATCACCAGGGCAAACTGACTGGAAAATTGAATCTGCCCATGGGAGATTTGAGCTTGCAATTAAATCTGACAACATAATATCACACTGAAAGATATCAAATAACATTAAATAAAATATGCAATGTTTTTTTGAAAGTGTTATATTCATTCTGCAAATTAAAGGCTTATTTTGCTCTTTTATCTATTATTGTGTATTATGGTAATAATTAATGTTATCAAAAAGTATGCATATAATAGTATGTAGATTAATATGTAGATCTGAAAAATTAAGAGCTGGAGAATAGAATGCATAGATAGTTAGAAGAGCAAAGACAGATAGCTAAATGACTCTTCTCTTCAATGACATCAACAATAATGAAAGCCTTACTCAGAAATGAGAGTGATTTTGTAATGATTTTTTTTTTTTATACACCTAAATAGTCTGAGAATACTTATTTTATCCATATAATTATTTTCCAAAGAGTAAGTATGATATTATTGGTCTCTTGTAATTACTACATAAACAATGGGTGATAAACGTGGATGGTAGATGCTTTGGTACATCTATTTCACATCTGGAGAAATCCACTTCGCTTATCATTAGAGGCAAGCACCTTTCATTTCCAAACACACCTATAACAAAAATCTTGTGAGTTATGTCATTAACAATTATCACATAGTCACTTTGAAATTGGTGACATGAATCAAAACAATCTTTGACAAGCCAACTTTTGAGAGTTTGCAAGCTAGGCACATTTGTAATTGGACCAGAAAGTCAGCCAATCAGTTTCTTTGGCCAGTATTATTATTACGGAAAAACCTATTCACCCACTGCCTGTGGCAAGTTAGGATTTGAAAACGGTGAACCATGTACACTTACAAATATTATGATCCAAATGTAACTGATAACAAGTTAAAATATAAATGTTTATTTGTCAAAACTTATTTTGTATATGAAGTATCGACAATATCATGTCTGCGCAAGAAAATGCAAGACAGATCTTAACATAGACTACATAGTAATAGTAACAGACTTTGTGTACCACAAAATAAAGGATCAACAGATGTATTAAATCGTGGGCATTTATGTAACAGAAGCAAGTATTGCATATACATCCTAAATAAAGGTAATGACATGTGTACTGTGGCATGTTCGCAGAGTAAAAAACTTGCCAAACATAAAGCATTATGAACTGAACATGACCTCTCTCTCAATTTTTTGGAATTTGCATGTGGGCAAGCACCTTGCAAGCCTGTGGTTGTCTGAGCTGATTTGAGCTTGCCCTGGGCATTGGAAAAGTGGATTTGTACAGCTTTGATTAGCATGAATTTTGAGTTATACATCAATATATGATTTATATGCCTTACTTTATAGTATTAAAGTTACTTTATATACTTTATGCACTGAACAAGTTTGTATTTACATAATGTATCCTCTGTAAAAGAAGACTATAATATAATTAATTTATCTTGTTAAACATATGATCATCTGTTAATTATATATTTTTTGTATTTCTTATCTATCACAAGGTGACCCAAGGTAAATAAAGTTTGTACCTTGTATCTTGTACAATCATGTGTATCAACAGTGACAGCTATATGCAATCAGGACACTGTATACAAAGGAGTAACTGGGCAGTGTTAATAGCAATCTTGATAATCATGGGCAAATATTGGATAGTAAACAACTGTTTTAACATGCTGTACTGGTGGCCCATTAGGAAGGTGTAGTCGGGATAGGAAGCTGTATTGGCAAATTGAGCTGACTTGAAGCTATAACTTCATAATGGCACCGATAAAAATGCCTGTTGCTGAAGGAATGAACAATGGAAAAAATAGCATGCAAATTATCAGTACCAAGATTTTGTTGCAATTTCTCACAATTTCTTTGTCAATATTCTTTGTTGTAATTAAATGTGGTAAAAAGTGGATTTTTTTGCTAAATATTTTGGTCATCTGTAACACATAAAAGCCAACTGGACTCAAATCCTTGGTTGTATCTAATATGAAATAGGCAAAGCCTTGTAGGCATGCACAGAATGAGTCATGTAACAACTGACCGACATATTGGGTATACAACTGACCGACATATTGGGTATACTGACTGGGTGCTTCTCCGTACAGTGGAGGATTTTGTCTTGGTGTTTTATGGCACAGCAACACAAGTAGGTTATTTAGTGCCGAAGCAATTGGAGTAAAGTGCCTTGCTCAATGACACACCACAATAGCTGACCCATGCTGGTCTGATGCTAGGATTCAAACCTGCACCTTTTTGGTACAAAGTATGGCATACTAACCATGGAGCGACCATGGCTCCCTACAAGAAATACATCCAGACAACATCAATATTGGTGACATCATGGAAATGTTTACATAAGGACATGTACACATTCTTAATCTATGTAATGGAAATGATTTTCCCTTGCATGGAATATTAATTTTCTTTATAAATACTGAAAATATAATTCAGGCAGGAATTTGTATCAGGAAAAATTAGTTCTCAGCCTTCTATGAATTTTCTGTTCTTAATTTTGTATTGTCTGCTGAAGTACTCATACAGAGTAAATCACAAGAAAACAAAAATCAAAAACTGGACACAAAAGTTTCAAACTAAAGTTGAAGTCATACAGGTCATGTACGAATTCAGTACTGACTTTCAGTAATGGGTGTCATTTTTTAGAATTTTATTATACATACTTAAGTTTAAATGACAATTATTCACTTTATTTCAATCCTCATATATCCATATTCCTTGGAAGGTCATTATATACATGCTCCGATAAACACATATGGTAAAATCAATGTTAAACTATGTAAATATTTTTGGACGAGGTCAACCTAAATGTGTGATCCAGTATGAACCAGAGTTAATACTGCATGCTATGATGCCATAATGAAAGCTGCACATGTTGATTAAAAATTTCTACGACCCTGTTATTTAATGATTTGGGCTGACGTCCTCCTTTCTTGCCCCAGTTTAATACCTGGCCACCATTGTAAAAGTCCATAGCGATCAATAATTTTTGTCTGGAAGTTTTTTTAATGACATTTAAGGTGCAGAACATTCAACAACTAGGATTTAATAGACTTTGGTTAAACTATATTAGTATTACATTTTAGAACAACAATTAATATTTAATTTAATTTTGAGTAAATCCGCCTACATGACCACGCTGACATACACTTTATACCACAATGGTAAGTGTTACCATTAGTGCTCACTGTTACATAAATAATTTAATCACAATTTAGTTAACAATCACAATAAGCAGCAACTTATGGTCCTCCTACTTTTTGGAAGGGAAATGTAGAACTTTGATTGTCACAGTGTAATTATCAATCTTCTTACCCAAACACACCAGGCTTCTGTGGTCATGATAAACAGCATGTTCCATGCATAACTGTCATATGGCAAGGAGGAATTACTGAAAACTTCATCCCGTGAGGTGGACGACTCATTAACAGTTTCCAAACCGGTCTCAAAGCTTGTCACAATGCGATGGGCGTAAAATAGTGCACTTGCCAACAGAGCCACACAAAAACCAGTGTATGTCTGCAAGCTCGGTAGTGGAATACGTTCCAATAGCACAACCGGCATCTTGATCAAGTGGTATCAGACGGAAATCGAACAAGATAAATATATATATATGAATCATATAGCGTTTAATTTAGCAAGGTTTCATCACTCTGCCTGAAAATGTTCCCCGCAAATCAAAACAGGAAATGACATCGGACACCGGAAGCTAACGTTCAAGCTGTCCCTTGTCGTAGTTTTGACTAAAGTTACGCCAGATAAGAGCATTGTTGACCTTGATATTAAACCATAAGATTAGAGGCTAGCAGAGTATCTAATGTATACAATATGTTTTAGGGTGACTAGGGCGAGTATTTTGTTTGTAACTCTTGCCTCGTTGATTGCTGAAAAGCTCTTGATGTCGTATGGCATGAATGCCTCCTGAGGAAGCAAGTATCACAAGTACTCTCAGGCTACTCTTAAAAGACTTGCAGAGAGCATCAGTTAGGAAAGTAAAATGATTAGACCAACTCAGCAACCACCTCCAGGTTGGACAGGAAATTAAGCAAGGCCCCTCCCTACAGTACGAACGTGCTAAACATCTCCAAAAAATCCTAGGATTCGTCCAGTCTTGTAGGGCAGGTGCAGCTGATGTTCTAAGCAAAGACGTCGAACTTATGTTGTAGTGCGTGCTGAATTGCAGTTCTCCAGCCAAAAAGACCACCTTTAACTTACGCACTGATTAAATCCAGGAAATTGAATGTCTCAGTAGAAGCTTCATTTACAACTGCATCGCCTGAGAGCAAGAATTTTAACTTCTACTACTCCCACCTGTACCTAACAACAAATGTATTCTCAGTACAATATTCCTGCTACATTCTAATTAACAATATACATATTTAAAAGTTAAAAGTATGATCACATTCACTTTCTCAGCACTGCAATCAGTCCCCGTTATGAATACAAATGGATCAACTTTATGTATATATTTACTTATATTCAGTAGATTACTCTGTTATACTATGAAGTCGTTTATATTGGTTCTTGGGTGGAAAAAGAAGGTACATGTGTAGCACCACATTTACCCTCCCCACTATATTATTTTATTAATTTTTGCGTGTGTGTGTATATATATTACCCAGAACAGGAAATCTGGGAATTACAGTCAACAACAACTACATATGGCGGGTGATCAACAGATCGCAGAATTATTACGTAGACTTAATGAAAATTTATTTACAAACTATTTGTATTTAAAGGAACAACAGAGTGAATGTATTTTCGCATGTTACAATGGGGATGTTTTAGTTGTTTTACCCACTGGATATGGCAAAACAGTAATATTACAGATTCTTACCCCAGCTAAAGTATTCACATATCCCCCCCCCCACACACACACACACACACACGACAGTTTGTACCCCCATACTGACTTTAAAAACTAAAGGCTATAATGATATAAAAAGCGTACAAAACTTAGTTTTCATTCATCAATTTATAATTTCTAAACTGAACGTTGCCAGGGGTTTCTAACACTGTCATTTTGTTTGTGTTTATTTACTAAAACGGTCAGGGCGACCATTTGCGTGGGCGAGCCTGTTTTATTCAAACATCAGATGTGATGTAGTTCGCCGTCTTCGATAAGCTCGAAATAATTTCGTAAATTTCAGTAACTTCGGAAGTTACATCCTATGAACACATGTTTATAGGAGTTACACCTTTTTATTTTGTTCAAATTTTTTAAAATATAAATATTAAAACTAGATATTGCAAATATGGGATGCAGCCGACACAGTTTTTACTGAAAATGGACTGTCCTAGGAACCAGAAAAGGACAGAGAGCAGTCTGGTTGTTTACATCGACAGCTTCCATTGAATGAAATGACTAACTTGTGTGTACTTTTTATATCCTTGTGGGTTTGTTTTGTTTTTTTTTTTTGTTTTTCTTTTTTGGTTTTTTGTGGGGTTTTTTTTTAATTCGCTAGAGGGGTACAAATGGGCGGGAGTGTAGGCAAATACTATAATGACTGTGTTATCTTTACCAATGGTTTAACACCCAAATTCACTTATGAGGCACAAATCAATGTCGCTGACATGTTAACTCATTAAATACGTTTCTTTCCTTGATGCATACCTTTTTCTATATCAATATACGTCTATCATTCAAAAAAAATCAATGCAAACAATAAATAAAGCTTGCATCTTAAAATATCGCAACCTAAATGGTGTATATCAATACCTACGTTACTGTCGCCAGTGTAATTACAAGCTAATTCCGTCAAATAAAGATGAAAAATAAAACTGAAGATTGAATTAAAAAGTCTCTAAATCAATCGTCTATACTCTTTGAGATATCTAAAAGCACATTTTGAATAATTATACGCAGAACATTCATTCACGAGGCCTCAGAATGCAGGTCACTAAGGTCATGATACATACGTAACCCCTTTTATGCACGGCGTTTTTTTGTGTAAAACGAGGGTTTTGGGGAGTATAAAAGGCACTCAAAATTCACTTGTACGTTTTATTATTAAAAAAACAACCAAATAAATGGGTATTGTTGATGCATATAATTTTTTTACGTGCCATATGATATTCATTTGTTCTAAAATATGTTATACTTACGTTACTTGGTCAAAATAATATGAAATTAAAATCAAAGATTGAATAAACCCCTCGAAAATGTAATCATGTTTCATATATGTATGAAAATAAAATCTTTATAAATCTATCAAGTAATATTTTGACGACAAATTTTAGCGTAAATAATGCTTAATAATACATACTTTACCGATTCATAAGTGACAAATATATACTAAACTACGGTACACGTTTTGTTAGCCGGCCAACTTTGCATGCTAAAACTTGTCATGCCGCCATCTTTGAATTCTCAGTAAAAAAAAAAAAAAAAAAAAAACACATCAAGGACAACGAGGACAAGCCAGTAAAATTGTGTTACGCTCTATGTACTAAAGACCACCTATAGGTAAGCGATTCAAATTAAAAAATTTGATTGACATTTACGATTTTCTTTGACAGAAATCAGTAAAAAAGAAACAGTAGATATCGTACATAAAAATATAGTGACCTCTGTATTTATAAGCGGTGTAATCACTGTGTATAAAGTACTGATATATACGTTACAGACCGTAACGTATGCAATAAGACTTAATCCAGAACCAAAATGATTATCAGTGTAAAATATGAGTACAATCCAGATCTTCACTTTAGCTCTACTATACAATTATTCTTAAAAACACAATTAATATTGGATACATTTTTAACAAGTTTTAAAAGGTTTTAAAATGAATATGAATGACATGAGTATAATTCTGTAACTAATGGTTAAAGGACTAGCATAAAAACAAAACAAAAAAAAAAAAAAAAAAAACAGAAATAGAAAAAATTTATTGTGAAGGTAAATTATAAACAAACTAGTAAAAAATTCAGTGCAAAGGTGAATTAGAAACAAACAATGAGTGTAAATATTTATTTTTAAAAAATTAATGAATTTCAGCTATACTCAATACTTCACATGATAATTTGGTAACGTATTATCGATACTTACGTTATTAGTGATGTAATGTCACATTCTTCTAGCACAGTTGCTGCATTTCTGGACAAGCTCATTCCGGAGCTGAAGGAGATGAAACCTAATCTTAAGATTATCCATTATTGGACAGATTCGCCGTCAAGCCAGTTCAGATACAGATTTATATTCTGTTTGATTGCTAATCACTGAAATCTGTACTCCAAGTGTCAAGTGGAATTACTTCGAAGCGAGGCATGGGAAAATGATGTATGATGGATTGGGAGGGACAGTAAAAAAAATTGCAGATGAAGCCATACGACAGGGAAATGTAATCCGAGATGCTTCGGATTGCGAAACACAATGAAACTTCGCGCAGTCGGCATTACTGATGACATTAAAAAATTGATGACCCGTGAAACCTCCTGCTTCTGCTCAGTGTGTATTACTGGTTCTTACTGCGACAGCTGGACCATTCAGAACTTCTCTTGGATTTAAAGAAGGAGACTTCGTAGCTGCCGTTTACGATGGAAAATGGTACCTTTTAAGGATTGAAGAAATTGATATGTACGACAAAGACTGTGAGATTAACTTTGTGAAACAAGCAAAAGGACTCTTCAAATGGCCGGAACAACCTCATCTGGTATGGATTGACGAACAAAATATTCTTTGTAAAGTCGAATCTCTTGTTCCATCTGGAAAATCTGAACGACTATTCAAAATAGCTGATGCTGAAATGGAATTAATTAATAATGCATTTGCTTCACATTAGTGAAATACATACGTTACTTAAACAAAACACATGAACAGTCCCCTCTGTTTCATCGGCTAAAAATGCTGTTTTCTATATGTGAGACTATATATACGTTCAGGTCTTTTTAATTGTACACAAAAGTGTACATTTCATTTGTTTGAACTTTACAAAATTTCCATGTTTTACACTACGACAACGACACATACGTTACCATTCTACGTTACAAACAAAAATCATAAAATACATTAGTTATTTTATTTTATTTTAAAAATTTCGTGAATTCACTTAATTAAGCATAAAAATGTAATCATTTTATCGTGCTATAAAATATAAAATAAGTCATAATGATTGTCAGATCAATGATCATGTGAATAATGATGATGTTCAAGTGTCACATACAGTGGAAAAATACAAAAATCACAAATTTACGTGTTTAATTGGGTTAATCAAACATATTTGTAATAATTTCATGACATATTTTCATGACCAAAAGGGAACCAACGAAACTGATTGAAAACAATTATAGATTTAATGAACAGTCTCTTGTCGTGTGTATCTGATACATACGTTATATTTTTGGAGTGACTAAAAAGGCATAAACATTTTAAACTTTCGTGCTTATATTTCGAATCGGAAACTGTTATGATTAGAATGGTATTAATTGACAACTTAAGATGTTTTAATGTTTGAATATTCATTATTATCCATTTATTTGAAATTGAAAATATGAGTAATTTCTGGTAAAGATGCTTTTACTTTACCCACATTTATCTATCTTTTTTCATAACTCACAATAGCAAAACGCAATAATGTTTTGAATTAAATCTATGTGAAATTATCGCAAAATACCTAATTATACAATTTTCAACCATTTTTCCGGTATAATTTTATTTGTAAATCATAAAAAATACTTTCAAATATGAGATCCCTTGTAACGTATGTATTTTGCTTGAGAATTAAGGTTTTGAGACCATATTTGTGAGAAAACATAAACAAATTATGGGTCAATTGGTGTTATTGAAATTTTCAGTTTAAATTTCAGATATTTCTCTGTAAAATAGACGAATAAAGTTGTTGTTTCTTGATCATTTTTTTTTTCCATTTTGATACGTCTAATTGAGCCTCATTGGTGAATTTTGGTTTTAAACGTCATTATTGAACAGCAAACGGCCAGAATTGGCGACAGGTGCGTCGTCATAGATGATGCAGTAGTTGAAGAGCTGTAGAATTATGGAGTCGAAGTGGAAGAGTCAATTTCTTATGCAAGGGTGCATGGATTGAGAAACATCAACAATCGGTTTGGTGGTTTGAACAACCAAAACATTTATCATTTAACTTTTGTAATTTTGTTAAAAAATAAAATGACACGAAGTTGAACTTTTCAGATCCAAGACACAAATCCTGATAGATATATACAAATCTGAGTATCTACTAAAATTATTTGTAAATTGATTTATAAATTCTGTGTAACTTAAAGTAAAAATGTAGATACTAACCTGTGCCTCAAACAAAAAGGCTGTCTTGAAGTTATATTCATTAGCAGGAGTAGTGGTAAACTGAGATTTGCCTCCAAATGCAACGTTTTCGGCATCAAACAACACGGGGCAGGGCCGAACCTAAAAATGACCTCTCTTTGGGCGACTTGTGTCGGTCGGTGCGGTGCGCAGCGAACAAGTGCCCATCAACACCCAATTAGAGACACGGAGTGGCTGTGATTTACCACCAACAACGATGAGTGCGCGCAATATGTCTGGATGGGGATCCTATAGCGGCATGTGGCAGTGGAGCGAATCTACAGAGGATGATGAAGATGAAGGTATAACGTTTGAGTGCGACGATACCGATGACACTGAGTACATCCACAGTCCGGAATCCTTTGAGTATTTATTTCCGGCCGCTGTAATATGAAAGTTTTGTGTCCACCCACTTGGCGCCGGAGTCTCAGTCTCTGTGAAGTAACACAGCAAGCAACAGCTCCTCGAAAATATAAAAAATGTAGGTCCAGATGACATCAGACGCCGAGGAGAAGGCGGAAAACCATTCGCCATAGTATCGCTCGACTTATACATCTGAAGTCCGTATTTTACCGTTTTCGATGGTCTTGTTTGCTGGGAAGGTATACAACGTTATGCCCTAGTTTGCGGCGAATGGGATGTTGCCGGTGGCCACCTTAAACACCACGCCAACATAGTTCATGGTGGCCGCATCTGTGGCAACAACGGGGCCTCCCACGTTTTAAATCTTATAGGCACCCATCGAGAGCACCCCAGACAAGGTTCCACTGGTGAGAGGCAGATAGGCCCCCACCGTCCCCACCGAAACCATATCCAAGAGAGTGTTGGGTTTCGCATCTACTCGAGATGTACATAGAGGTGCGGGATGTTCAAAAATGCTGACGGATTGGGTCCCACGTACGTACCGGCGGAGTAGAATTCCCCGTTGAGACTAAACAAATACGACAGCCCCGTCGGCATTTGAAAGGACCAGGAGGTGTTTGTCACCTTTCAGCCGAGGGGTCATACGTAAAGAACAGACCCGTAACGGAGTCCTGCAACATTTTCCCGAGAGTGGTCACATTGTAGTACCCATCGGTATTTACAACACAGATGCTCACAACGCTAACACCAACGTTGTCAAATACATCGAAGCTGTGTTTGCCTAGGGCAGCCGACACGTTGCACCACCCAAGCGTGTACGTTATCTCCCGCAGGCTTACACTAGTGCAGGGTCCGGTTGGTGTCACCTTATTAAAGGGAACAACCCCAGCTAGAGGATTGGTCAGTAAAACATTCATCGTTAAGAATGGTATTGCCAAAGGAATTCCGCTTGAATAGAGACGCGAAATACGACCAGGTGACGCGAAATATTAACCTGGCATCGCACTTCACTACATCGACGCGGAGAGAGTGCACATCAGCGAGGCATTGGACAGCCCAGACGAATACGTTTCAGATGCGGCCTACTTCAAAGTACCCTTTGAGGGCGTATTCGAAGGGTACATTCTTCCCGATACTAAGACCGACGCAGAGGTACAAAAATGGAGCGCTGAGGTTGACATCATGCGGCACTGGCAAAACCAAGTCAACTTCGCCATCTGATGCGCAACCACGGGCTGTGATGTCAGTGCCCATGATCATCTGTTAGCAGCCAGCCTGCCTACTATGGCGCACAGCATCTGCCGGTTCCACGTCCTTTTACCAGGCGAATAAGATCATCATGTACCTGAAGTGTCCGCTACCGCACCAAACCGGGTGGAAATCGACCGACGCCAATACCGGCATGGAGGCGTATATCCACCTGTGTAAAGAATTTAACGCAGACATCAACGCCAACTGGCGGAACAGGACGATACGCTACGGCGGGCACGGTATGAAGTACTCTTGTATCATTTATTTTTGTGGGTCTCAATTTTCGAGGTTTTGAAAAAAGAGACATTTCCGTGGGTACTTAAATTCGTGGTTTTGCCTGTCAAAGTTTTGCATGTTTGTAGGTATTCAATTTCGTGGTATAACCTCAACAAATGTTTAAATAAAGAATACAAAAGAACAAAACTATGAGGACAACAAACGACGGTCGCTTTAATGGATAAAACAGTACCACCTGGTCGTATTTCGCGTCTCTATTGAAGCGGAGTTCCTTTGGCAATACCATTCTTAACGAGCACAAATTGAATACCTGTCAAAAAATCACTTACAGTCAACATCAAAGGCGCCGACGCAGCCAACAACACTAAGCTAATAATCGGTTATTAAAGTGTATGATCTTTTCCTTAAAACACTGTCCATAAAAGTTGCACCATCAATTACTTTCTGACGACCATGGTGCTAAGAGTGGTAAAAAATCAGCTTAGATCCCCGTCGGTTTGGATAATGTCATCATTCTACATGTGAACCAAACACGTGACCAGCTGCCCCTTGCTCATGCAGTTAGCAAGCAGTGTCAACATTTGATGTGTTCAGAGCCCATCGAAATGCAAAGATGCTACTTAAATTGAAAAATAAGGGAATCATTTTTTTTTTCAGACTGTCTCATGTACGAACCAACTTCAACCACTAGACTTTACTTAAAACATCGTCAACGAAGCCGATTGATGCTGAATGGATAATTGCGGGTTCACACAAAAATGTGTGAAAGATCGGACCTAACTATCCGTGGCTTTGAGAATACTGGACTTGTATAATTCAACAATTTCGGGATTATTTACCCGACAAACATTCATGTGTACCAGTCGACTTGATTGAAGTTATGTTGATTTCGTGGTTTTGTCCGAAAATCAGTGAAGTGTGAGCTTCAGTACCTTGCGGTAATTATTATATATACAGTGTTTCATTAGTAATTGTGCCTCAAACATTACTTTTAGCATTTTACAGTTATGTTGCTCATTGGGATAAAACGAGATCTGCTTTCATAAGGATTTAAATTTTTCGACAACAGTTTCACTTGAATGAAGAATTGATCTGAATAAGTATAACATCTACTTTTCATTCATAGTATAATTTCTTATTCTTTCTTTCGTTTTCAGTAATAACAATGTTTGAATACCTTATTCTTTTTCTAGTTTCTCTCTATCCTTACTTGTCTCACAACATATCGATTTTAGGCAATGAGTGGAAATTACGGCTGCTGGATACCTGATAGATACATGTGCATTGAAAGATTATAAAATACTTTATAATTCTTATTTCTAAAACGGTGAAAATAAAAGACGTGTAAACGCTAATATTTTTTAACCATATTACAGAAATGACGTTGATTTATCAAATAGCTTTGCTGATCTCCAGGAATGAAACACAGTAAAAAAAAATGGGGGAGGGGTGGGGGGCTTCTTTATTATATGTGGCTAAATCTTCGTTGGGTGTTTAAAGACAAATAGTAGTTTAAATAAAGTATTAATATCAACAAAAACAACAATATATATATATATATATATATATATATATATATATATATATATATATATATATATATATATATGTGTGTGTGTGTGTGTGTGTGTGTGTGTGTGGTCGGCATGGCAGAAAAATAATGATTTGGCAGAGTTAACCAACAATTTAGATGACGTACAAACAAACCTGAATTAAAGAATGATCAGATCAAAGAAAACAACCTTTGATTTAGACATTACATATTTGGGTGATAAAATCATCACGATAAGAGATTTTACATCGATTGAATTTTTCATCAAATCACACAATGATGTTGAACACGTCAAAACGGTTACAAAAGAGTATGTTGATCGCGAAGTGGTCACTGATATAGGTGTGGTGCAGGATAGCATTGATAAAATAGACACACGGATGAAGAGAATGGGAAAGATTTAATTGATTTGGAACAAACGTTTACCACGAACATAGAATAGAGGCTGTTCAAACTGAAATGAACAAAGATTTCTCGCACTGACAGAATTAGCGCGGACAAAGAGGCTGTTAAAACTTAAATGAATATAAAAAAAGACTCGCGTTAAGTGATACCACTGACGGAGATAACACTGAAATAAACGAAAACACAGAGGCATTCAAAACTGAACCGAACAAGGAAATGGGCATCAAGAGTATTACATCAGGCGTTAAAATGGATGAACTGAAAAATGAAATCGATTAAAACAAAAAGGAGTTTGAGGAAAAAGGTAATGTCACCTAGCATATTGCTTTATCTTGTTCGCACTGTATGGAGTGATTGGGATCATGATGGTATCTTCAAAAGTGTTAAAGTAACATATGCAGTTAGTTAAAGAGGTAAGAAGTCGTTTGACAGAATCTCAATATTTTCTTAATCATATACAAGTGAGAGGTTTGTTGGATATCTTTAAAGCTGAACTTAGATCTCAGAAATTAGCTGATACATATGGATTTAATTATGCTCCACCACGTTTTACTAAGTACAATATACACACAATAAATACTAAACACCTATCATTCAAATAAATTTTTTAAATTTTTTTTCACTGCATTATATATAGGCAACCAAATCTCTGCTTACTCAGTGGAGATTAAAAAAGAATAGGACATAACCTGTGATCAAACAACTGGTGTCATAACAGCTGAAGTTTCCAACATAAATGAAAAACATGTATATACTAACTGGAGGAGAATAATGTTTTTAATCATTTGATTTTGCAACAACAAAAAAGGACCATATACTTTACCATCAAGAGATATAATAAAAAACAACTGGTGTCATAACAGCTGAAGTTTCCAAAACTTAAATGAAAAACACGTATATACTACCTGGAGGAGAATAATGTTTCTAATCTTTTGATTTTGGAAAACTAAAAAAGGACCATATAATTTTCCATCAGAAGATACAATCAAAACCAACTGGTGTCATTACAGCTGAAGTTTCCAACATAAATAAAAAAACATGTATATACTACCTGGAAGAGAACGCTGTTTTTAATCATTTGATTTTGCAAAGCCAAACAAGGACCCTATACTTTTGCATCAGGAAATATAATCAAACCCGGCAGCAGCATTAACATTTGGTACTCTTAAATACAGAACAATAAATGGCTACAGCTATGATTAGAGAAGCAATAGCTGACGGTTTAGCATTTACATGAAGCAAGTATCTGTTCAAGCTAATTGATCCGAATACGTCTGGTGAAGAGAGGATTAGACATGACAAACATAGAGGAGTACCAGAGAATAACTAGAGAGGATTAGACATGACAAACATAGAGGAGTACCAGAGAATAACTAGAGAGGATTAGACATGACAAACATAGAGGAGTACCAGAGAATAACTAGGGAGTTTGATGAAAACAGATCAGAGAACATAGTTGACTACTTATATGAAAGATTGAGAGAGCAAGATTTGGTCACTCCGCATTTAAACAACGTGAATAATGCTTTTTCTCAGTTTGTGTCTACTCATCATCATGATAGGCATCGTTTAAATGATCCAAAAATTGAAAAGCAAAGGCAACCTAAAATGAATGACTTTTACGAACCTACAGATGAACAAGTTAAATATGAATACATTTTCAATTGTAATTGTGATCGGTATTATCGTGTGTGTTGCTTACACAATTTTGTAGGCTTTATTTCGGGTAATAAATAGCGAAGATGTCTACGTTCAGTAAATACATAACTCCTAACAGACAGGTGAAGATACCACAAGGGGTTAATACCTCAATCAAACACATCGTTGTATCACTCTCACATCAGCAGCATTAAACCCGAGTAAAAATTTATAGTTTGGATACCAAACCTCAGCCCAATACGATGATTGTACTTGGTAGCTTTTCTCGTGTCGTTTGACATGACGGTGAAAGGAAATGCTAACAATAGAGTGATACACATTTTGGGTAGAATGCTCGCAAAATACATGACCATATAATACGGAAGTGATGATCTTTTCAAGCTAAATGACTACAACGTTTTCCTTACATACAAAATTTAATGGTTACCTACATTAGTTACAACAACCATAATTGAGGAATGTATAATCTGTGTAAAACTGAGGAAGATGAGATCACGAGGTGTTAACGTCCAAAACACTGGTACCAAAAAAACGTACAACTGACATAGTTTGGAAAGAAGTTTAGGATACCACTTGACTTTCAGATACTAAGAGATCATTATCGACTATATCCATGCACTCTTGCACAGACTTTCAGAGTTAACATGCACTCACTAAAGTGGCTGAAGTGATAGTAAGTTGTAACCAGGACTACAAAATGGAAAACATCTGTCTCCAGAATCAAAGGTTCAATAGAAAATGACAAGTTTTGAAATTAACTTGATTTATTTTTTTATTACATAACCAGAGAAAGAGAGAATCACAGATATAGCAGCCAATACACCTTTAACTAACATCACTCTTGATTCACCAAAGATGAGCTTGAAAGGTGTTTGGATACTGTGCAAAAAGACTGGAGAAAGTGATCCCGTACGTTTTACAACTCGGCATTAGAAAAGATCCCGGTGACTATAGAAGGTCTGCCAAACACGGTTTATTCCGAGGACTTTCAACCGCGGCAACACTATACAGAGGCCACTAAGTATTTATTCCATGGGCAAGAAAAGCACACAGAAAAGTACAACGTGTCAACAATTATTACATTGACATTCATTGCAGCTGGCTTGATCTGAGAAGTACTAACGATAACACATTACTTGGTGGAGGATATAAACTTGCTAATGTACAGCAAGATATGCATTTTAAACTCAACAGAAATGTAGGTTACGGGGTCCACAAAATGTACATTTGTTTCATTGCTGACAGTCAAGTTAACATTCAAAACAATCAAATCAAGTCCATTCTATTTTAGGCATCAATAAATATATTTGAATGAACCCCATAACATGAGCATTGTCTTATTACGGAGTTTTCATCTGTTCAACTTTTACGTGTAACAATACATACGACAGAAAGTGGATATTTAAAGATGGAATAGTGACAGTGATTGATTATGAAGACAAATTGAAAAAGTGGCTAGAGTTACTAGTCGATGTGTATATAGGAAGAGATACTTTGTTTCTAAATGATGTCGGCGGGAATTTTGATGAGGTAAAAAGAAAAGCAACTGATTTAACCAAGCTAGCTTTTAATGGAGGATATTTTTTATATATTGTTATTGGTAATCGTGCATAAGTACAACTCTGTGATCAATATTGCAAGGGAAATACACGATTTTTGTTTGTATTTTACAGACAAGAAGGCAATTGAAACGGTCCTTGAATTGAGTCACTTAGTTCCAGATGAAATTAAATCAGAGACTGTAGACATTCTGAAACATAATAAAAGAAATAAACTTTTGATGAGACTAGAGTTTCCTTCCATTTCAAAGTATTGATGTTAGTGTAAAGTAATGTGTTTACGTTGTCAATTAAACACCTATCGTCATCATACAGAAACAACGCTACTTTTTTCCATGTAATCATATACAGCTCGTGATTGTATGACCTGAGTAGACGCATTAACTGGTAATTTTCCTTATGATTGAATAAGCAATCTGTGTGCATCTCAAAATGTATATTCTTTTTCGGAACACACACATTTTTATTTCTTTGCAAGGTTTCTTTTCATCCTTGTCAGTCCTATATGAATCGAGTTTTGCCCTTAACCCACATAACTTCCCTATTGGTATACCATTTAACATTCATGAAAAGTTCGGGTATTTTTTTTTTTTTTTTTTTTTTTTGTGTGTGTGGTTTTTTTTTTCTCTATTGTGGCATGTGAAAAAATATTGTGTTTGGGATAGCCACTAGTGTTGTAGAACTTGATGTCATCCTTCATGTCTCTGTAAAAGTTGTATGTCTTGATACGAATACATAATTAATCTGTGTCAGTCATGGGTACTCTCATTCTGTCACCGTATTTGCTTTTCAACTTGTTGTAGCAGAATTCGTAATCAATCATTTGATAGCCCTAGCACAGTAAAACTGCCACTGATATGTTTTACTAGTTTGATCTTTTTGTTTCTGAGACTGGAGCAAGGAGTTCGTTGGCATCTCTCAATCCACATCTAAGATCCACACCGTGTCACTAACATTGGGGATGTTTAATAATTTTATATATATTTTTTTTGTTCTTCTACCCACATAATGTGTTCATCATTTCCCCATCTGAAGTATTTTTACAGACATGTATTGCTCATTGCCCGATCATATAAATTGTGGCTTCAACATACATAATGACTTTGACATTAATACTCCCCAGTACATTTTATTTTACCGTCATCATTAACATAATATTCATTGTTGGCTTTGGCGTATATGTGTGGTATCATGCTAATGTTTCCTCTTATTCCATTCTCATTCATCAAAAACAAGACATGGTCTTTCAGATGTTCAAGTTCAACACCTGATAGTTTTAAACTGGCATCATGAGCTAGACATGGATCACTGTACGAGTGCGCTGGGTCATTTTTGTAGTATTTCATACAGACAATCCTAAGCTATTCAAAAATGTCAAATGGCAGTAGTGTGTCCTACTTGACGCAGTAGCCATTAAGGTCACTTAGTGTGTTGAATTTGAAGTGTGACTAGAATACAACTTTTCTTTTGGTGGTATAGCTGTTTCATTAAATCTGTCAATGCTATCCGTGTATTCATATGGGGAAATGTCTTTCCTCAAACATTTAGGTTTCATATCTATAAAATGTTTCCATGATTCTGTAAATTCGTCACCATTTAACTTTTTAGACAGCTATTAAATCCTTGCTAAATGAAATGTATTATTCGTCTTTTTTCGGTATGATTTTACATCATCATCTGGATCATTTTTCACAAGCGTCTTGACGAACAGATTACTGTCATAACCTAACAAGTTGTGAATAAATAGTGGTACATATTTTGGGTATCTGAAAGTCAAATTACAGTTTCCATGAGCAGGGTCTCTGTAATTGCCTGTTAAGTGAAAATAGTTTTTAATTTTGTTTTCTAATATTTTACTCTCATAGATATGACATGAACTCGTTGAGTTAAAATGTTTCTCATCTTCATCTTTGAATACCATAGGTTTTTCATTTTTCAATTCATTGTAGACTATATAATTCTTGCTGTCCTATCCAGCCAGCTATACAACACCGGTATGCAGTACATCTGTAAATTATTGGTCTGTGACATTTGTGAACTGAATTGACATACATGACAGTGATGGTATCTGCTTAGCTGCTTAGCATCATTAAAATTTTGAGGTAAATAACTACTATACAAAAAGTACGGTATGCTGATGCTTTCAAAATCGCAATAAACGGCATAATGGACTTTTACTTCATGATGATCATTTCTAAATTTGACAATTGATCCCTTTTAAGCCATGATATATATCGAGTTGTCTACACTGTTACATAGTCTTTTGTGATCTGACAATTTATCTGGTGCACTGAAAAACAATTCTAGCATTTTTTTTTACATATGTATTTCTTTCCATGATGTTTTCTCACTCGTTATGACACCGATCTGGATAAATCTTTTATGCGAACATAACGGTACACTGAAATAATACATTTTATTACATCAAGTTGAATCAACATGTAGAGATGCGTAACTCTTTATTTTTCTGTCACTCATACAGCTCTAATGTATTTATATTTGACTATTTCATACACATTCTTAGAGATGTCATATTCGAGTTTAATGTTGTATGTGCTATTCTGCTTTAGGGTATCTGTCAAGCCAATTATTGTATCTAACCAAGGTATATTTTGATAGCCTCTGGGTATTTTGTGAGGAAATATTTTTTGCCGTACAACAATTATAGCATTTTTTCAGTAGTAATAGACTGATAGTAGGATAGTAGGTGGTCCAGTGATTATTCGCTTAAGTAAGTCAAATCATAGTTTTTTTAATACATTTTCTCTCAATAACAGGCTCGCTAGTTTTCATTGGTTGACAACAGCATTGTATTTCTCCCTATTTTTGTCTGTCATTATTTTCATCCTGTTAAAATTTTGTCTGTATGTTTGCTTTAGCGTGCTGGTGGAAACATCTGTAGTTTATGGGTCTTCCACATATACAAATAAATGTGTGATCCTTAAACTCTGCAAGGATGTAAAAGTACGCCTTAATATCTCCCAGATAAATTTCTTTGTAAATACACAGTCTAAATGCACAGTTCATACAAGGTTGGTATCGAATATTTCTACTTTCCATCTTGCTTTGGTGATCTTGTAGTATCACAATTTTATCATTTTATCAACTCAGTTTTCTCAGTATTAAGATTTCAATAGCATGGCGTGTTTCAGTAGTAAGAAAAGTGTTTTAGTAGTGCGGTGTAAGAACGTGGGATATTTTGTTTTTTATGCAGGGGTTGTTAGTTGTGTTTCAGTAGTAAGGTTTAATTAGTTTAGTAAGTGTTTCAGGTAGGTTTTCTATGCAGTAGCTTATTAAGTGTTTCCTATATGGTTATTTATTTTGTTTGTTTCCTTTTTATGCAGTAGTTTAGTAAGTGCTTTAGCTCTATTCTCGTGTCTAGTAGAGGGTTAATGACGATTTTAACACTTTAATTAATCAGTCAATCATTTTTCGTTTTACCTGTTGTTTGTGGGCAGCAGTCAACGCCAAAAAGTCTTTACTGTTCAAATTTAACTAATGTGTCAGAACTCTCGTTAGCCCTCTACTGTTGCGAAATGTTTCAAAAAAATTGACGGAAAAAAGAAAGAAAAAAGACAATATTTGCTTTGGGGGAAGGGGTGTTTTTAAAATTGTATCTTTGGGGTTGGATGTTTGTAGGATGTTGGTTATAAAACAGATATTGTTGAGCATAGTATAGTTGTCGGCCGGAAAATATTTGTACACATTTTATGGTGGAGGATAGGGTGTTGTTTACCCATTTTTTTATATATTTTTTTTTTGAGGAGTGTAGGGATTTAGTCACCGGAAAATTTTGCTTAATACCGTTTGTGGCTGGAAAAGTTCGAAAAAGAATTTGATGTGGTGTTGTGGGTTATGGTTTTAGTGGCTGGGCAAAGATATTTTACCTACTACTCATGCTCATGGTCTCAGTACTCTCAAAAATGTCAAATTAACAATATTGTCGATCCTCGTTAAATTTCATAAACTAAATCGAAATTGATCAGTTTCCTTCACTGAATTTCCAAATACGAAAGTTGTAACTTTTAAAGCTGGGTGCTGTCATGGCCGGGTTAGCAAACACAGAAAAGTGGTATCGAACAGATTCAGGAAAAGGAGTCAGATACACCAGGTGAAGGAACTATTGTAAATATGAAATCAATTGATGATGATGATGATGATGATGATGATGATGATGATGATGATTCAGTATAATTAGTTCGTTCATGAATAATTTGTGTCGCGTATTTTCGAATTTTTATTTGCGAGTTGATCTCCATCATTTAAATCACCAAGCACACAAAATATCACCTATGATATAGGACTTAGCCCTACCTAGAGATTCATTCATCAGATCCCAGAAATTTTGACCATATTTATTTACAGGGGATTATACCACTGATACTATTATTTTGTGTTACTTACACTTCTTTTTCTACCCATACGGATTTAAGTGGTCTGAATTTAATGTTCGTTTGTTTTTATTGTTTCTTTTAGAATATCTTTAAAGTCGTTATGTTAATTGTTGTGCTTGAACCTTTATCGATCTTGATCTTGGTTACTTCTGAGCAACATCATAATGACATTTTTGCACCGCACAGCGTCAACTTTTACAATAAAAACTTATTTTAGAAAAAATGTGTCCGTACTAATTTTGAAAAGTTATCAATTTGGTTTTCTGAAGATTAAGCAGTTGTGATTTATATTTGTGGTAATGAATTCCAGTCTTTGATTGTTTTGGGGAAAAAGCTGAATTTGTAACTATAGTTCGTGTGTGTGGTATCAGATAAGTATATTCATGTTTATTAAATTGATGCAGGGTACTTTTGCTATGTTTTTTAAACCTTTGCAGACAAATATTAAAATGTAAAACCTGAGAATGGGGGTCCCAGACTGTACAAGCATATTCTAAAATAGGTGTAACTAAGCCCTTGAAAGTTAATTATTTTGCATTTTGTGGGCAAGATGACGTCTTAATAATCCTAAAGTACAATTTGATTTGGTGCATAATTCTTGAATTTGAATGTTCACTAGTAATTGTGACCGCTACATATTGTATTTGATTGAGGTTTTCTAAAGAAGTACCTTCCAATGAATATGACAGACTGATTTTATGGCATTTCTTTCATGTCATTTGTATTATGTGCATTTCTTAGGTTGGAATTGCATTCCCCATTTTTCCCCACTGTCCTAGTTTATTAATGTCATTTTGTATCATGGTATCCTCTCAATTTTGATTGATCTATAGCATACACAGTCATTTGTAAAGAGGCGAATTTCTGAATCAGTTTGAATCCTGATGTCATTAGTGTGCTAGCAGAAAATCACTGGTCCAAGTACTGTGCTTTGAAGTACTCCAGAAGCTATTGTGGACCAACCAGATTTGGAACGATTTACCACCACACATTGTTCTCGAAAACAAATATAGTCTATCCAGTGTTGGGCTTTGTCTACATTTCCATAATAAAATATTTTACTCTTTGACAAATCGTTGGTGACAGTGTCTAAAGCTTTTCCAAAGTCTAATACAAAAATATCTACTTGGTCATCTTTATTTAAATGTTTAGTCCAATAATCAATAACACCACACAGTTTTGTTTCGCAGCCGTGGAATTTCCGGAGAGCATGTTGTTTATCATATATGATAGAAAAATTCTCTAAGTGCTTCGTGATGTTAGAACAGACACTCAAGCACTTTACAAAGTTCACTGGTGAGTGAGATTGGACGGTAATTACTGACCATTGTTCAATCACCTTTTTTGAAAAGTGGGCATATAATTGCTGGAGACCATTTCTTTGGAATGTTGCAAATCTCCAAAGATTCTTCAAAGAGGTGTCTAAACTCTAGTGCCAACTCTGAAGATAGTTCCCATACGGTACTTTTGGAAATATACATGGTGAAGTCATGTCAGTAAACTGGGTAAAAACTCTGCAGAATTGGGTGTTCAGTGTTTCGGCTTTCACTGCATCTGTTTCTACTAATCTGGTATCTGTCTTAAGTGCAGTAATGCCCTGGGAATCTTTTCTTTCTAGCTGTTGATGTATTTCCAGATTGATTTCGAATCTGAGATTAGGTTTCCAGTCATGTTGTTTACGTAGCTGTTGTGTGAATTTTTCACATTTTCCTTAATTTCAGCTCTTAATTGTTTCCATTTTGTTCTAAATTTTTCACTGCCGGTACACTTTGCTTTAGCATGAGTTCTGTTTCTTCATCGAACTTGTTTTCTAATTTTGTTTGCAATCCAGGGCATCATCGACAAAACTCAGTTTTGAAGGAACCTTTTTTTTTTTTTTTTTTTTTTTTTTTTTTGTGACTGTAACAGTTAGAAAACATTTTTTAATTTTCCACTTTACTTCATTATCCCTCTTATTTTCCAGACCGTTTAAATATTGGAACTGTGCAAAAGCACTAGCTTAAGATCTCATTGCATCAAAATTTCCTTTGCTAAACAAATAGAATTTTGAACGGTTTTGTGTTTTTGGGTGATACATATACTTACATAGATAGGGCACAAGCTATAACATCATGGTCACTAAATAGGTTAGGTGAATGAATGTATAATTTGCCTGACAATGAGGTCAGGACGAGGTTTAATATATTTATATCACGAGTTGGAAAGTCGACTATTTGTTCTAAGCCATGTTCATTCAAAATATCAATCAATAACTTTCCTTCTAAGTATCTCAGCGTATTCCCCCGTTTGCATGTGCTATATATCCAATCAGCGTTATAATAATTAAAATCCCTCATAACATGCATATGGGCTTTATGTCCATTCATATCAGATTGTATCTTTTCAAGCTGTTATCTTAGTAAGAGAATATCGTCACAGTGACTCCCAGGTCCTCTGTACCAAATACCTATGTATTTCGCTTAGATCGGATTTATGCCTGTTCTGCTTATTATACTGAACCTTTATCCTTCATGCTTTCTGTGTGTGGAAAAGATGTGCAACAGCAACTGTTTAAATTATTAAATTCACCGGATCTTTAAGTGTGCAGTATTACCGGTAGAAGAGGTCCACAGAATAAAACGGAATGAGGGTTTTGATAGGTAAACTAATTGATTCAAAAATAACACCTTGAATGCACGCATTGGAGGACATTCAGTTATTATACGAGTTACCTCCCCTGCACCTGTGCATGTCGACTTGTTTTATGTTACACAAGCAACAGCCTTTCTGTAATAAAATAAAATTAAAAAAACACCACAAAAAAAAACAAAAAAAAAAATGTTTAGCAAAACTTAAAAATGTTTAACAGAAATTACATACATGTATTTACAAAATAAAAGGGACTGGAAGCTCCAAAGAGATGTTAGATGTCACCTTTCCCATTTGCCATATGAGGTTCCCTGCAGTTGGTCAGTTGATCAAGGGAAATAAAGCAGAACATAAGACCTGTATGAACTTCATTAGCATATTAATTGTTATATTTGTTGATGGAGAATTTACAAATATGATAGTGTTTATGCAAATGAATTTAACTTAAAAATTTCATACCATTTGGCCTTTAATATTTTTAGATACATAATTATCCTCGATCCACCATATTTCGTGCCCATAACGTTAATTTTAGCGCGTTCGTTATAATATTGTGAGAATCTATTCCAATAACCACAACTATATCTACTTCATTTAATCATCGTTAATTTTTTTTTTTTTTTTTTTTTTTTTTTTTTTTTTTTTTTTTTGCATTCATGTACATTAGTTCAGAATTACCGTTTTTCCGAGCGTGTGTAAGTTTGCTTATTTCCGGCATAGTATCCATGGTTCGTGACACTGTCCAAAAAGTCACGTGGCTTATGACCGGATTGTGCCAGTTAGGCCAAGGCATGGATATCATTAGTCTATAGCATCTCATGTTTTTTTAAATAAAAAATAAGCTTTAAAAATGAATTTTTTTTCTTCTGTTCATTCTATATGCAGTTTGTGCACTTGCTTGTTCTTTACCATGTAAATACATGAATCAATAGAGAGAGACAGAGGGAGAGAGAAATTTAAAAATAGACACTGGTGAATGGATACACAATGTAGTATAATAGATTCAATGTCTTTTGATGTAGAATATATGTTTATTATGAAATAATACTGAAATGAAAAAGTCCATAGCGAATATACATTTCCAGTGTACATTTTTCTTACGTTGTATAAGAACTCCACATGATTAAAACCAATTATTTACATTTGCTTTGCCATTGTATAAATTCCCAACGTGGGTTTTCCTGTTCAAGATACGTAAAGAAAGAAAACATGTGATCAGCGGATCTATCTTTAGCATATATAATACAAAATTCAAGACTGAAATGTTGGACACAAATAAGGCATTAGTGAAAATATATATTTTCAATCTGATTTTTTAAAATTACATGAAATTACCTGTTTAAATCTCATTTTGTCTGATTTTACTTATTAAATACTTGCTCTCACTCTTGAAGTATGCTGGTGACACAGTTGATGACATCATTATCTCGAAACAAGCGCATTAGGTCGTGAGAAACATGGCGCACGATTGAAGGACAGGCACGAAATCAGGAGGTTGGACGATAATATATAATTCAACTAAAATATGTCTATCCTCACTTACTGAACAAATTTATTAAACTCTGACATAACAGATTTTTTATGGACACATGTTCAGTTGACCTTTCTTTTTATCAATCAAATTACAGCTTTCACATTTATGAAAGTAAAAAGCTTCACTCTAAACATAGTTTCTAACGATAACATTCCCTAACACAAAATGCAATGCTTATTCTGTCACGAGAACATAAACCTGTATTGGTGCCTGTCAGGTCTACTTATTATAAGTACATGTCTATTTTAATCAGATTGTTATTAAGGGATATATAAAATATAAGAGTGATGCAGAAAGTAGTTGTTTGAATGCTTCATTTTAAATTTTAAAGTAAATAAATAAATTGCACATTCAATTTTCATCATCTGCCATTCAGTTATGTGACCAGTATGGTTGAGAAATAAGCATGTATTAGGTAAGGATAAAGTAATAGAGGGTTACAATTTTGTATATACACCATTTTTGTAAGGAAGTTCTTGTTTGGTGTGATAAGAAAAACATCATTATTGAGTAAACTGAATGATGAAGAGGATATTTATGCTTGGAAACTGTCATCCTTGCAGCAGCAAGTTGTATAGCCGTTTGGACATCTAATATGGCTGCCAAAGCAGCCATCTTGAAAATGTTATTACTATTCTTCCTGAATGGATGGGTCATATCAACATGGGGGTTTTCACTGAAAGACTTTTTATATGTCTAGTTGGTTCTAAATGACTGGTGCCAATCTGATGTCTAATATTGCCACCACAGCTGCCATCTTGAAAATCTTGTTATTGCCACTACTTCTGAATGGATGGACGTATCAACATGGTGTTTTCACTAAAAGACTTCTTATGATGTCTAGTTTGCACTAAATAAAATGGTGCTGATATGATGTCCAGTATTGCCACAAGCTCAGCCATCTTGAAAATCTTGCTATTGCTACTTCTCCAAAATGGATGGGCATATCACATACATGTGACAGAAAAGGCAGGTCAGGTCAGGACAGATCAGGAGATTTCCAAAATTTAGTCTGGAACTTTGACCTCAAAAGAGGGATTCATCGACCCGATTTTTAACATGCAAATGAAAAAAAATTACAACTATTGAACAAATTTCCATTTTTTTAATATTAAAATATGCACATCATCTCATCAAATCAGTCCTTTCACAGTAACTTGTTGCCATTCATACTCTTCTTATATGTACCACAAGCATTTTAGCATTTCTTAGGACATTATTGCCTGAATTATATTTGTGACAATCCTCATCATTGTTTATCTTAACACATAGGAGATGATATACTGTTATGGATCCCAGTTTCATCTGGAGTCAGCCTGAATTTTCCTCAGAATGGAAAATGTCCTTTCAGTGTCTGCATTAGAATGTGGCAATGTTTGTACAACTCTACTGAGTCCACCAAGAAGTTTAAATTGTTTCCTGCTGGTGGATAGATTCAGATTGCTGGCTGACACAAAGAAATGCTCAAGATAGGTCACAGTCTGGGTCTAGTGTTGTTTTAATGTCAGTAAGATTCTTCACATGAAGCATAAACACATAGATTATACCATCACACCCTTTGTAATTTCAAGCCTAATTTGCAGACACCTTTGTTGTCATCATTATCATCACTATCACCACTCTTTAATAATGACAATCAAATCTGGAAAACGATTATCAATTGCTAATATTATAGACAAAGACAAAGACCTCATTCATCCCAGGCATTACAAATTACAGTGGCAGTTAGTGACATGTACTCTGGTTTACATTCATGTTTACAAAGAATTAAATCAAGGTCAGTGGTGTTTATATAAGTTTTTACAATGTGGTCATTCATAGTAGTGTCAAACACATATTTTGCCTACAAATTGTGGTCACTGGTCGCGTTTTGCAGGTGGTCGTTCACGACCGAGTTTACATAATAAATTATTCATATTCATATTATTATAATATAATTAAGATATGATTTCTTATGAACAATAAAATAGTCACTATGTGAGTAGTTTTTGACTGTGTGCATGAGAATTTTTGTGCGATTTCTGAGTTGGGGAAAATTATTTTTAATAGATCTGAAAAATGATCTGCTACCAGAAATGAGAGATTATGTGCGGCAGTAAAGTTGGCAGATTGTGTCTCGGCATGTGTAACTTTATCCACATTTGATGCAGATTCTGTGAACATGGATTTCATTGATGGCATATTTGTTGTCTCATTTGATATGATGAGATGAGGTTTCTGCATGATGCGTGATGTCATTCTTGCCACTGTAACAGATTTTAAAATCAGCTTTACCGGCAGAATGCATATTCATGTCCCAATTTCCATTTCCATCCATCATTGAATTTCGTGTGATAATTCTGTTGCTTAGATTTTGGAATTTTGGCCTTGGGATATCTCGACAAACTTTAAACACCGAAGTCACAATGACCTTGTTTTATGCCACTTTGAACTTTTGAGTAAGCCAATCATAATCATTTAACATCTTTAATTCTGTCCAAATTACTTTTGATCATACATAGTATAGACTAATCCATCTCAACAACTTTAAGCACTGAAGCAGAACACACCCTCTTGAGAGAATCAAAGTAATGTTAATTGTTTTATGCTGATCGAGCTCTTTAGTAACCCAACCATAATCAATTTTAATGTCTTTAATCCTTTTGAGATTACTTCTGCACGCACATAGTAAAAACCATCTTGACAAACTTCAAATACTGAAGCCAACCAACCCTGCTGACAGAATCAAAGGGATGTTAATATTTTTTTGCTGCTTGAAATTAGCAACTAAATTGTCTTGCCCTGCTTAAGCCAGTTCACAGTCATGTGATCACAGGCAGTATTACCGTAAATATACTACAATGGAACCAAAGTGGGAAAAAAACGGAACAAATTTGATTTTTCAATAATAATTTTGCATGCACTGGAGATTTCAGTAAGTGATGGGAGGGATGGGAGACACCCCTCAACTCAGGAGAAACACCCTCCTGTCTGGGAGGTTCACATGTATGATATCAAAATGGGGTCTTTGCTTAGAGACTTCTTATGATGTCCAGTTGGGGCTAAATAAAAATGTTGCCAATCTGATGTCCAATATGGCTGCCACAACAGCCATCTTGAAAATCTTGTTATTGCTACCCCTCCTGAACAAAAAGTGATATTGAAATGAGGTTTTCACTATAAGACTAGTTGGACCTAAATGAAAATGGTGCCACTCACATATCCAATATGGCTGCCACTGTAGCCATCATGACAATCTTGTTATTGCTATTTCTTCTGAATGGATGGTCATATCACCCTTTTATTGTTAATAAAAGACTTCTCATGATGTCTCGTTGGTCCTAATTGAAAATGGTGCTACTCAGATATCCGATATGGTCACCACAGTGGCCATCTTGAAAATCTTGTGGTCGCTACTTCTCCTGAATCAATGATAACATCAGAATGGGGTTTCTACAGAAAGACTTTTTATGATGTCTAGTTGGTTGCAAATGGAAATGGTTCTAATCTGATCTCAAATATGTCTGCCACAGTGGCCATCTGGAAAATCTTATTATTGCTAATTCTCCTTAGGGCCTGGTCCTATCGACATTGTGCTTTCACCAGAAGACTTCTTATGATGTCTGGTTGGTCCTAAATGGAAATGATGTGTATCAAATATCCAGTATGACCACAAAAGCTGCCATCTTGAAAATCTTATTATTGTTATTGTTACTCCTACAAAAATGGAAAGGCATATCAGCATGGGTTTTTTACCAGAAGACTTCTTATAATGTCTTGTTGCTCCTAAATTAAAATGGTGCTGATCTTGAAAATCTTGTTATTGCCACTCCTTTTAAATGGAAAGTTATTTTGGAATGGGGTTATCGTTAGAAGAGTCCTTATGGTGTCTAGTTGGTCCTAAATGATAATAATGCAAATTGACCGCCTTGAAAATATTGTTATCTCTACTCCGAAGAAATGGATGGTTACCGGTATATCAACATGGGGTTTTCACCAGTAGACTTCTTAAAGAAGTTTACAAAATGCCATAATATACATTTTCTATGTAAATGCAAAATTCATTTTTTACATCTCATTTTTTTTAAAAATTGCTTTTATGTCCAAAATAAATTACATCCTTGAACTCGCACACCTTTTGCTAAAAAAAAGGACACCATCATTACTTATGTTAATTTTTAAATATATAAGCAGAGCAATTTGCAAAATATTATGTGCATACCATGAATGAGCTTCTGTGGCCCCTTGAACAAATCCACCATATGATTTTACCAGTGCACTGGGAGCCTCATTTGCATATGATTTTACCAGTGCAATGGGAGCCTCATTTGCATATGATTTTACCAGTGCAATGGGAGCCTCATTTGCATATGATTTTACCAGTGCAATGGGAGCCTCATTTCCATATGATTTTCCAGTACAATGGGAGCCTCATTTGCATATGATTTTACCATATTTAGAAAGGGTGGTCATGTTGGCATCTGTCATGTGTCTGTACTGGGTATGTATGTATATTGATAAAATCTACCTGTAGTTGTAATAATTAGGACAGAAAATCTCATAAAGCTGATCAGTTGATTGAGATGTGTCGGTAGTTTTTGTCTATCTGTGTGTGTGTGTATATTGTGTATATATATATATATATATATATATATATATATGCATATGCCAAAAAGAAAACTATTGGTAATCAGTTCTCAATCAAGATTATCAGAATGTAGATGGAAACTTGAGCTCACCTGGTTGTAAGGTCAAGTGAGCTCATGAGATGGACCTTCATTGTGCGTCATCCATTATGCATCATCAATTTATAATTGTTATTTGCACCTTGTCAAAAATCACTTGACCAATTTGCAAAATTGTATAGGAAGCATTCTGACATTCAAATTTGTTCAATGGATGCCATTCCATATCATATATGGCTACCACTACTAAAACTAGAAATGTTTTAAAATGCCTTTTTCTAAAAATTCGCTCAGCATGATTTGACCAGATTTGACAGAAAGTAATAGGGCTTTCAGTTTTTTGTTTTCTTTTACAAATTATTCCCATCCACCATCAAATTCGGTCTTCATTACTAAAAATAGATAAACCTTTAAATGACTTCCTCTCAAAACCTACTCAACATAATTGGACCAAATTTGATGGAAAGCATCTTTGCATAAAGACCTATCAAATTTATACAAATGATGCTGATCTACCATCAAATATGACCACTGTTAACAACTATAAAGCCTTTCACATTTGTACAGATGATGTCAATCTGCCATCAAATATAACTGCCATTACTAAAGATAGACAAGCATTTATATAACTTTATCTAAGAAAGCTGCTCAACAGAATTTGACCAACTTTGATAGAAAGTATCCTGCCATAGTTATCTTTCAATAATTGACAAATAATGCTGATGTGCCATCAAATATGGATGAAGATGCAAAAACTACAGAAATCTTTTGTAACACAGGCAATCAGCTGACTCAGATTTCTTCTCTTGCATTTGGCTATATTAGGCAGATGCCAGCCAGGTGAGTGATCTCGGGCCTACATGGGCCTCTTGTTCACAAATATAATTACTTTATAAATATATGCTCATGTCATAACAAAATTTCCAATAGATAATATTATCCCGGTTATATTTCATGCAAGTGAGCTTTGCTGTCATCAAGCTTTTACACTTCTTTGCGGTACAGTTTGTCTTTTCTTTCTTCAAACATGTTAACAAAATTGTAAGTTGATTTTGATTCTGCTTGTTTTGGAATCTTGGAGATTGAGAATGGGGTTTCTACTGAAAGACTTCTTATGATGTCTAGTTGGTTGCAAATGGAAATGGTTCTAATCTGACCTCAAATATGTCTGCCACAGTGGCCATCTGGAAAATCTTATTATTGCTACTTCTCCTAAGTGGCTGGTCATATCGACATTGTGCTTTCACGAAAAGACTTCTTATGATGTCTGGTTTGTCCTAAATGGAAATGATGTGTATCTGATATCCAATATGGCCACAATAGCTGCCATCTTGAAAATCTTGTTATTGTTACTCCAAAAACAGAAAGGCATATCAACATGCCTTCTTGACTTCAAACATGATATATGTATTATCAAAATTGCATCATTATGAATTTCTGCAAACAATGAGGGATGTTAAAATTAAAATTATAGATAAGACCTCAGTAAGTACTTTATTTAAAGCAACATCTACAATTCCATTTGCTCACTCATTGGTATTGCATACATGTATTTTTATCTCTTAATTTTTAGCAGGCATAACATTTTGGTGAAAGTTGAATTTGCAAAAAGTACAAACACAATAACGGCCATTTATGCCGACCTGTACAAAATACAGTACATGTAATATGTTGATTATACCAATTCCACTTTTCCAGACTTTTGAGTCATATGGACCAACAGTGTGTCTCCCTGATACATACGTACCAACAGAGTGCCCCCTTGATACATATGGACCAACGGAGAGTCCTCCTGATACATACAGACCAACAGAGTGTCCCCCTGATACATACGACCAACAATTACCCCTGGATGAACAGGGTCCCTTTGATATATATAGACCGGCAGTATTGCTCTGATATAAACGGACCAACATAGTGTCACCCTGATACATGTGGACCAAGAGAGTTCACCTGATATATATAGACCAGCAGTATCCCACTGACATAAAAGAACCAACAGTGTCGCCCTGATACATACAAACCAGCAGAGTGTCTTTCTGACACAAAGAGACCAACAGTGCCCCCCTTTAACACAGAGACCAACACAGAGTATCCCTCTGATACATGTATGTACAGGCCATTCTTCCTTAAATCCTTGTATTTGCTGGACATGCTGGGCAGTTCAAAGTTTTTGATTGGTATATGCTCTTAGCAACCAGACATTGGTCATAGGATATTCCAAAATATCATGATATCAAATTGTCTTTGATTTGTTTATCCATGAAGCTGTCAAATAAATACCTTAATGAATTAAAATTCAGAGATCACTATGTCTAGTTTACAGATTGTTTCTTTGTCAGATAGTCAATATAAGTTTTGCCAACTAAGCTTAATTCAAAGGTGACTAGGTCTAGTTAACACATTGTTTCTTTGTTGGACAGTCAGTAAAGGTGTCACCAACTTGGCTTGTTACAGCTCAACTGCTTAAAAGCTATACTGCTCACAGTTAACTGGTTAAATGGACACAGAGAAGGGCAACTTAATCCTTTAATGAACAATAAGGCAGTAAATTTCAAAGATCAGCTTCTCAGTAAAGATGTTTGTTTGTTCTAAAGTTTTTTTTATTTTTAATTGGTAGGCTTATATATGCCTAGTTAAGACAATAATAAGCATCAGTCCTAGTTTTACTGCTTGAGAGATCACTACTGACCATGTCAAAGCATAAGCATAATAATGATGAAAACTTGGCATGAAGCAAGATGTTGATGGGTTTTTGACATTGCTGGAGACACCCCCCATTTTAGGCCCCTCTGCAATGAGTTTCTTACAGCCAAGTGTGACAGCAGTCATTTCAGAGGGATAGTACTGAAATGTTCATCATGTGACAGTGACTTGCAGGTTAAAGCAGTACAGTGTGTACAGATTATTCATGCAAATGTATGTGATAGATTCCCAGACCATGAGATTTTTAATGTATTCACTGTGTTTGAGCCTAACACTTTTCTTGAAAATGTTGGTAACATGCTACAGTTTGGTAATGATCCGAACAACCATGTCTCCTGATAAATGATCACATGGAGACTTTTTGATCTCTCATTACAGTCAACCAAGAGTGAACATCAGTGGTAAGAAAGTACATGTAATGAGTGGAGGATTCTGTAGTACATTGTGTACAACAGTTATAGAGGACTGGAGGGAAATCCATCGCAAATCAATGGATAAACTTATGGTTTGCTGCTACCAAATAATGAGACCTATGGAGGGGTCAAAACTTTTTTTTTTTTTAAATGACTATATATTACAAACACCAGATTAATGTGTCAATGAAGTCTGTCAAAATGTCCTCTTGCACTCGGGGAAAATTTAAGTATCCATGATATGGACCAACAGTGTTGCCCAGATACATATGAACTAACAGTGGTCCCCTGATACATATGAACCAACAGTGTTCCCCTGATACATACGAACCAACAGTGTTCCCCTGATACATATGAACCAACAATGTTCCCCTGATACATATGAACCAACAGTGTTCCCCTGATACATACGAACCAACAGTGTTCCCCTGATACATATATATGTATTATCATTTAAAATTTATTGTTTATCCAAACAACCATGTCTCTTGATAAATCAGATAATTAACATTTTGCTGTACATATCAAAATTGTACTGTCAGATTTTGCATGGCCTGTACATTGCAGTACAGTTCATATTACACATGCATACAGTATATTCTATTTTTTGCCATGTAGGTGGTGGGACAGGCTTCATTGGTCAGCATCTCAGTCACTTGTTACAAGAGAATGGCTACAGAGTGACAGCGATTTCCAGAACCATTAGACCAGATGGACTTACTTGGGTACGCAGCAAGATTGACTAATACTTTGAATATTGCTAGTAATGCATAATACACTTGTAGCATTTAAAGTTTAGATTTAAAAGTATTTGTCTCATTACTATTGGTATTTGAAAACAACTGTACATGCTCCAGAACCACTTGTTCACATTGTCACAGTGGGTAGGCCTGAGGGATCCTCACTGACCAGATTAATGCTATAGGGACCTCTCAGTATCAGTTGCATGCTCTTGAAGTAAATGTATGAATTTACTTCTCCACAAATGGTTAAGTCTTCAATTTCTACCGGTCAGATTGATACCAAACTGACTATCTTTCACAATAGAATTTCCTACTGGTCATCTCTATGTCTGTCTGTCCATCTGTTGGATTTTCCATCAATAAGGCAATATATTAAGTTTGAAGCTTGCTACTCTAAATCCATTGATAATGATTTTTTCAGTGTTTGCTAAAATAGACATACTGCTGATTTCCATGAGAGGTTTTTACAAAATTGGTTTATATATGGTACACTCTATGGGAAGGGTATGTATTTTGAAACAATATTAAGGAGGTTCTGCTGGAGGTCTTGAACTTCTTCCTCATACATGTACTTAGAAGAGGTCTTGAACTTCTTCCTCATACATGTACTTAGAAGAGGTCTTGAACTTCTTCCTCATACATGTACTTAGAAGAGGTCTTGAACTTCTTCCTCATACATGTACTTAGAAGAGGTCTTGAACTTCTTCCTCATACATGTACTTAGAAGAGGTCTTGAACTTCTTCCTCATACATGTACTTAGAAGAGGTCTTGAACTTCTTCCTCATACATGTACTTAGAAGAGGTCTTGAACTTCTTCCTCATACATGTACTTAGAAGAGGTCTTGAACTTCTTCCTCATACTTAGAAGAGGTCTTGAACTCCTACCGTATACTGAGAAGAATTCTATCCCATTATGGGTGGTATTGATAGTACAGTGGTCATACACTAGCTTTGCACCCTTCAGGTCACGGATTCAATCCCTGACTCAAGTACATGTGAGGGTAAATGGTCGCCCATTTATTGTCTGTAGTTTTCTCCAGGTTCTGCAGTTTTCTCCAGCTCCAAAGACCACACAGTGCCAACATCTCTTCCGTCAAGAGTGCATAGTGCAAATTGTGATGAATTGTTGTACAATTGACGTCAAATACCTTAAAGTTAAATGGTTTTAATCCAAGTTATACATTTTTTTGTATTGAATATTCCTTGTAAAATAAGATAAATGTAGAGAAGATGTAAATATCATCCCAATTTACACATTAATACATAAAATGTAACAAAATTATTTGAATTATTGCCTCTAAAGTCTTTTTTTTTTCTTCTGAAATTGATGTTTCAGTTTTGAAAGTTTGTACCCTGTTTCAGACATAGACAATAGAGTCCCTATCAAGAATGTTTGTTGCAGGTTGTTGAAACTTTTACCCTGATCTTTGGCACATTCTTACTAGCCCCAGTGTAGTGTGTGCACCTGTCACATCCCTGGGTTCAATGAGTATACCTGTGTACATGCCTAGATTACCTCAGTTTGACAAGTTGACATTATGTAGTGTGTGCACCCCTCACATCCTTGGGTTTGATGAGTGGACATGTGTGCCCTCCTACATCCCTGGGTTTGATGAGTAGACATGTGAGCACACATCGAAACCTTGGGTTTGAGGAGTAGATGTGTGTACCCCTCACATCCCAAGGTTTTACAAGTAGACATATGTAGTGTGTGCATCCCTCGCATACATGGGTTTGACAAGTAAACATATGTTAATATGAAATATGTAAATACAGTTTTTGTTGAGTTATTATGCAAAAGTTAAGATAGGCAGTGACAAAACAAGTTTGACATGAACACTTTTGCCAAACAGAAATAAGCAGCATTCAGTTATATATAAATTCCAATACACAGCCATTAGGTGCCATATGAAGCATTTATTCTATCACTTTGTGGCACATTTATATACATTCCAAAGTCTTTTATCACAAATTGAATTGCTGTGTGAGACAATGCCCTCAAGATACTCTCACTTTGACAGAACACAGAACAAGATGTGTAGTGTTTTGTACAATCATGAATAGGTAATGATGACCAAGAGCACATTATCTATTGCAGACTCATTCCCAGAGATGCACCCATGATACAAGATTCATGAAGATAGGTATCATGATAATATGATTTACAGTCTGGACATTGAGAACAGGCAGGCACATGGACAGATGCAGTGATTCCTTCATATTGCTCACTCCTTTTGTAGCAGGGGTACAATGAAATCAGAGGTGTACCTATCTGTTTAAATTTGATATAAATAATGCCAATCCAACTATACCGAAGCATGCCCAACGAGGACCCTTTGCCCAAACAGTTTGCAATATATGGTAGAGTATTGCATATTTTATGGAGAGAAAAAACACACCAACTAATGTCAATATTAATGCAGTTATAGACTAAGAGTATTCAAATTTTTTTTGTGTATGACTTCTGTAAAAAATATAATACGATTGAAATTGTCTGGAAATTATATGTAATAGAATCTAAGCTGTGTCAAACACATGTTTATGTTTCTCAGTAGAGCATTGTTTCAAGAGCTTTATATAAGCAGCTTATTTGCATATTTTATGAAAACAAATTGACAAAAAACACGTCAAGAATTTTTTCAGTGCATTCAAATTATGCAAAGCAATTTAATCTTAAGCGTTTAATCCCAAGTTGTCAATATATTTCTCCTGCAGTAAAGTCTGTTTTATGATGCTGCATTTGATCACTATAAAACTATGCTGTTGGGCCATTATGTACTGTGAATGTTTAAAATGATAGTATAGTCAAACCTGTCTACAGTAGCCACCCATGGGAAAAGGCCAAAGTGGCCTTTGTAGACAGGTGACCTCTGAAGGCAGGTTCAGCTCTCAAACTTGGTTCATGACAAATACATGTACTATGCACCGAATAGCATTAGCATTGTTATTAGTAGTAGTAGCATGCCATCAAGGTGCATATATTTAGTTAAGCTATTTAGCAAAAAGAAAAATAACAAAATAAAATAATAAGTTCCACTTGAATCCATCATGTACAATAAATCATCACTTATCAGTAGAAAAGGCAACTAATTAAAATTACTAATTGACAGCTTACCTGTGATTGTCAAACACAGGACTGACTTTTTGTTAGGCCAGCTGGTATAATTAAGCATGAAAACAGGTGTTCACACTTCAAACAATTGATGGAGTTAATCAAACTCACCAAGATCAAAGGACAGTTGGCTTTTATGAGAGAACTTTTAATGATTAGGGAATGAAAAGAAGCTTCCTGTGGCTATTGTTAGTAGCATATAAACCATACAGGATATCACAAGTGCAGTGTACAAGCCTTAAAATATAACCCTGTACATTAAAATTATCAAAACAGTAAACATAAAATTACACTGTCATGCATTGCATTCCGATGGTATAATCTGTTTTAAAAGATAATCATAATTTATTCAATGTATGTGCAAGGACACACTTACCGGTAGCTCTGATTTACGCAGATTTATTTATAGTGAAAATAAATAATAAGAATATGTACAAGAAATTAATATCCATACCTGTGATATCTCTCAGTGTTATGAAAAAGTCTTGCAGAATTTAGAATCATCTGAAAGTTTTATTCCTCGAGTACAGTATTTCTCACAAAATAAGGATCATGTCAGTCATGATTGGGTGAATATTCCACACATGGAATGTAATAAGGATTATATTAGTCATGATTGGGTACATATTTCAAACATGGAATGTAATAAGGATCATATCAATCATGATTGGGTGAATATTCCACACATGGAATGTAATAAGGATCATGTTGGTCATGATTGGGTGAATAATCCACACTTTGAATGCAATAAGGATCATATCAGTCACTGCAAATGTGGAAGAGGCATATAGTGTTACCCTTGTCCATATGTCTTGCCTTATTTGTTGTCCATCTGTCAGACCTTTTTTCTATCCATCTGTATTTCTTTAGCCTTATTTCTATCTATCTGTCTTGCCTTATTTCTTTCATCTGTCTGGCCTTATTTCTATCTATCTGTCTTGCCTTATTTCTGTCCATCCATCTTTCCAACCATCAGTATATCACAACTTGGTTGAGTTTTGCATTTAGGTCAAAAGTCAGCAAATGTGGTAGGACATTTGTATTCTATGAACACATTTCTTTTCTTAATATTCCAAAATATTTTCATTATTTATAGAATGATATTCGTCGTCATGGCCTGCCAAAAGACTGCACCTCAGTTGTAAATGTTGCTGGAGAAAACATACTGAATGTTATGAAAAGGTAAATGCCTGCCAATGCAACAGTGAGATGTCTTGCAAATTTTAACTTTTGCAGCTGAAGGAATAACATCAGTTACCTTCAATATATTTTTTCTTTGTGGTATGCATTAATTTATATATAATTTTAAAAAGTCATACACTTGTCATGCAGAATACATACCTTGAGTATATCATTCATTGAAATTATCTTTGTCAGCCCAAGTGTAACATTGATTCATAAACTACCATATATACTTGTTTGGATTGAACTGCAAACTGCATAGATCCAGATCTGCCATTGCATAATGGGGTCAGCAGGTCTAAGTCCATGCAGTTTGTTAAAACTAATCAGTAGAACAAATAACAGAGACCCTGATCTGCCGGCACATTAGTGATGGATGATCAGGGTCTGTGTTGTTTGCAGTTGGACCCGACTTATAAATGAGTATATGTGGTAAGTTTGTAAAACATTGCGGATTGTGAAGGGTAATTTTAGCATGTGCCAACCTGAGTTCTTGAGAAGAACTAAATAACCCTAGTTTGGCAACTACTAATCCTTGCACATCATACTGACATAATACTCTAAGAAAAAGTATTTGATCCAAGAAATTTAGACCGAAAAGACAACACGACCTAAATAAAACATCTTGCAAAGCAAGCCCTACCCAGCGAAAAAGATTGTAACCATGTCTTTTGTCTTGCTTTAACAATGAAAATGCTAAAACATTGTCTGCTCACCAGCACAGAAGTCAGATGACAAGAATGGTCTCCCCTTGGATAGACATGTTAATGCCAAATCCTGTTTTTCATCAGTTAATACTTGCATCTAGTGAGCACACTCATTCAAGAAGTCTTGCAAATTCCTTCAATTATGTTCCTTTTCTCAAGTTTGAGCAATCTAAGGAGTTTACTCATCACAGTGGAAGTATACTCCATCCATTTTCTCACTGAAATTTGCAGTATCCTCATCTCAGTCTGTTGTCTTTTTTGTTGTATGATGAGCAGTATACCACCATTTTAAGTCGTTATTCTGATGGTTAGTAGTGCTTAAATTACATCTCAATACTCAATCTTACTGCATTTTTTTAAAAAAGTAAATGATCATTTGTTCTCAGTAATTAAATCATTTCTGCAAATCTTCTTAACATCCACTTCACTATAAGTTTAACACGACACTTTTATGATTTTGCCTGTATATGCCGTTGTTTTGTTCTCTTTAATTACAGGTAACAATTGTCATGATTAGATGTGGGGCATATAAAGGTGTAAGTTGTCTGAAAATAAATCATCTCACTTTCCTTACCTTTATGTGATTCCAGTCAGACCATGCATGCAAAATCTGTTTTGTGTTGGAAGACAGATGAATGATGATTTTAGCGAAGCAGCTGTCCTATGCTAGTGAGAAAGCTAGAAAATATTCATCCAATGATGCGAATGCAATCACTTGAGACTGAGAATTTGCCAGAAAAGAGAAAGCTAGGCATTCTTTTCTACATCTGGCCCTCTTCACAATTCCAGCATCATTGTGGCCCACTTTGCACCACTCTCTTCCATTTGTACCAGCACTGAACAATCCTGATCAAGTTCTGACAAGGTATAGTGGCCGTTGTGAACCAACCCTAGAGAACCCAATACGACATATACCACGGTTCTGGCTGTAATGTTCTATCACTTCATAGCCAGTAATGGGACTTGTGACCTAATGTTAGCCTGTCTCGTACCTTGTCCACTCTAGTTTTGGCTCATCTTGACTTGCACCCAGCGTAAACAGCTCTGGGATCTGCCTTCCCAACATATCCAGTCTTGGTCCCATGAAGTTGACAGCATCTGAAATCTGGCCATGACCCTTTCAGCTTGGGTTTTGTCATAGATGCAGGATGCAAATAGCACCAGATTTGGTGAGTGAGCCATGCACAATATCCAGTACCACTGAAAACAATGCAGACTGGACCTGGACCATTCTCTCACTGGTACCAGCTCTGTCATGACTCCTACATGATACCAGTTATGGCAGATTTCTTTTCGCAGATACATGGAACCCATCTTAGACTTTTAATGATGTTCAAAGTAAGATATGCCTCGAGTTTACCATTTCCAGCATTGACAGAATCCCAGTCTAGTTTACCACCTGTGACAATCTGTTTCTCTTGTTCAATCTTGCTACCATCACAGAAGGCTTCAATGTTACCACACCTCTGACATTGAATACAGACAATATATTGCAAGCCACTTCTCTTATAAATCTGATGATGTCCAGCAAAAAGACTCGGCCGATCACAATTACATAGAAGAAATCTTCTGGCTATTGCCTCCGAGTTCTGTTCTCCTCCTGCTCCATCAATGGCCATCTCTAAAATTCCTGCATTCATCAAGATTTTAAGGAAGAAAGACCAGCCTTACTTTCAACAGTTACAGCAGTCTGGTCAAATAGTTGACAGCTTGCACTGCTTTCAGAGGCAACTACAACACACTTGCATCAACAAGTCTTTCTTCTCACAATGACAACTCCGGTCTAACTTTATCCCAGCCTTCTACAAACTCATATGCCAGTTTCCCACACATTGCAGGTGTGGAAATGCTGAAGCCATCACCTGTGCACATGGAGAAGAAACCCTTCCAAGAAATGCTATAGCTGTTTCACAATATTCTGGTTATTGGTTCCATGCTCGACCTGGTCTCCATGACTATCTTTCAGAAAACTAAGCATAACCTAGATCACACCATGGAGAGTCCAACAACAGACACACTTGTAAGTCAGTCTCTTGAATGGCTTGTGTACTGAACAGGGCAGCTCAGTACTCACTTTACTGTTCCTTAGCTGTTTCTGTTAACCTCCAGCTTGTGGAGAGAGAAATGCCTTCCTTTCATATCTGTGCTGCTCAAAGATCACCACAAGGCAGTCCTTAGATGAGCCTCATGTAGTCCCAGCAACCCAGAAACCCACCTTCATTTCCAAAGTGAGATCAGAGAAATAGGACGGACTCGTCTAAGGCAAAGTCTGAGGCAAAGAGAACCCTTGATAACAGGAGAGGGTCAAGGAACTTGACATGGAGGCCATCCAAGACAGTGTGAAAGACCCACTGGTCCTTGAGGCAAAGACTTTCCCACTCCATGGTCAAATACTGAAGTCTTCATCCTGCTGGGTGGTGGAAAAGGGCAACATGAGCATGTCATCATTTTCTGTGGGAAGGAGGATGTCGGAAAGAGAAACGGCTGAAATTGATCCATCTCTCCCAGTCGCCTGTTGTCAGTTGCTTTAGGAAACTGTGCCTTAACCAAAGAATAAGGTCTACATGAGAGCATCCCTATATTTATGCCGTAGATGGGACCTTCCTGTTTCTCCGGTCCTGCTTGGAAAATGAAAATGGGGCTCTGGGTCACCGCACCTCTTTAGTGGCCTGATTCTTTGGAAAGTACTGTCATCTCCATGCCTGCTGGTGGACATAATTGCTTTCAAAGAATATGAAGGGAAATACAAAAGTCTTCTCCCATTGGTGCTACATATAAACATCACTGCTTTAAACTCCTCGGCACCACAAATAGCTAACTTCCTTATTTGTCATTTTGAGGAGAAGTTAACCCCAAATCACAATCAAGGGCTACCATTCTATGATTCCAGTATATTTCACCACCATGGAAGAAAGGACATAGGTCAGAGCAAAGACCTCTCAGATCTTCCTGCCAATTTTGACTTGGCCCTATGTCTGCAACGGAACGTGCCTTGAGCTTTGATATGGTTAAACTAGTCATTCTTGGAACCACTGTCTAAAGACTTGCAGACTCACCTCTGTAAGGCCTGCTTCATAGCCACCCAAGCTTTTTACATGCAGATTCAGTAAAAGTCAGATTTATCGATTGACCTGTACTTGCAGTTAGGCCACTATATCTCGGTTTCTCTCATGATGGCCCCTGGTTTCATTGCCAAGAAAAGGTTCCTTCCCTTGGGAAGTCAGCCTTTTGTTTTGAAACCACTGTCTTCATTTGATCCTTCTTCATTACGGCATCTTCAGGACCCCATCAGAGCATTGATGTAGTACCCAACTCATACTGAGCTGATAATAAAAATAATACTTCACTCCCTCGATAACGCATACCCGAATATCTCGCCAACCCACTTACAACGTGGGGTAAGGTGTGGATCCCAATTTTTCACCAGAAAATATCCAAAAATTGGCCCCTATTTGTTAAACATGAAGAAAATCTTGATCAAAATTGGTAAATGAAACCTTGATATATTGCTTGTTTTATCATTGAAAGCAGTGGTTAGTATCCATAATACCTACTGGTGGCAACACTTTGATAAATAAATACCAATTAAATAAGATTTATCAAGTGAAATTTGTGTTTTTGTTCTATCTTTTAATTCAGTTTCAGTGTAATCATCATAAAAGCAATATGCCCTCTTGTATCCAAACGTGAAAAATGTCAATTTATCGTCACAGCTATATCCGCAAACATTTCTGTGAGAGCCTAATTAAGTGCCAACTGTGTTTTGATCTCTGACTTGCGGACGTATTTATTTTATTGTTACACTCAATTAAAAGCAGACTTGCTTTGTATTATGACATTAATTATGTCTTTTGTATCAAATCAAATAAATGGGGTGGAAAAAAAGAAAAGTTAAAATGAATGCAAATCCTACCCGCATAAAAGCTAGCAGTCTCATTCTTGTGTCATGTCAACTCATTTTAATTGATCAGTTGAACACTGTGATAAATATTATGTAAGTAATATAATTAAACTACCTTAAATTAGCCTACTCATTCACAAATGTGATCAAAGATAGCAAGGCAACCAAGCAAAATGAGTACTTGGTGAATAAAAAGCTTTGTTTCACAGATACGGTTCATTATGGAGAAGCCAGTTACAGAGTTTAGAAAGTTCCTGAATTGGCACTCGCAGATTTCCACAAGGATGAGAAGTTTCACTATTACTTGCAGAGAAATCACTGCATCAATATTTTACTAATAGAACAATAAAAAAATTGAGTTTCGAAGTTGATGGTTGTTTCACTAAATAAATGTCCCTAGTTTTTTAATAGAACAAATCTTGTTGTGAATCAACAACAAAAAGCAGTGATGTAATACACAATGTTTTTGTGTACACATGATGGTTCTTGAAACATCTTGGAATAATGTTGTTAATGATCTTTCAGAGTTTGGGTATCTTGAAAATAAAGGTAATTTATACAAAAAAAGCTAACAACATCATAAGAAAAAGCTCTTTATTGACAGTTATTCCCAATGCGTTTATAAAATAAGTATTCAGCCAATAAACAGTCCCTTCCCCTCCACTATCCCTTCCAGGTTTTATCAATGACATTCACTCTTAATTTTTTTAGGTCCCTCAACTCGCACCCTCGCTTATAGTGCGGTCTGTGTTTTTGGATCCCGTTGTGTGCGAGTTATCGAGGGAGAGGTGTAATAATAATAATAATAATAACTAACTATTTAACGAGAGTAGATCAATTAGATTACAGATGTATCTAGTCTCCCTTGAGGCCCTCTGCTACATTCTAACAGTCTACATGCATGTATGTTACTAACAAAATGTGTATGAAAAATAAAGTCACACCATTTAACAAGGAACAATCAAGTGATACAACACATTTCACCACCATGGAAGGAAGATCTCTTACCACTCAAAAAAGAAAGGGACAGTATTTCTGCTTAGGCTTTTCCATCCTGGATTCATTGGCTTATCTGCTCAGCCTATAAGGAATTACCTCCAAGACAATATGAATTTCCTACACATATCCAGCTTATGGAATTAGGGCAGTTGCTATCAGCCTAGCTGTTTGAACAAAACTGCTCCCTGACTGACATTATTCAATCCTGGGATGACGGTCTGATATGGCATTTGCCAACAGCTATCTGAGAGACCATTCATCTCAAAATACTCAATTTGAGCTGGTGGGACCTATATCAGCAGTGCCACAGGCTTCTTTCCCAGGATCCTTAGCAGCTTTGTGATGATGTGGGTTACTATTTCCACTGGATTTGTGGAAGCACATTTTTTTCATGAAGACTGCATATATTTATTGATCTGTGCTATCTTTTGCCTGTATCTCACATGAGACTCGAAGCTGCTTCTTATATGTTAGGAGATCAGAGCCATAGCCAACTCTGGGGATAGGGGATGTAACTCCCACCAATTAACTATTCTCCTAATTCTTCTGTCATATATAAATCGGATAATGTATTTTCAGAAGACATCATACTTTCGAGTAAAATATGTTGCCACCAGAGAAAATTTTGGACATTTTAAAAGAATGTAGTTTATTTAACAAATATTTACCCTTTACTCTAAGCATTAAATATTTTTACCATTATCTTTTATTTTATATACTATTCAAAGACTTTAAACATCTTTTTATATTTTATCTTGTAGGACTTCATGTTTATGTTTATTTGGAAGGGTTTATCTTAGTGAAATTTGTGCAGTTTTAACCTTTAGATTTTTGGAACTTAACTCGTAATTGGTTCTATATAGCCAAAATAGAGCTGACATGCCATTAAACCCAGTACATAATTTTCGATAATACCTTCCTAATCGTAATAGGAGCACTCCCTCTCAAGACGTTCTCACAGTTATGTCCCTGGAGGAGTGTGCACTTCTGCTTCAGTAGTAACTCATAAATGATGAATTTTGTGCCAAACCCTCTAAGGGGATACCACTCTCATCTGACTTCCTTCTTGGTAAGCAGATGTTTCAGCACTTTTACTGCTAAAACAAGCCAAAAATGATGGATAATGTCCTTTTTGCTTTGGATTTGTGAGGTAGTGGAAGGACTCCTATTATGAATGTGTAAGCATTTTTGAAAAACATATAATTTACTTCAAAAATTTATATCTCCAACATACTCTGAGATCTTAATCTTGATCTAAAGATTGACCAAAAATAGAAAATAATGTAATGCTTTGCTAAACATGTTAGAATTAGAAAGGGTAATATAAGCTACTGGTAATCACTTAAAATGAACAAACAAGAAAATTGATGATCTTAATGCAAGGAATAGATTCATTGACAATTTATTCCAAAACTTTTGTCAGGGATTGGAAAATATCATTTAAAGTATACCATGACATGCAGTGTATAGGGAATAAATTTGTAAAATAATACAGGTTTTCCACAGTTAATTATGTTCCAATACACATGGTAAACACAGAACCATAAATTGTGGCCCATAATTGCTGACCACATTATGTACCAAACTGCTGTATAATGTAAAATATTGAAAACTCAATGAAGTGTAAGTATGTTTGTGAAGGGGGGGGGGAGAGGCTTATTGATAAAGAAAATGCCTAGCCAACATAATAATAACTGCATTTATGTACATAATATATTGTCACATAATGGTAATTGTGCACTCAAACTGATCATTGCATGTATAAAATAAAGGTATATTAAACTTTGAGTTGTTTCTTAAGTCCATAATCATCATGTATTTTGGTAGGTCCACATCTCAAGATAATAATTAAATGACTGAACACTTTGTTTTCGTAAATATCTCTGTCAGTGTTTATTTCTAGTCTAGTTTTGACTTGGGTCAGTAAAGGCGATTTTTTGGTTGAATTTCACTCAGTAAAAACATCACTATACCATCTGTTTCTGTATTTCCCAAACAAGCTAACATGATGGAGGACAAAAGCAACAATCACATTCACGTGTACATCTCACAAAGTCTCCATAACATAACTGAGATCTTCCCAACATTACCACAATGGAAAATTCAATTCCTGTATGATGACCTTGTGTCACTGAGATATTGAACTGAGCTGACCCCTACGTAACACTCGATGGATGTTTTTTGTTGGAGTACTTTACGCAAATGAGCAACCCAAAAATAAAAAATTCTGTTGCATTCTGTCAGATTATGAAATAATATACTCAGCTTTGTTGGAGGGCTATAATTGCTAATCTTGATAGACAAACGGGTAACTTTAATGCCTGCTTATCTAATATTCAGGTGTTTAGTGCCACATGAAGGATAACTACTGCATGCCCAGAAATACTGATATGTGATTGGCATGGTATTGATGATGGCTATTTTGAATTTCCTATAGCTTACCAGATACAATAACTTGTACAGTAAAGACTAATTAAAGAAAAATACAGATAATAGCAGTGAGTTTCAGCAATTCCCAAAAATATTTTTCATTATTCTTCCAGTTAATGATGAATATTGAAAAATATACATTTATTTATTTGAAATTACATTACATCTGGAATTGCATAATAACAAAGGGCACTTTAGTGTAGGAGAGCTGGACTTGTATCTAAATATCCAATGTTTAATTATATCCCTAGACAGATGGCCATAAAAGTAACATGTTATCCTTGTCTCCAGATGGAATGATTCTTTCAAGGAACAGGTGAAGAGCAGTCGGGTGGAAACTAATAAACTTTTGGCTAAGGCAATATCTGAGGCAGAAAATCCACCGGAATCCTTCGTCACGATATCAGGTGTAGGTAAGTCTGTGGTGTGCCCTGTCTACCATATTTATAGGTGTTGTAACACACTCAACTGTAAACAGTGTATACCCAGATCTGCTGATGCAGTATGTAATAGCTGATCAGGTCTGTACTGTTAGCTTGAAGTAAGAAGTAAAATTGTGTCAATCAGATCTGCTGTTGTATTGTGTAACGGCTGATCAGGTCTGCACTGTTAGCTTGAAGTAAGAAGTAAAACAAACAGTGTAGACCCAGATATGCTGGTGCAGTATGTAATGGCTGATCAGGTCTGCACTGTTGGCTTGAAGTTAGAAATAAAACAGTGTAGACCAGATCTGCTGGTGCAGTATGTAAAGTCTTGAAGTAAGAAGTAAAATAAACAGTGTAGACCAGATCTGCTGGTGCATTGTGTAATGGCTGATCACGTCTTCACTGCTGGCTTGATGTAAGAACTAAAATGAACAGTATAGACCCAGATCTGCTGGCACATTATTTAATGGCTGAATAGGTCTGTACTGTTGGCTTGAAGTACGAAGTAAAATTGAACAATGTAGATTCCACTTATGCAACCCTGATCTCCCAACACACTTTGTGACAGCAGATCTGGGTCTACCCTGTTTGTTGCTTAGTGCACTTTAATAATAATTACAGGTACACAAATGTTGATTATCATGTTCAGCTGATTCTTACTTAGAGATTTGCAAATAAGAGTACAAAATTTTTTCGTATGAAAAATTAGAGGATAAAAACTAATTACGATTTGTATGGATTGGTGCACTATAAAAAAAGAGGGCACAAAAAATTACAGACAGTATGGTTATACATTATAAAAGGTTAAATTTCAGTTGTACCTTAGGTATGTTAGATCATACCACCAAACTTAACCTCAGCCATTGTTATTTTAATCAATCATACACCATGTGGCACTATTAGGGTCTCATAATTATTTTTGCTTTCAACACAGTATTTCAGTGTGGATGTTATTATTCCAAATTCAGTAAATTGGAGAAAAATAATTGTTGATCCCCAGATTATTTTTGTCAAGCCCATGTTGGTGGAAGCTCTGCATACTGATCACTTTGGCATCCATGTATATGTATGCATGTTCATCCCAGTGTCTGTCCATCCACACCCTAGATTAACTTAAATGTTAACATTTTTTTATCTTGTCAGTTTCTCAAGTACAGTTGGCTGCAGAGTAATGTTGTATGTGGATACATCTTGATGTATACAATACCTATTTACCATAGCCTGGAGGCAGACTTGACATGCAGGCTCTGACCAGCTTGTTTTTTTTGTTTTTTTTTTGTTTTTTGGTTTTTAGGTTTGTGCATTCATGGGGAACTACTTTTTAACTTACGGGTGTTTGCACAGATGTTTAGCCTTCTTTTGTTTGTCCTTTCAGTGTGGTTTTTTTCTTCCCTCTCTTTCAGGAATGTTACATGAAGACAAGAAGATAATGGCACCGTATATACTCGGTTATAAGTCGACTATACTATAAGTCACCCCCACCCACCCTTTTTTAGGGTTGCAAAAATCCAATTTCCCTTTGAGCCTCCTATAAGTCATGGTGTATTTTGCGATCCGTCTGAAGGGGTGGGGTGACTTGTTGTCAGTGAGTCAGAGTTGTACTTTGGAAAAATAAACAAGCCAAACAGGGTAGATTGATAGGAAAAATAAAGACAAAACCAGTTTAAAATACATATTATTGAGTGGAATATGTCACATATAAATTGACAACTTACAATTTGTCCATCTTCATGTAATAAAATCCATTCAAATCCATTATGCTTGACATTTTACATGCATTTTTATGATAAATCCATGAATTCAATTATAGGTCACATACCGGTATAAAAATAGTAGTTCAGAATGATCTGATTCATAATATCCTATAATATGTTAATTCCACACGTCTTACAAAATAAACAATGAAAGTTAAGTCCACATTTTTGTGATTCACAGTATCCTATAAATGTCAATATCTAATGTCATCTGGTACAAAGCCCAAGAATTCATCCTCATTGTCTGATAAAGTTTTGAAATCCTCCATCGGCGTCTAGTCATTGTAAATCATCGTCATCTGGTCGTAAACATCGTCCGACTCAGATTCATCGGCTTTACTGTCATATACTGGAGCTTATGTAGAGACTTAGTTTGGGCTCTGTAAGTAACACTTTGATCATAAAGAATGTAAAATCTATTAACGGATGCAACTGAACACGTGTATTATATATGTCAGTCTTTTGGAAACTAACTTACATTTAGTAATTTGAATTAGAGAATTGTCATCAATCAATACACAAATGTTTGAATTGATTTAACCATATATGATTGTTATATTTACATGATCTGTTACCAAATTAATAAATTATGTATGAATTACAGGTATAAATTACAGGTACAAACAAAAAAGGAGCTTTATAAAAACAAAATAAATATATAAACCTGTACTGTACTCAGTTGGCTGGTGCAATTCATGATCAGTTATTTAGGTACATCTGATATTACAAAATTGTATGGGTCAAAACGGCTAGAACCATATCTTGATCTTGTAAAATTTTCATTTTTCCAGCTTATTATGAACCCAGTGAAACAAATGACTACACAGAGGAAAGTCCAGGAGGCAACTATGACTGGCTGTCGACACTTACTACTGAGTGGGAAACTGCCGCTGCTCTCCCTGACTCACTGAATGTGAGGAGGGTTACTGTACGATCAGGTATCAATAGTGTACTGAGCCCTTGGTTGTCTTACTTTCACACACACCTTATCAGCTCAGAAGCAAAATACTGAGAATTAGTTTCAATAATGCTGGAGATTAGATAAAAATGGGAGAGCATTGTTCCAAAATAAAATCTACTGTTGCCTCCTTTAATTTAAATACTTAATTATGTACTAACAAAAGTACATGTATGACAGATATTTATTGGTCTTCATAGTGCAAAAGTGTTTAACACACACACATGTATATATACATATATATATATATATATATATATATATATATATATATATATATATATATATATATATATATATATATATATATATATATATATATATATATATATATATATAACAGTTGTGTAATAATGCTGTGGCCAGTATGCGTATGTTTTACTTGCTTTATGTACTGCACTCCCTCATTTGGGAACCATCGAGTATACCACCTTTTGGTGAGACTGCCTTATAATGAAGTACATGATACATATACAATACTTACTACCACTTGATGAAATGGGATGCATAACCATACTCACCTTATATCAGGAACTGTTATAATGAAGGACCTTATAGTGAGAGGGTGCTGTATTGCAAATAAGACTACATTTGCAACAGTAGAGAACCATTCACTTTGCAACAGTAGAGAACCATTCACATTCTTAAATCTAGAGTAGAATGGATTATATCATATACTTGAATCTGGCTTCCAACAGAATCTCAAAGAATGTACCAAACACCCAGTCCGGAACTTGTTTTTATAATTAAACTCTTAATGAGTTTTAAATTGAAATAGTAAAAGACATATATTGAATCTTCAGTTTTTATGCCACAGAGCATTGTACTGAGACCTAATTTGTATGCCTCTGAAACACTACAGTAGTGGACTGGGAAGGGAAGTTATTCTTCAGTGTATTTTTATTTGGAATTCTAAATCAATCTTTCAGTAATGATTGTATTAAGATATGCCAATATGCTGTAATCTCCAACAAGCTTACCTAACTTCAGGTGTGGTGCTAGGGCAAGATGGCGGCATGATTCAGCAGATTTTCATGCCATTCTTCCTTGGAGTTGGTGGGCGCATGGGTTCTGGAAAGCAGTGGTTTCCATGGATACATATTGATGACATAGCAGGCATTCTAGCTTATGCTGTGAAGAACAAGAGCGTATCTGGTATTTTAAATGGAGTCACACCTGAGGCAGCAACAAATGCTCAGTTTGCAGATGCTTTTGCAGGTGCGATGTGGAGACCTGCCATATTCCCTATGCCAAGCTTTGTGTTTAATACAGTTTTTGGCAATGAAAGGGGCAAGATCATTCTTGAAGGACAGAAAGTAATCCCTAAAAGGACTTTAGAATGTGGCTATAAATATAAATACCCAGACTTACAATCAGCATGTCGTGACTTGTCCAGTATTATTGGGTGGTGGCGACCAAAATAAGAAAATATATATACTTGTACATGAGGGTATTGAATCTGTGCATAATGCATATGCACAGTTTTTGCATGCTTTGGAGAAAACTGAGCTTGTTGTTGAGTTTGAATTATAAAATAACTATTATAAAATCATGTAAGAGTTTTGCCTTTCCTTTCAAAATGAGATTAGCGAGGGTAGTAAATTTTCTGTTTTGTATGATTATTAATATGTTATTGCATAGTATTTGCATTTCCAGCTGCCCTTCACACATTTGTTTCCTCTGTATAATTTTAAGGACATATTAGGTAAAGGAATGAAACTTAGTATACCTATACATCATCATTAGAAGGTGTCATGCATACTACATTAGGGGTCCTATCTCCAGTGTCAAGGTCATTGCTCTGCATTTTAAGTTATCCAACACCCTTTCCCTTCTGCTCTATAACTGTAAAGCCATTTGAGATTGAGGGATGAGATCAAGGTCACTGATCAGCGTTTTACATTTTAATCACTTTTCCACTTCTGCTTTATAACTTCAAAGTTGTGGAAAAGTTATTATCTTGAAGGTCAAGGTCATGGATCATTATTTTGCATTTTCTTAATGCTTTCCCTTCCACTCCATAACTTTAAAGCCATTTGAGATTAAGGGATGAAACTTGGTATACTTATGCATCATCACTAGATGGTATGTCTGTTACTATATTGGAGGTGTTATCTTCAGGGTCAAGGTCATGGCTCAATATTTCAGTTTTCCCTTAATTTTTTTATCTAACTTTTATGCTGTATGAGATTAAGGGATGAAACTTAGCGTAAGTGTACATCATCATTAGAAGGTGTGTCATATACCACATTAGGGATCCTATCTTCAAGGTCGAGGTCACAGCTCAGTATTTTCAGTTTTCCATCACCGTTTCTATCACTACTGTCACACTTTCCCTTCCACTCTATAACTTTGAAGGCATTTGAGATTAAGGGATGAAAGTTGGTATACATGTACATCAATATTTCAGTTTTCCATCACCCTTTCTTTTTTTATTTAACTTTTAAGCTGTTTGCGATTAAGGGATGAAACTTAGTATACTTGTACATCATTATTAGAAGGTGTGTTACATACCATATTGGGAATCCTATCTTCAAGGTCAAGGTCACAGTTCAGTATTTTCAGTTTTCCATCACTCTTTCCTTTCAGCTCTATAACTTTAAAGCTGTTTGAGATTAAGGGATGAGACTTGGTATACTTGTACATCATCGCTGGAAGGAGTGTCTAGTACCACATGAAGGGGGGTATCTTCAAGGTCACGACTCAGTATTTTGTTTTCATCATACTTTCCCTTCTGTTCCATAACTTTAAAGCTGTTTGAGATGAAGGAATAAAACTTGCTGTACTTGTACATCATCACTAGAAGGTGTGTCACATACCACATTGCTTTCTTAGATTGAGACTACAGACGGAATCAGTTTGATGTTGATGCAGAATAATTTAAATATATCTGTTCCGTTTTTTCTGAAATAAAGTGGCTAAACAGTAATTTTTCTACTTTTACTTTACATCACATTACATATTTCATACCTTCTATGGATCCCACAAAGTAATTATCACACTTGGCTCTATGTACATTATTATGTATATTATTACATTCTCAGTCTTGACTTTTATGTGGAAAATGTAAGATCTAATTACAAACTGGCTCTCACATTTGTACACCATGAAATTTTTTGGAGAGACTCGATGAGTTTTTTTTTATTGTTTCATTGTTTGGTTAATGGCTTTTGTTTCTGGAAGTGAGAGGTTAATGGGTAGTCAGATGGGGTTGGGTATATAACTGGTACAAATGAGAAAAAATAAATGAATGGGATGATAGTCAATAGGAATGAGAACAAAGATATCCAAACAATTATTTCATACTTTTTGATCACTTTCTTATGTTCAAAGTTGTTCAATTTAAATATTAACAAGAAAATTCCAGGAATTTATACCTTCTGCTTTCATAGACCAGAAGAGACTATGCAATTGCATTTTGTCCGTTGTACATTAGCACACATTTTTTATCACCACTCCTCCTGAACTACTGGGAGGATTGGCACAAAATCTTTACAAACAGATTCACCCCAAGGTCTATTTTGGTCCTAAATAAAAACAGTACCCCTCATACATCCAATATGACCACAACGACAACCATCACATAAATTTTATTGCTATTTCTTGTAAACAGATGGTCCTATTGATATATGGTTTTTGCTAAAAGACTTTTTATGATTTCTGTTTGGTCCTAAATGAATTTAGTGCCAATATGACATCTAGTATGGTTGCCATGTTCGCCATCTTGAAAATCTAGTTATTGCTACTCTTGAATGGATGGTGATATCAACAGGGGGTTTCTCCCTTGAATACTTTCCCCAATCATATGAACATTATGGACATTCCCCAATCATTTGAACATTAGGGACATTCCCCCATCATATGAACATTAGGGACATTCCCCCATCATATGAACATTAGGGACATTCCCCCATCATATGAACATTAGGGACATTCCCCAATCATATGAACATTAGGGACATTCCCCATCATATAAACATTAGGGACATTCCCCCATCATATGAACATTAGGGACATTCCCCCATCATATGAACATTAGGGACATTCCCCCATCATATGAACATTAGGGACATTCCCCCATCATATGAACATTAGGGACATTCCCCAATCATATGAACATTATGGACATTCCCCCATCATATGAACATTAGGGACATTCCCCCATCATATGAACATTAGGGACATTCCCCCATCATATGAACATTAGGGACATTCCCCCATCATATGAACATTAGGGACATTCCACCATCATATGAACATTAGGGACATTCCCCAATCATATGAACATTAGGGACATTCCCCAATCATATGAACATTAGGGACAAAGGCTCTGCTACCTCTTGAATCCAGCAATACTGGGAAAGACGCAAATTTTGTCTCTCTCATTTATATCTCATGTAGACAAAGAGAAGAAACTCTTACCCATTACCTCCCCTTGTCCACGCTAGGGAGTTAATGGTTGTTTACCAGTTTATGCTTTCGCTGCAGTATGATCATCATCCAGCACTACCTCAACAAATCCTGCAACATCTTCATTAATTTTATGCCTCCTTCAAATAAGTGTGTAATATTGTGTTTTAAGGTTTCTGGAAGAACTGGCAACTTTATTTGTGATTTTTCAGTGAGTAACTTGTATTATTTTTCAAAGTTTGTTGACTTCATTTTTTTAGACCTGATAAGTCATATGTGGGTTTGGTAACCGTATGTGTGAGCTGTATTTGTACTGCAAACACTGTTGAATTGTTATTATTTGTGTTATTACCGGCAGCTGTACTTATTTGTTGAAAGTTTTAGGTTGTTATTGTCTGCTCTTGTTGTTGTCATTTATTGTCTTGTAAAAACAATGATGACCAAATGTACTAAATGTAAGAAGTTCAAGGTTAGTAAGGACAATCATATCACTAGCCTCGCTTATATGAAGTGTATATAAACAGCACCTAGTAGTGTTGTGGTTGCTGGTCAAAGGGGACATGGTCTTCAGTCCTGGGGAAAAGTCAGAAGGCAGAGAGACAGATGAAATCAAAATCATTGGCAGACGTCTAAAACCTATTGTCATGAGTATCATGGGGGATGTTCCAATGGCACATCTCCAATGATTCCTTGCAAAATGTCATCAGCTACATCACATCCAGGAAACTAGAGGTGGACAACTTGGTGGCACCAGATGCACTTGTACTACACCATTCTAATACCTTTTTGGAGATGCAGATGTTGAGGTTAATTCAAGTTTTTGTGCTCTACCCTTTCTTTGGACTCTTCTCATACTGCCATACTGCTTTGAATTTTCTGGGAGAGTGTCCTTCCAACATTTGGCAGCCTAGTGGACGCAAGTCCCACTGCATGCCTGAGCATGGCCTTAGTGCCTGCAATACAGGGCACATGGAGTATGGAACTGATCCAGCCAATTTTTCTTACCTGCCATAATTGCTGCATGCTGCCATTCCAGTGGTCGACCTTCTAGTCCACCAGTCAAGTGGCCCATGCATACCAGGCTAGTAGGGATCAGTTCTTTCTATGGGCTGTGCCGCATACTGGCTGTTCTACAAGGTTGATTGCCGAGTGTTCTACTTGACTTCAAAACTCATGTAGAATATGGTGGTAACATCAGTGTTGGAATTGACATCATTGGCGATTTTTTGCCCAGCAGAAAATGCAGGCAACAAGTTTGCATGGTATTCAGTGGCCCGCATAGCCAATGTCATATATAGGGCAGAGCACCATTTGGCCAATGCCCTTACAGATTCATCAAATCTACATCTAACAGAGTGAGACACATTTCTGAATTCATTGTCTTTGAACCTCACCACTTGATGCTAAGTGCTGTTCTGGTCACCTCTGTTGTTTAGCAGAGGTATAGAGGAGGTGCGGAAGCAGACATTGCTGGAGGTGCCTCTCCAGCTCTCCTTATCTGCTCCTCCATCTTTTTGACCTTAAAAATCTCTGCCACACTGGAGAAATGATCAGAGGTAGAAGGATAGGCAGCAGAATCTGGTTTTAGACTACAACAATCTTTTCAGTCTAGGAGGCAAGCTAATAGGGAGGAAAGGAAGCAAAGTTTATCTTTCCCCAAGCCTCCCAATAATCGTCCCCATCATCTGAGTTTAAAACCTCCTGGTTGGTGCCAGAATTCTCCATTTTCAACAAGCTTGGATCAACCCTTTCCCTGAGAATGAATGAGTGATCCGAATAGTATTGGAGGGGCTTTAGATTTATTGGAGGAGATAATGTTGTTGCTCTTCAGGTTTGCAGACCGAACTCTCCAGGGTTTTACTCCAGGCTTTTTCTAGTACTAAAAGATAATGGCAAACCAAGACCAGTGATGGACCTTGACCGACTCCACACATACATACTAGCATCAGAGTTCAAGAAGGAAATGTCATGCTCAGGAGTTTACGATCAGTCTTGATCTGACTGATGCATACTTTCATGTCCCTATCCATACAACTTCATCCAAGTTCCTATGATTTGCCTTCAGGGGAACAATTTACCAATCTTGAGCTGTGCCTTTCGGCTTCAGTCTCAGCCCATAGGCATTTGTGAAAATGGTCAACTGCATTGTCTCCTCGTTCATGACTTCCTCCTTGACAGTGACTTCACCGTATCTGGATGACATCCTTCAGAAACATTGGGTAAGTTCTGTTTTGTTACAAGAAATGAACAGCCTTATCTCACTTTTCACCTACTTGGGCTTTCTGGTGAATTGAGAGAAGTTGAATCTTGTCTCCTCTCAACACTTCATCCACCTGGGCATGGAATTTCTTACCCACCTCACCCTTGTATGTCACCCTCAAATACATATTGCACAGATTCTTGAGCTCTCAGTGGTGATCTCAAACAGGAGGTGGGTTTCCACAAGGGAGTTTCTGCAACTACTCTGCCTACTCAGTGCAATGGCAGATTTGATTCCTCTAGGCTGTCTTTATATGCATCCTTTTCCAATCATCTAGATCAGCACGTTTGATCTCAACTGGGATATAACAATTCCCATGTCAGATGCAAGACAAACAGTGGCATAAGGTAGGAATTACTCTGGAGGGCCCAGAACCAGATGCTATGGTTTGTACGAATGCCAGTTTGACTGCCGGTTGACTCATCGGTTGCCTCACTAAGGTAAGCAGCAACTGGAGCTCAGAAGAGAAGGCACTCCATATAAACCTTCTGGAAATGAAGGCAATAGCAAAGACCATATGTTGTTGGAGAGACCAACAGTGTGGGAAAGTTGTCCTGGTAATGTCAGATTATTCTACATTGGATTCCTACCTCTTCAAATAAGGGATGCAGCCAAATCACCAAACTTATGCATCCTGGTCTGGGACTTTGTATGATGGTTCTTCTGGCACATGATAAAAGTCCGTATCAGACACATTCCCGGCAGACTCAATGTTTTGGCCAATTCTCTGTCAAGAAGGGGCCAGACTCTGCACAATGAGTGGTCCCTTCAACCTTGGATCTTTATGCTGATTTGCACACTTTTGGGGGTTTCTGATGATAGATCTCTTGGCAACGAGGTGGAATCACAAGCTGCCCACCTTTGTCTCTCCCATCCTGGATCCAGAGACCTGGGACATGGATGCTCTGGCAGTTAGTTGGAGGTGATTTGGGACTACACCTTCCTGACAACTGTTCTAATCCTAAGAGTCATTCACAAAATCGTGGACCAGACTTGCAAAGTAGTTCCAGTAGCCATTCTCAGATGGAAAAAATTATCGTGAACGATCTCCTCGACTTGGCAGTGGACATCCCCAGCAAAATTCAATCTGTTACAACAACCATGTTTGCATGTGTTTCATCCCTGTCTGGGCAGACTTCTTCACACTTAGCTCTTGTCAGGAGAACTTTGTGTAGAAAAGATTCCAACCTTTAAGCATGGAGAGAATCCCATGAGTAAGAAGGCGTTCCACTTTGAAGGTGTACGAGGGGAAGTGGTGGGTTTTTAGGAACTGGTGCAGAGACAACAGCATAATTCCTTTGAATGCTTCGATTGCTCAGCTGGCTAACTTCTTTCTCTCGCTCTTTGAAGAGAAAAAGCTGGCTCCTGTTACAATCAGGGGATATCACTTTATGATTTCCAACATATTCAGGCGTCATGGAAGAGTTAATATGGGCCACAACAAGGACCTATCAGACTTGCAGACCAATTTTGACCTGAATAGGCATAAATCATATAAGAAAGCAGAACATTACAATATGTGTAACATTTTTAGATACAGACAACACTATATGACAATGTGTGTAAATTACTATACAAACAATATTTGTGATAAATCTAGTACCTTAATGAAAGTGATGTGTTTTTGGTGCTTTGTTGTACAAGCAGCAAGAGATACAATATGTAAAGCTTTGATCAATAAGAGTCTTATCAACTAGGTATCAAAATATGTATACATGTCTGACCATTTGTACAAGATTTTATACTGAACTGCTTTACCTTTGAAATATATTTTTCAGCTTTAAAATATCTACTAAAAACCTTAATCAAAACTTCAAAATTTAAAGGTGATTTTGAACATTAACAGTAATTCCTTTAATTGCTTTATTGTTTACTATCATTTTCCCAAGAATCTCAACACACAAATATATGTAGAGAAATTGGATCACCTCGTCTACAACCTCATTTTACATTTAAAAATATTGACATATATCCATTTTGCAGTAAACATGAATTAGCTCCCTTATGAAATAGTTCTATCCAGTTTAGTATTGACTCCCCAAAATTAAAGTAGCGAAAAGTTGATTCTACAAATTTACAGGAAATTGTATCAAATGCCTTTTCAAAATCTGTGGACAAAATTAGACCAGGGATATTTTGCTTTTTTGCAAAATAAATCCCTGTTGGTCTTTGTGTATTAAAACATCCAAAACACTTTTTATTCTATTTGCAATACAACCAGTAACCATTTTGTAAATTACATTCAATAGTTATATTGGTCGCCAATTCCTTAAAAAGTATCAGTTTTTATTTGGTTTTGGTATGCACGTTATGATACCTTGTTTTGGAGAAATTGATAATGAACCTGATTTATATCCACAATTTATTTATCTCTATATTTATACCTCCACGTCTTTTAAAACAAAGTAAAAAAACTCGATGGTAAATCCATCAAAACCTGGACTTTAATCATTACGTATATCTGTAACTACCTTTGCTAATTCTTGATAAGTAATTTCACCTTCTTTGTCTTATGATGTGTAGTTGGTCCTAAATTAAAATGGCGTCCCTCAGACATCCAATACGATTGCCACAGTGTCGATCTTGAAAATCTTGTTATCACTACTCCTGAATGGATGGTCGTATCTGAATGGGGTTTTCACTAATAAATGTATAATTTATATTTGGTACTAAATGAAAATGGTGCTAATCTGATCTCCAACATTGCTGCCAAATCTTGTTATCACTACTTACTGAATATTTATCATATAACCCAGCTTGTTTACATATCTAAAGAATACCATGAATGATAGGACTTCAAGAACCCTTTTTTTTGTAACCCAAAATATTACTGATTTAACCAAACTGAGCATGTGTTTATATTGTGACAGTCCAAGACAAGTTCATTGATCTTTCCATGAGGTTCAAGTTCAAAGGCCATGATAAAGAATTTTGTACTGCACTTACAGGTATCTTGTGAACATGTTAACTCATAAGGAAGTAGTTTTGTTACTAAATTAGATATGTTGGAGTTTTGTTAGTAAATTAGATATGTTGGAGTTTTGTTACTAAATTAGATATGTTGGAGTTTCGTAAGAATATCGGATGGTTTCAGCACTCCGCAGCTAAAAAGAAGAAATGGACTTATATTGGATTCCTCGACATTATTTTCAGTCAGTAGCGGATCAGTCCCTTTCAGGAACTCATAATGTAGGAAGTTGGGGAGTTTAGTTCTATAGAGAAAGGGGCTAGGTGATAATGGTGATATAGTAAACAAGTTAAGGTACATTTGTAAGGAAGGCATTTTACTGGTAAAACTATAAACATTGAGGGGAATAATCAATATAGCACAAACGTTTTTGTTTTGGAGCTTGCTTTAGTTTATTCATTGAAAAATAAAATTGACCCAGAACTATGTTGAAGCTATGTGACATAATATTTCAAGATGAAATAAATGCACACACCCCCCCCCCAATCATTATGCATTGTGTCATTTGCAACATACACTTATAGTAGTTGTCAACAAACCTACCTCACAAGAGTGGCCTTGGGGACCTTCCATGACCAGTGATGTCTTGAGTTGAACACTGCTTCAGTAAAGAAATGTCAATCTTTGTTTACATCAAGAGTTGTTCATTAAAGAGGGCAACAAATTGTGTTGTAGTCGTTACAGAAACAATTCTAGTGGTGATTTGTTTTCTTCAGATTTAAGAAATGGTAGTTTGTTAGATTTACCATAATTAATCAGTTGGCAATGATGTATTTTATGTAGAACCCATCTATCTCCCTGTCTTAGGATCCAGTATGCACGCTGCGTGTTGAATTTTGCCTCAATGATATAATATCAAGCTCCATATCCCCAAAATCTTGTTTACTATATTTGCAGTGAAAAAGAATGATTCAATGTTAACTTTATGCATTTATTTTGTATAATTTATTTTTATTGATTAAGAAACCCAGTAAACACATATAATAGGCCATGTCAATATTTACTTGTTTATTGACAGAAAAACCATACGTGTACAGATGAGTAAAGAATAGCATTATGTAAAAATACAATCCACACATTATGTGTTTTGACATAAAGTCCAGGTATGAATAAGGTCCACAAATGTTCCCTAAATGATGATGTAATTTACGTCGTTTCACTGCATGTGAGAACTCTGTACATTAAAGTTGTGTTATTGTGACAAGCACAGTGATATTAGGAAGATGGAGCACCAAGTTACAAATCACTACAAAAAGGGGAAAGAAAACAGTTGATAATGTCTTCTCATCATACTTATGATGAAATAATATTTTGGAGTGATATGAAAAGAAAAAAAGGACAGAAAAAGGTAATAAACTGCATATATATTATTTTGTTTATCATTTTCACACGAAAGGCTAAATGTTTAGGCCACAAGTTCATGACACATAGAATCAGCCTTCCACAAAATAACAAGATTACGTCAGCAAATTTTATTGAGAGAGAGAGAGAGAATGATCTTAAATCTGCATCATAGTGGAAACACATAGCTTGGTTTTACTGAAAATGAGAGAAGCACAGACAGCTAAACTTGGCTAAGGTCTCATAAATATGAAGCTACATACTAAATTTGTTGTAATGCAGTTTCACTTTAAGTGCAACAGGACAGATTTATTTCTGTCCCTGTTAAGACACAAGTTTGCTTTTTAGTCTAGATGAATAGAGATAGACAACTCCAAGTGATGGAGTCAAATGCAGACAACTAACAAGGATATTTTTACTGTTTATTTGGAATGTATCAAACTGCAGATACCAAACATATGAACTTTATGTTAAAGCACTAAACTGTAATGTAACTTATAGTTGCAAACCAACTCTGAGCATACCAGTACTCAGGAAAAATGATAAACAAGTCATGTGTCTCATCACATGAAAAATATATTGCCAACCCAGTTCCCTAAAGTCTCTTAAACTTGAATAAATACAGGTATGAGCTGTAGGGAAAAAGGGTTAATAACAACCCAAAAAGTATGAACTAAATTCCAAAGGAAGAAAATCAAACACCTTTGCATTTTTGGTGTAAGGGTCTAAAAATGGGTGGAGAAGGGCAAAATAATCCTATACCCCAGGCAAGGGCTGCTCAGGTGAAGAAAGAGTCACCTTTAGCAAGCAATTTGACCAAACTGACCACTGATGCATTTTTTATACCCATCCAAAAGTAGATTTGACTAACCTACTGCACAAACCAGTCAGAAAGTTGCTTACAAAACACGAGGGAATTACAAATCAAAAGGAAGTAAAATTTCCAATTTGTAAAACATAGAAGCAAAGATTGACTGAGTTAAGTCAGTGGTTTTAAAACATAGACTTTGTAATGAAATTGTAAAGATGAATGCATGCAAAACTAGTGAAAGACAACCGTAAAAGTTTTACTATGGTTTTTGAAGCAAATCAATTTACTTTGAGTAAGCAAGTGACATGACACTCATTAACTGGGTTATTCCCACTACATAAGGTAGAAGACTTTAGTCTTCCATTCAAAAATTGTTCACAGTGTAACAAATTGAAGATATTGCTGTAGTAAGTGAAAACAAGTTGAGGGTCACAAACTAGTTTTGTCACTGTTAGTGTCATTTGTAGTACAATCCTCTTGATTGGATTTTACATGGGATTTAATAGAATTTTGCTGAGGAGATATTTTTACAAAATTTTCTCATCCAGCTTTTGAAATATTGTTTGCAGAGATGTTTTGATTGCCATCATCTTTTAAAAAACAAGTGAAAATTCGCAGACCCTTGGCATTAAAGGCTCGAGCATTCACTGATGATTCTATTGATGTAGGATAATGCATTGTCCTTAAGGTTTATGTTCCCACTTTGTTTATTACACCATGTATTTTTGCCATATGACATCAAATTAGCACAGCAGAAACTAGTCATTTTAATTAATTCTATACAGAAATTTTTGGGGATTTCTAAAACTTAACTCCAAAATGTCTCAAAGCAATCAAATATTGATATGGTACCAATGATTCACATATTTCTAAAATTGATAAAGAGTTTAGTTAGATTTACCCTTTAACCCTTATTTCTTTTTGTACAGCCATTTTCTATCTACATTGGTGGGGGGGGGGGGGAATATTGATGTGATAAACAATAAAGTAGGAACTGTTTTTACCTGTAGGCAAAATTATATGTTTTGTTTGCAAGAGATATCAAGTTGCCCAGCTCAAAATCTGGATACTTTTATAAACATTTGAATGTATACATTTACAACATAAAAATCGAGTACATCCATGTCCATATACTGGACACTCATCTGCAACAGTCTTGACATTATTTCAATCATTGTACCTAGGATAAAGACCAATTTCTGAATAAAATAAAATTATTTTTTTGTATGTACAATTATTAAATTAATTAATTTTTTTCTTTTTCTTGTTAATTGCATTCATCACTACTCTGAACTAGATGGAGGGAGAGAAAATGGAGGTGGGTCAATAACTACCTAATCTACACACTCAAAAGTGCTTTGCAACTATTGATAAACAGCATAAATGACTTGCTTTGGAAATACCCAACATCATTAGCAGAATTAGTAATTTTGTTTCAGTGTGTGTGTGTATATATATATATATATATATAATGCTGATACGTGAATGAAACTGAAGTAGCATATTTTTCATACATCAAAATATTTCAGTGTATCATTAGCTACTGTCTGGATGACAGGACCTGCATATTTTTCCACAAACTGGCAATTTTTCATAGTTTGCGGAGTTACTGCAGATTCTGCAATTCTACAGGTTTTCTCATTCTTTGTAAAATTTATTTTGATTGTATTGATTTTTCTGTGCACTTTCTGTTGTGACAGATTACATGTGGGTCATGCTAGGTAGGATGCAAAGATATGTGTCGTGACTTAAAGAAGACGGTATTAGAACAATTTACTCCAAGCTACATGATGTAAAAACAAAATTATTTTTTTGCTCAGCGAAATGCGAAAGTTCAAAAATATGAAGATTTTTCAAATGAATAAATGCATGTGGTCATCCTTAAATGTTCAGCTTTAAAATAAATTCATTCATATATTTTCCATATAAATCCTACAAATGTGTAATCCAGAAGCATCATTCATGTCAAATGCATGCCTGAAAACTCAGTTTCAAGAAAAGATCGTGTGCTCTCTTTCTCTCACTTCCAATTTATTATTTGTATGTAGATTTTAGCAGTAAGTCCAAGTAGACTTTTTTATTAATGAATTTTATAAGTATCTCATTGAGTGGTAGCATATTCATTACTAAAACAACATAGCAGAGCCAGATCTAACATGCAACATGTATATACATGGACTAAAAATAACCAAATCCACTGGCTGCATTTGCAATATATGACATGTATAACATGAGGTCCTACTTTGCATATTGGAAAGACAATTAACCCTACTGCAGAAGACCTCTAACTCCTCTCCTAATTCATTAGCAGATTCATTTTTTATTAATTTAAAATTTATTAATGACATTTTAAGCACGATAGTGCTGATAACATTGAGTTTAATCTACATATTTCAAATTCAGTTCTTAAATTTTTATGATACTGAAGTTCAAAGTTACTATATATTTCAGCTGAAATGGTCAGTTGTCCAAGTGTCTAAAGTTTGTGTTAATTAGGTCTTGTCAGCAATCACTGCTACATGTGATTAGTTAGTTCTTAGCTGTGGTGGACAGGTGGGCGGAGTGGTGTTAGGGTCAATTATTCACTTGATTTGAAATGGGTACGAGATACTTATATATGTAGTTTGATTCAAGATTAAACATATGAATGTTTGCAAAATTACACGTGTCAGTCAATAGAAATGTATGTAGCATAGATTGGAATTTAGATCTACAGTGTCCTACCAATGATCTTACATTTGACAGTTTTCAGGTCTTTTAATTTACCATGATTTTTAAAGGGAAGTCAAGATTGTTTTCTCTTCTGTTGAAGCAAAGTTTTTGGTATACTTTTCCTGTGAATAACAATTTGACCTAATAAGTGCAACCAAAAGAAGGCAGAGGATGACTAAACCTTGCATGCTGGCCAGTCTCGTAAACAGCATGAAAATTACAGGACATTTATCCAGATCTTTTTAAAATGTAAGAATGCAACTTTGCACATGCTTTTGGAACCGTCAAATAGCCATTAAAAAGTATTTTGATTTTGTTCTTTGCATAATTAATTTGTAATGCATTCATTACGGTACATAATCCCAACAGATAGAACAACCAAAAGAATGGTTTACCTAACTCCTATGATATTGCATATCCTCTTCCTAGGCAATTGCATTTTAAAAACAAGAGTCCCAAGTGAGCCTTGCATCACTCACCTGGCTGACATCTGAGCATTTGGCCAAGAACTCTTGGTTAGTAGGATGCTTTTGGCAGAAATTTCTTTAATTCTGTTGACTGCATATGTTATGAAAACAGTTGTTTCAAGGTTTCTTTATTTGTGTATCTTCATCCATACTTCATTGCACATAAGTTTTATTTGTCCAGTACTGAAAGACATTTATGCCAGGATGCTATCAAGTTTGGTTAAATTCTGTTGAGCAGTCTTGAGATGAAGTAGTTTATAAGGTTTTTCTATTTTAAGTAATGGTGGCCATATTTGGTGGCAGATCAGACTCATTGGTACAATATTAACATACCTTTAAGCTAGAATGCTATTTGTCAAATTTGGTCAAATTCTGAAGAGTGGCTTTTAAGAAGAATTCATAAGATTTTATATGTCTAGTAACAGTAGTTATATTCACAATGGACTGGCACCATTTATACAAATTTGAGAGACCTTCATGACAGATGCTTTCTGTGAAATTTGGTCAACTTCCTCATTGATGGATTGGCATGAATTATACAGATGTTAAAAGACTTTATACTAGGGTTTTTCTGTCAAATTCAGTCAAAATCTGTTAATTGATTGTTTTTTGTGTGTTTTTTTTAAGAAGCCATTTAAAGGTTGTTCAAGTGTAAGCAATGGTGGCCATATTTGATGGCAGATCTGCATCATTTTTACACATTTGAAAGGCATTCATGCCAGAATGGGATCTGTCCAATTCTGTTCAGCAGTTATTGAGATGAAGTTGCTTAAAGGTTTTTCTATTTTTAACAGTGGCCATATTTGATAATGGATTGGCATTACTTTTTATACAATTGAAAGGGCTTCATACCAGGTAACTTTCTGTCAAATTTTGTAAAATTCTTTTGAGAGGTTTCTGTAAAAAAGTAATTTAAAGATTTGTCTATTTTTAGTCATGGGCCATATCTAATGGCAGATTGGCATCGTTTGTACAAACTTGAAAGAACTTTATACCAGCATGCTGTTTGGTCAGTTTTGGTCAGATTCTGTTAATTGGTTGTTGAAATGTCATTTAAAGGTTGGGTTTTTTTAGCAATGGTAGCCATATTTGATGACAGATCAGCATCATTTGTACAAATTTGAAAGGCCTTCATGCCAAAATGCTGTCAAATTAGGTCAAAGTCTGTTCAGTGCTTTTTGAGAAGTCATTGAAAGGTTTTTCTGTTTATTAGTAATGACAGCCATATCTAATGTCAGATTGGCATTATGTGTACAAACTCAAAAGGTCTTCATCCCAGGATGCTTTCTGTCAAATTTGGTCATTTTCTATTCAGTGGTTTTCAAAAGGACATTTAAAGCCTTTACTGCTTTTTTTTTTTTGGGGGGGGGGGTTGTAACAGAAGCCATATTTAATGAGGATTGGCATAATTTATACAAATTTGAAAGATGTTCATGCCAGGATACTGTCAAAGTCTGTTCAGCAGTTTTTGAGATGTCATTGGAAGGCTTTTCTGTTTTTGGTAATGGCAGCCAAATTTGATGGCAGATTGGCATCATTTGTGCAAACTTGAAAGATCTTCATACCAGGATGCTTTCTGTCAAATTTGGTCAGAATCTGTAGAGGTTTTTGAGGTGTCATTGTTTAAATGTCTTTCTATTTTTTGCAATGGTTGTCATATTTGATGGAGGATTGGTATCAATTATAGAAATCTGAAAGGCCTTCATGCTAGGATGCTCACTGCCAAGTTTGGATCAAATTGCAAGAGTGGTTTTTTTAGAAGAAGTTGAGAAGAGCAACTGTTGACAGCTGTATGATGGATGCAGAGGCATACAGTAAGATAACTTTTGACCTTACAGCCAGGTGCACAAATAAAATCGAGATGGACAATGTCCACCAATTAATTAGGTCAATTTCTTTGCTTCTATGAAATTGCTTTAAATCAGCATTGACAGGCAGTGGCTTGATATAAAAAAAATGGGATTTGTCTTCTCAAAAACCCCACTATTCATAATGTAATCGGCAATGATTGTGCAAATTTAGGTATCCATGGGACAACATTTACCAGATTTGACAATATGGAAATGTTCTGTTGATTGTAGGATAGTAACTAATAATAAATTACTTGAAAAGGTCATTGCCACATTAATAAAGGATCACATTTCAGTGACACATTTAGCTTTAACATAGCCCTATGAACTAAACTTTTCTAATTTATAGCACTCATTAAGACGCCATGGAGTTTACCGCCCTATGTTCAAACTGCCTTAGAATGAACAACATTATACATATAGTTTTACTATTACATAATAAAATGGAATTGATGACCATACCTGGTTTATACAATGAAGTGTGGTATAATGAAGGGCCCTATAGTGATGGAGTGCTGTATGTCATTGTTTGCCATATTAGATTATAAATTATAAGTTTTACTGCTGATTACAAGATTTTACAAGGTTGAAATGAATTGTCAAGAAATTACAAAACAAATAAATAAAAAGAGCAGGCTTTTGGTTAGTGTCTACCAGTATATTCATAATACATCTTCATTTTTTCTCAGCATGACTTGCTAAAAATGGCAAATTCTGGTTAACTTGCACAGGACCTGCTGCCAGGTAAAAGTAAATTGATCACTTCTGAAATGTAACAATTGTCTGCTACTATGATGGCACAGAGTAACCTGGTATTGATAAAGTATTAAAGTCTGGCCATTTTATTTCCATAACATGTCAGAGCGTAATTTTAAGATGAAGATACAGGTGCATTTATTCTTATTGTATTCAATGTAATACCCGCACTGTGTGCTTACAAATTTCTTATTTGGGTAAATTTCATGGAAGCTCATCGTAACATGAACATGCCAACAATGTCATAAACAGTGTTCCCACCATGTGTATGTACATTCTAAAATAGTTAGCTCCCTTTGTCTATGCTACGAGCTCTCACCAATATGAATGTGCCATATAAAATGTGCCAGCTCCATTTTTTGTATAGATTTATTTATGTTGCAAAGTTAATTGATAATGGACACCAAGCTTGCATGGTGGTAAGTTCCAAGAAAATCACAATATTCTAGACAGATTTTATCAGCTGTTTCCCTTCCACATAGCATGCTAGATTCGAGACACATTTTATTTTTTGTACCAGCACTGGATAAAATGTATTGCCAGGACATCTGGGACAAGCTGAATAAGAGGCCCAAGTGGGTCAGACGGAGATCACTTAACTGGCTGATATCTGCTTAATAACCAAACACAAGAGCAGTTGGTCAAAAATCTGGATCAGTAGGATGCTTTCTGTAGAAATTGCTTCCAATGCTGTTGATTGCTTATGTTATGAAAATAACTTTCAATATTTTATACCTTCATTTATATTTGATGGCACATCAACATCCTTTGTCAGATATTGAAAGGCCTCTTTGCCAGGATGCTTTCTGTTAGAGTTAGTCAAATTCTGTTCATTTTTTTTTTTAAAAATAAAGTTGTGTAAATGTTTTTCTGTTTTTAGTAACAGCCACTATATTTAATGGTGGATTTGCATCAATTTAACAAATATAAAAAGCCTTCAAGTTAGGACACTTTCTGTCGATTTGGTCAAATTCTGTTAAAATGTTTTTTTTTTAAAAGTAATTTTAAGTTTTTTTATATTTTTTTGTAGCAACAGTCCTATTTGATGGCAGACTAGCATCATTTGTACAAATTAAAGAGCCCTTCATGACAACATGCTTTCTGTCATATTAGGTCAAATTCTGTTGAGTATATTTTTGAAAAAGTCATGCAAAGGATTTTCTAGTTTTAGTAACATTGTCCATATTTAATGGCGAATTGACATCATTTACATAAATTTGAAAGACCTTCATGCAAGGATGCTTTTTGTTGCATTTGGTAAAAATTCTGTTGAGCAGTTTTTGAGGAGTCATTTAAGGTTTTTCTGTTTTTAGTAACCACACCCTGATGGCCGATTGTCATCATTTGAACAAATTTTAAAGACCATCATCATGCCAGGATGTTGTTTTTTTTCTTCAAAATTTTGTCAAATTCTGTTGAGCAATGTTTGAGAAGAAGTTGTTTAAAAGTTCTTCTATTTTTAGTAATGATGGCCATATTTAATGGCAGATAGACATCATTTGAACAGACTTGAAAAACCTTCAAGCCAGAATGCTTTGTCAAATCTGGTCAAATAGTTTAGTTTTTCTTTTTTGATTTTTCTATTTTTAGTAATGGTGGACATATTCGACAGTGGATCAGCATAATTTGAACAATTTTGAATTACCTTCATGCCAGGATGCTGTCAAATTTGGTTAAAGTCTGTTAAGCAACTTTTAAGAAGTCATTGAATGGTTTTTTAATTTTTGCTAATGGTGGCCATATTTAATGTTGGATCAGCATCATCTTAACAATTATCAAAGAGCTTCATGCCAGGATGCTCTCTGTCCAATGTTATAAAATTCTGTTGAGCAGTGTTTGAGACAAAGTCATTTAGATGGGGTATTTTTTAAAATATTATATTTAGTAATCAGTCATATTTTATGGCAGATCAGCATAATTTAAACAAATTTGAAACGACCGTCTTGCCAAAATGCTTTCTTTCAAATTTAGTTGCATTCTGTTCAGTGGTTTTTTAGAACTACACATTTTTTAAGTTTTTTATTTTTAGTAATGGTGGCCATATTTGATGACTTTTTTGCAAGAATGCTTTGTCAAATTTGGTGAATTCTGTTTAGTGTATTTTGAGAAGATTTATATATTTTTAGTAGTGGTGGTAATAATTGTACGACTGATAAGCATCATTTGTACTTTGAAACCCATCTATAGCAGGCTGCTTTCAATCAAATTTGGTAAAATTCTGCTAAGCAGTTTTAAAGAAGAAATTAAAGGTTTTTTTAATTTGGGTAACTTTGACCGTATTTTTTTATGGTGGATCATCGTCATTTGAACAAATTTTAAAGACCTTCAGGTAAGAATGCTTTCTGTCAAATTTGGTCAAATTCTGTTCAGCAGTTTGTGAGAAGTCATTTAAACATTATTCTCTATTTTTAGTTACAGTGGCCATATTTGATGGTGGATCAACATCATTGGAACAAACCTGAGCTTCATGACAGGATGCTTTCTCTCAAATTTGGTCAAATTCTGTTAAAAGCAGTTTTTGACAAAGTCATTTAAATGTTTTTTTCAATTTTTAGCTCTACTGATCATAAACCAGAAGAGCTTATGGGACGGCATGTTCGTCATCTGTCTTCGATGTCCATCTGTTAGCACAAGTTTGTTACTACTACTCCTAAACTACTTAGAGGATTTCCATGAAACTGTACACACACATCTCAAGGTCTATTTAGTCCCAAATGGTGCCAATCTGACATCCAATATGGCCACTACAACAGCCATCTTGAAAATTGTTATTAATACTCTTGAACAGAAAGTCACATCGACATGGGGTTTTCACCAGAAGACATCTTATGATGTCTCGTTGGTCTTGAATGAAAATGGTTCTGCTTGGACATCCAGTATGGCCACTATGGTGGCCATCTTGCAAATCTTGTTATCACTACCCCTACTAAATAGATAGTCATATCAAAATAGGGGTTTCACTAAAAGACTTCATATGAATAGTTGGTCCTAAATGCAAATGGTGCTGATCTGACATCCAATATGGCCACCAAGGCAGCCTTCATTACAAATGTATTGCTTTTCCTAAACATAAAGTTATATTGCCATGGGGGTTTTCACTAGAAGACTTTTTATGATGTCTAGTTAGTCCTAAATGAAATGGGTTTTGCTCAGATATCCAATATGGCAAGCACAGTGGCCATCTTGAAAATCTTGTTATTGCTACTCCACATGAATGGACGGTCATATCAACATGGGGTTTTCACTGAAAGATTTCTTATGACGTCTAGTTTGTTCTAAACAAAAATGGTGCTATCTGACATCCAATATGGCCATCACAGCAGCCATCTTGACAACATTGTTAGTCATACTCCTGAACAAAAAGTCATTGTCAGGCTGGAGTTGTCTAGTTGGTCTTAAATAGAAATTGAGTGGCCATCTTGAAAATTTTATCGTTGCTCCTCCTAGATGGAAAATCATATCAACATTGGGTTTTCACCAGACTTGTTATGTCTAGTTGGTACTAAATGAAAATGGTGCCGATCTGACATCCACTATGGCAGGCATCATGAAAATCTTGTTATTGCTACTCCTCCTAAATGGAAAGTCACATCAACATGGGGTTTCACCAGAATAATTATGATATCTAGTTGGTCCTGAATGAAAATGGTGCTAATCTCAAATATGGCTGCCACAATAAACATGTTGAAAATCTCATCACCAATTCTCCTGAATGAATGGTGATATCAACATGGGGTTTTACAAAAAGTCTTTTAATGGTGTCTAATTTGTTCTAAATGAAAATGGTGCCAATCTTACATCCAATATGACTGTCACATGGCTAATAATTTGAAAATCTTGTTGCTCAAGAATATCGGACATGGTTTTAACACTCAGCAGTTAAAAAAAAGAAATGGTCTTATCTTGAATTCCTGGAAATTCTTTTGGGACAGTAGAGTGTCAGTCCTTTCAACGGACTCCTTAGTAACGGTGGCCATATTTGATGGCAAATCAGCATCATCTGAAAAAAATATTTAAAGACCTTAATGCCTGTATTCTGTTTAAAGTTATTTACTTTTAGCAACTGCAGCCATATCTCATGCCAGGATGCTTTCTATCAAATTTGGTCAAATTCCATTCATCTGTTTTTCAGAAAATTCATTTAAATGTTTTTCTATTTTGATTGTGAATTGGCATTATTTGAACAAGTATGAAGGACATTCATGCCTGAATGGTTTACATCAAATTTGGTCACACTGTTTTTGAGAAGTCATTTAAAAGAAATTCCTATTTTTAGTAACTGCAGCCATATTTGAATAGTAGATTGGCATCATTTGAACAAATTTTTAAGACAATCATGCTTTCTTTAAAATTTGGTCAAATTCTGTGAAATGATTTTTGAGAAGTCATTTAAAGGTTTTTCTATTTTAAGTCCTGGTGGCCATATCTGATAGTGGATTGGCATCATTTGAACAAATTTGAAAGAGCTTCATGCCAGGATGCTGTATGTCAAATTTAGTCATTTTCAGTTGAGCAGTTTTTGATAAGCTGTAAATGGCAATTGTCAATGGACAATGCACGATCGACAAAGAACCATACTTGGCCAAACAACCAGATAAGGAAAAAACATGCCAAGCAAGTGTGCCTCTCCATGAGCATGCATGGCCCAGGCAAGCTTATTTTATTTCCACTTAAATATTTGTATATGCTTTCTTTATATATAATATCTGTCAATGTCAGTATCGGTACTCAGGATGGCACTAACCAAATCGCATCTCAGTGCCTTAAATTTAAAATCGATGTAAAATAATGACAAAATAATTTTATTCGTGATTAAAAATTATCAATGAACTGGTTGGTTTTCATTTGTCTGCAACCAGCACATTGCTGTATATCACACTGAAGAGGAACCCTGATGGTTTGCACAATACAAAAAAAAAACAAAAGATGGATAAATGTTTTACATCACGTAATCTGGGAAGACATTTTCATCTTTTGAACAATCAATGATTAATTTTTTATTTGGTAGAAAACCCCATTTCGATTGTGTCGAACATCACAGTGCATTGTGTTCCTCTTTAATGTGAGGTACAGTAATGCAATGGTTGCAGACAAATGAAAACCAGTTCATTGAAAAGTTTTCATCAAATATAAATTACATTGTCTTTATTTTACAGTGTTTTAAATTTAAAGTCACCAAAATATGATTTGGTTAGTACAATTTCAGTATCAAATGAACATGGGACTGGTTCATTAGTCTGGGCAATATTTAGGTTGACCAGAAAACATGCCTTCTGTTAAAGTGCAAAGTTGAAAACGATGTAAAAACCCTCGAGTGATGTTGATCTAGATTTAACACTTGAATCAATGAATATGAACAAATGGATAATCTGAATAATAATTGAATTAAAGTCAATTTAATCCCTTCAAGTTTTTCTACAGTTAATGAAATAGGTTTCCTCATGATTGTGTATGCAAATTAGTTCCCAATGTCTTTGTTCTGTTGTTTTCGGAACACACAAAATTAAGAATGTGCAATGCATTAATTAATAAGCAATAGCGGCTGCAATAATATAAAGAAGAAGAACAAAGACAACCAACAGACCAAAATCAGGGTTTAGTACTTGTTTATACATTTATTCATGCTATCAAGAAAACAAAGTAATGTTAAGTTCACTTGTTTATTACAGCTTAACAATTGCCTTTTTTTAAAAACATTTTAGATGTAAATCATATGGAGTTGATGCCTCCAAACCAATACCTTGACAAATTTAATTCATAAAGGCAATCCCAAATTTTCAAATGGAATTTAAAAATTGGGGCAATATATAAGGATCATTATGTTTTCATGGTTTATAAACTTTATTTTGACTTGTCTGGTGGGCAAGTGGGAGAAAATGAAACTTTTCCAGCCCTGAGTATCTGAGATTAGCTAATGCTGGTGTTTTTCCATGATAATTTAGTTCATATGGTAATGTTTGTGTAATAAAAAAGATATACATCAATCAAATAGGTTACCATTTTCTATTTGCAAAGTAAAATCCCGCAGATGCCAAGTTTAGTGCTTCTAAAACTATAAAATATTCTCAAGGAGATTAACAACAGCAATTGGTTGCCATTTTTTGTCATTCTTTTTGGACTGGTTCCATAGATATTGTAAGAATAGAACCAAGTTTTGATTTTTATTATGAAGAACCAGTCTGTAACAGCAAAATGGATGTCAAATGCCGATGTAAACCTAGTAGAGACCCTCCAACAAATGCTGTTATAGTAGCATTAAGCTTTGCAGCTAGTTTCTTTTACCTCACAAACAGAAAATTTTAGCCTGTTTGATCGAATGTATATCTTGTCTATTACTCAAACATTACAATATGAACAAAATTATCATGGAAAAATGCTGGTATTGGCTAATCTTAAGCATACTTTATTAATTAATATTTGTTAAGCAAGTTTTTGGTCACAAGAGGGATGTGTGCTTATTAAGGCATGTGCGAGTATTACATGGAATACTGTAAGTATTAACAACACAAGCAGCTTCCAGAAAGCATTCAGGTGAACTACCAAAACAAATACACACATATGAACATACAGCATTTACTTGAGCTTACATTATACACTACCCTCTTGGTACAAGTTCAGATTTGGTAGTAATGAATTAAAAAGTGAAGATGTATTAACCATGAATTTATTGTATGGGACAAGAGGCTGACGTGTTCTGAATGATCTTAATCATAATATACATCAAATCATGACAGCTAATTCAAGATCTGTATTGTGATGAATTATTCTCGATAGAATGGGGCTCTGATAAATCAGGCAATTCATTAACATCTGTCTTTTAATATATAATAAAAGGAACAGACATAATTAGATACACTACTGGTGCAAGATTATTTACAGCATTAATCAATCACATTGATTCAATTTATATTAATATATTACAGATACATGCCATAGCTGAAAATATTCACATGCATGTAAATAAATTGTCATACACACATACATGAGCAATTGAACCACATTGATTTCTAAACCAACCAAACAGCTCAATATAACTTTAAGTTGTTGGTATCACTTGTTCAGGATAAAGACTGATAACGAACTTCAAAAAAATAACAAGAGGTCAAAGTGGACCTGATACTGCTCACCTGTAGTTACATCATTTGTAATATTATGAAAGCCATACATGCCAGAATGCTTTATGTTAAATTCTGTTGGACTGTTTTTCGGAAGTCGTTGAACAATTTTTTCTGGTTTTTAGTAACACTGGCTATTATTCAAACAAATCTGAAAGACCTTCATGCCAGGATGTTTTTTGTCAAAATTGGTCAAATTCTGTTCAGTGGTGTTTGAGACATCCTTTAAAGTTTTTTTTCTTCTATTTCTAGTAATGGTGGCCATAATTTATGGTGGATATGCATCTTTTTAACAAACTTGAAAGAGATTCATGCCAAGATGCTTTCTGTCAAATTTAGTCAAATTCTGTTGAAAGGTTTTTGATAGTGATGTAAATAGCAGATGTGAATGGACATAACCGACATACACAATGGTGATGCAAGGATCATACCATAAGCATCACTGGCCATATGGCCAGGTGAACAAAAAAAAAAAAAGCATAGTTGAATGAACTTGGTAGGGTACAATATGTCAGGGTAACTCAAGTAAACAGACTGGTTGTAATGTTCTGTGATAAATAAGATTTATAAATATATAAAAATTCATATACGTATGTGATGTTATAGTGTTTATTGGCACATCAGCACAATCTTGGCTATGCCGTGCCAAGTTAATCTGGGTGTCACCAAAAAAACAAATAAAACAAAGATAAAGCCAAAAATGGGTAAAATCCTTAAAATACAAAGTCCCATTTTTGTTATAAATCACACTCTTATAAAAAGTCCAAGACCTCCTCAGTTGGAACATCATCATATAACAAATCCCAGGGCAAACAGGTTGCCTCCATATGTTGCCTCTTGTGATATGCAGGAGGTGCATCCTGTCTATTCAACATCTTTGTGCCCAAGGGATATATCATATACACTAACTGAGAAAGAATGTATTTATGTGTTGGTATGTGCTGGTCTTGCCTTATAGACTTGTACAGTTTCTCATGGGAAAATTGATGCACATGATCATGACAAACTCTCCAAGCAATTTAGTGTCAGCATAACTACATAATGTACTATAAGCTCTTGAATTTTTTTAAAAAGCACAATGCATAAAACTGACATATATTTGTTGCACTTGCAATGTTGCAAGAGATCCTTGATTTCATAAACCTTCATTTTGGCATTCGTGTACACTGTAAACATCATTTACCCTCCATAATTTTTGGTGATAATGCTGATCCAGTGTACAGGCCACATGAGCTAATTTTGATAACTTTTAAAGAAAGAAAAATATTGGTTGTAATGGTAGTAACACTGCATATATGGACTTGGACATCCTTGCGTTTAAAACAAACATTTTATGACCCTCAGTGCTAGACCTACTTTAGACAAGTCAATTTGTGTTCATTGCAGAAGACCCGGATATATTTATTAATGTTTCTGAAGTGCAAAATGAATTAAACTCATTTCATAATAAAAGTTTAATAAATGGATATACATATTTTTATTTATTAACTGACCTGGAGTTGGTAACATGGCAGGTTGCCATCATTTGTAATTTGCTGCAACTGTTAACCAATAAAATTTCACAAAGAGAGACATTTGTGTGGTTGAGTTTGATTAATTGGTCACCTATTCCAGAGGGTATCATCAAAAGACAATGTTTCACACAGAATAGTGAAAATTTATTTATATGGCAGTCACAAGACATTTTGCAATAGCTCACAGACAAAACCTCAAAATGTCTTAGAATGCACATGACCAAGGCTGTTATTTCAAGCAAGTGAAGAGATGTCTTCCTTCAGTCTTGGGTGTAAAACAAAGTGCAACCACATAGTATCGCCAATTTTCTGTACTGCTAAGTGTTTTAAATCCAAAACAAATGAATTATATTTGTACCACTCTTATTTGATGCGATGTAATTCTTTGATTGTTTTTCAAGAAACAAAATTGCAAGAAATGGAATTTTCACGACTCGGGGGTGGGGGATGGGGGAAATGCCATTAATTTTGCAGAACATACAAGCTACAACTCAGGATGCTGGAAAAAAAAGTATGTATTGGGCACTTTCAACACATATACCATATTCCTTTGTCTCTTAAGTACAAAAAAAAAGTATATGGAGACAAATACAGTACTTTAAGATCAGTAATGGTTAAGAATTGCTTCCCTGTAAAAGTTGGTCTGGATCGAACAAAAAACAAATCTATTTCATTTAACGACTCAAAAAAAGAAAATAGAAGAGCTATTTCCATGGCTTGCCATGGCACATCCTAACACTTTTTATGATATCCACCCCCAACCTAAAATATGGTACACATATAACGTGTCCTATGAATGCATAACCTCTTCCTAGGGACCCCAGGGCAGAGACCAAAAGGTCATAGCCCTCTCTCAGATGTCATCCTATGTAATACTAAGTTTAGAGAACTTCCATCCAGCAGGTTTAGAAGATGTGGTTACAGATGGATGGGTGGACAGACAGATGGAGGGTATCATAATATCCGGTCACTAAAGCGTGTGGATAAAAAAAAAGATGCTGAAGAATCCCCTGTAACTAACTACAGGAATACACGTGTACTGAATTCCATACTAATGACTTTCAAACCTCTGCATAAAGTAAACCTTTTGCTATCTTTATAAAAAAACACTTCCATGTAGTTGAACCAAAATTTTCAATGCAAAATGAAAATTGTGACAGAGTCTAGCATTGCCCTACCCACTGTGAAATTGAAGAGCTGAGCAAAATGTAACAAGTACAGACTTTTCAGCTAAAGCTATTTTCACCGAAGAATGGCCAAACACTTGAAGGCATGTTCAATAATACATTAAATTTAGGATTTCTAACATGATTCCCAAGAATGGTACATACAAGTTCTAAATTTAGTTGTAACCATCCATTGAAACAGATACAGCATCGCAACTAACAAGTAATATCTGTTCAAGCTCATTACTTTTCTCGTTTTATTTTCTTTTCCTCCGGTGGACAAGTTAGTTTTTTTTTGTAGTAATGGCAAATCCATCTTACCGGTGGGATTAAAAAATTAGTACACACAGTAATTATAAATCTAGTAAGGCTGCAACATTTACAAGTGTAAATGGTTTAGTTTAGTTTACTGCCTGTAAACATTTTACAAAATGTCGAAACATGCAAACAAATATGCACACAGCTGTCAGTGATGCAGGAACTACCAGTTCCAATTAAATTATATATCGCCACAGCTCTGCTTAAAAGGATTGTTTTAAAGTATGATTTTTCGGTTCATTCTTTTCTTCAAGTATGTATCTATGATTTTCACATCTAATGTGGCATAATTAAGAAAAATGCAGATATTTAAGAGAATTGGTTCCAGTGCAATTATGCAACAATGACAACATTACACATACGTTTATTTACTGATGATGACAACAAAATTTCTTTAAAATACAGTATTTACCTTTAAGCAACATATCTGTTAACAGAACCTTTCATTAGCAACATTTTAATTGAAAGAAACACCATTTCCAGTTTGTAGGCCACCACAGTTTTTAGTTACTGAAGATCCTACAAAAGCATCACATACACATGTCCAGGCAGTATGTTCAGATCCATTATTTCACTGTGTACATATATGTTACATTAAGAAACAATATCATGACAATCCAAGGGATATTTTACTGAAACTATAAGATATATTCAACAAGAAGGTCAATTACAAACTAAAACCCGTCAAAATATTAGGTAAAAGATGTACAACAAATGAAACAATCGCAAGTTGATGAAGGACATGCACTTTATAACAGTGTAAGCTGATCAGTAAGCCTAATGGGTAGATAGGAGGAAAGGTTTAGTTTATAATCATTTTGATGAAAGTTAATCATTTTGGTTAATGTAAACAGATAACACATTAAAAAAATTCTGGTAAATGTTGCAGCCTTAATAACTAGCTGCAAGTAATGAACGACTGATAGCCAACTGAAAAACCAATTTTAAACCCCAAAGTAGCATTTGATTTTGAATAATCTTTTTATATAATCTTGAGCTTAAAAAGCTACTCTCTGTATCATCTGCATAACAAAAGTGGAATATTATGTATTATAAAAATAAGGTCTTCATTTTGTCTACATATTTTGAACATGTACTGATCAAAACAATTGATGTCCACATTTTACTAAAATATGTCATAAAAGAAGAGCTATTTGCATCATACAAGAATGGTTTTTTTTGTTTTTTATTTTAAAAAGTACTTTTCTGTTTACAGCAGTTTAGTAAAAAAAGGTCCTTTCAAAGAATCATTCCTGGCAGAGTAAATCTACTGAATAAATATTTGATAGTGGTACCACTACCACATCAAAGAATTTCTGCATTTAAGGCTGAATTAGCTACAAATCCGACTGATTTTTAAATATTTGGTATCAATGGGGTTCTATATGCAATATATAGCATCTGCAACAACATCCAAAAACATGTAAAGTTGACAGATTCCAATACCATTTGAAGCTATGCAAAAACTGTAACATGCAGATCTCAAACACATTTCTTGCATCTGACTTTTAGCCATCACTACCATTTGTCTACAAATCGACAGCAATTAAGGTTGAATCTTGCTTAGACTCTGGTGCATAGGGGCATGACCGAGTAAAACTCCTTGAATGTAACCGATTCTAAAAATGAATACTCAAGCTATGTCACAAGACAATGAACCTAAGCAGTATCATTGCTGGACCAGAAAGTATACCCTTATCAATTCCCACACAGCATCAGTAAATAATAGAAGACAACTATGAGATGTCACCAAATTTTTTTTTAAAAAATGGATATGTATTCATTTGAGCATTAAATATGTCAGAAAGGCAATGATCACCATATTTAGACTAGAGCTAGAAGCAATGGGTGCATGTCACATCTGGATGAAATCCAACAAATTTTTTTAAAGTTATGCTGTGGAAACCAGTAAGGAGAATGGGCAATCAGCCCATTGAAATGCAACAAATTTCAGTAATGTTGTTGTGCAGAAACCAAAGTCAGAAGAAAAGGCAAACAGAGGCCATAAATCCTGTAATTAATGTTGTGGAACATTGGAAATCAAACTCACTCAAGGTCCAATCGATCTGATGCCACATACCAAATTTGGTTGAAGTCAAAAAAAAATTTGGTGAAGTTATCTTTCAGAAACCAAATTCAGGAGGTTCAGCAAGAAGGGGACAATACTCTTCTGAATGAGACTAAACCCATAATGACACATTCAAGTCTTCAAGTCAATGTTCATACCAAATTGCATCCGAATATGTTGAACAGTTATTGAGCTTTCCAGTTAAAAGCATTATCTCATGTGAAGATTGAAGCTGATTGCCAAGGGTCATAACTCGATTCAAAATGTAGTTGATGAGACAAGGCCCACGAATGGCACATCCAGGGCTACGAGACAAAATACACACCAAATCTGCATCAGAAGATTTTGAATGGTTCATGAATATGTAATATTGATGGAAAAAGGGCAACAACTCCATCAAAATTGGACCTGAACAGATGAATCTTTTAACTGGCAAATCTACATGTAAGAAGCAATTCACCTACCAAATGGCATCCAATTTTTGTAAGGGTTGCAGAGCTATGCTGGTTACATGAAGTGTGAATGGACAGACAGATGGATGGATGGAAACAGTGATTACTATTGAGCTTCCACATCTTGGTGCAGGGTAATAATAAAAACGGTAAAGAACAACATTTTTTGTTAACACTGCTAGTTCCCATCTTAGTCTGACAAACAGTGACCCAATGTGAACATACTAGATGTGGTCTTTGGCACTATTCCCTGGCTGACAGCGATTGATCGAGTACTTAGAGGCACCATCATGACATGATGACTTCCAAGTATTGGACATTTCCACTTTGATTGATTAATGCATTCCTTGAACAGAATTGCACTTATTGTCACCACTTATATGTGACCAGTTGTATTTGAGATGATTATAAAGTTTATTAGTTTGATCTCTCTGTAAATATCATATATCAAAATCTGCTATTACAAAATTCTCTTGCAGATAAATCTGTTAGTGGACATTGGGTCTTCATTGTCTGCTCCTAGGTCTTCAACCTTTAAGAAGAACACATGGAACTTAGTATCCATTCTGGCTTTCGATTGTATTAATGAAGAGATCTGACACAAGTTCATGGAATGCTATTGCCACAGTTCTGGTGGAAAGGAATTTACTTCTCCCATCTCAGTCACTGAGTTACCATTATGTTTGTAGGTCAGTCGAAGTCGCATTCGAATAGATTGCTGGAAAAACAATTTTAAAAATCAGTGACAATCTTCATTACATGGATATTATAACAATCAAAGTGTTTGGAGTTTACAATCACATAAAAACACTGTAAATGACAACACTTTTATATGTATATGTTTGTGAATTTGTGAGAATAAAAAAGAAATGATTCTAGGCATTGTCTAATTAAAAGAATTTTAAGTTGCCTAATATGCTTCATCTGTTAAATTAGTGATATTAAAATAACATAAATACAATAAATCTTCAGTTAACATTTTCTATAGCACATAATTATAAGAATGAATTTGCAGTGTGAAATTTACATTATAAATTGGCATTGAAGCCTCGACTTTTAACAATAGGAAGTGGAATAGACCAAACCTACACAAGTAAATATTAACTTTTATTAGGCAACAGAAATTGTTACCAATATGATCCAAGTCCAAGATTATAAGTGATTTTCCTGCACACTGCAAGGATACCAATGGTCCACCTTATTTACATCCCAGGAAAACAAAATGCATAAGAATCAAAAGCTGAAGCAATGGTGAGCAATTTGCTTACATAAATATACCACTGCTTCTCCTGCATCCCACCCCCATGATGGAGATGATTCTGAAGTTAAACAAGGCCATGAATGGCACATAATATACTTGCCCTGTACCTAAAAGTTTTCTATGTAGGCAGACCTGCCAACCATAAAAAGACCTTCTCAGTATGGCAGTCGATATTTTTCCACAAGTTAGACCAATTTTCAGTAAGGTGTAAAGAAATATCATGTACTGCTATTGTTAACTTGGAAAACATGCACATTTGAAAAGTTTATAAGTGTGCTCTGAGGCTGTGAAGACAACATTATTTTCAATTAAATAGCTCGTAAATAGTACTTCAGCTTTAATGATCTCCCATTCATTTTCTGAAAATGCAGTTTCAAACCCATGGAGGTCAATGACTTCTTGCTAGATCGCTCAACTCGGAATGATCTTTGTGGTTTTGTTTGTTTTTTGTTTTAAAATTCATGTGGCGGCAGCAACCATCTATACTGCCATGAAATAGCTCGTAAATAGTACTTCAGCTTTAATGATCTCCCATTCATTTTCTGAAAATGCAGTTTCAAACCCATGGAGGTCAATGACTTCTTGCTAGATCGCTCAACTCGGAATGATCTTTGTGTTGTTTTTTTTTTTTTCGTTTTAAAATTCATGTGGCGGCAGCAACCATCTCTACTGCCATGAAAAATAATCCTCAAATCTACACAACATGACATTATATCCAGGAAATGTAATCATCACCTTTCCGTCCTTTTTTCCCAAGCACAGTCAAGTGTCTGAATATTGGTTTTTTTTATACTTCTGAGATTATTGTCTGGATTTTTTAAAAAGAAGCCGAATGTTCCCTTCATCTTTAACCTTGTTTGGTTGATCATGCAGGTGGTTTACATGAACATGGGTAGATTAAATCATCTGAGGTACCCCTGTAAAGTTAGTCTGGTTCTCGGACCAACTCCACAGAGTCTAAAAACCTGATCCAGACCAAACCACTGGCAAGCCAGAATTAACAAGAAAAAATCATATTATTATAGTTTTTGTTACTGTTCCATAAGCATACAATTTATGAGTTGTTTCAGTAAGCCGTATGGTAAAATATAAAAAGGTTGGCACAACTATGTAGGTACTAACAGGACATCATTGGTCTCAATGACCTTGAACTTTGGTCAAGGTATGCAGTCTTGAAATAAACTTACTGTGCAGAAACCATTATCTTCTGAATTAGACTTACCATGAATATGACCTCTGCGATTTAGACCCTCAAATATACAGGTTTCTTTATTGCCCTAAGTGAAAGTTATCCACAATTTGTTTTCAAGGAACTTACTGTAGAACAAAAGTTATTCTGCAAAACACATTTTTCCTTGAGTTACAATGACCTTAACCTCTGACCTTTTTACCCCAAATCAATCCATACTTTAAGTGCAAGCCCTTCAAACTCTCGTCAAGGTATGTGGTCTAGAATTAAAGTTACTATGCTAAAAACCATTTTGCTTATTTCAATCAGAGTGACCTTGAACTTTAACCTTTTGACCCCAAAATCAACAGACTTTTTCCTCAAGTGCAAGCCATCCAAAAAGTTTGCTCCAGGTCTGTGATGATGAACTTGTGTTATTGTGAGGCAACCATTTTTCTTCTTTCAGTCACAGTGATCATGACCTCAGACATTTGGACCCAAAAATCAAGAGGCTTCTTCCTCCTCACGAGTGCAAGTCATCCACCAAGTCTGCTACTGGTCTGTGATGTAGAACTAATGCTATTGAGAGGATACCATTTTGCCTTCTTTCAGTCACAGTTACCCTGACCTCTGACTTATTGACTCAAAAATCAATAGACTTTTTTCTTACCCCAAATGCAAGATATTTCAAAGTCTGGTAATGATGGTAGAGACCTCGAGTTATTGAGTGGAAATGAACCAGGGAATAGATGTATGGATGTATGTACAGATGGACGAATATTATAAAATAATACATTCCATCTTATGTAGGCGTATAAAAAGTGCACAACTCATAAGAAATAGTGCAAGTACAATGACTGGTCAACATGCATATCTTATAATGATGACCTTATGTGCCAGTTGCATATAAAAATCCCAGAAAAGTTGCATTCACGATATTCTGTCATATTCCTTTCAGTAGCAGGAAATTAAGAGTATTGTGAATGGCACTTTATCTACCTGCCCCATATTTAATAGTCTTCTTTGTAGGTACTAATATGGGTTGGTTGACTATAGATTATTAATGAACAGGTCTCAATGACACTGACCTTTGGTCAAGGTATGCAGTCTTAAACTAAACTCACTATACAGAAACCATTATTTTCTTGTTCAATTTACCATGACCATGACCTCTGAACCTAAAAATCTATAAGTTTATTTATTACCTTAAGTACAAGCCATCCACAAAGCTTGGTTCATAAACTTACTTTAAAATGTAGTTTTGGGGGGAGTAAAACTAAATTTAATTATGTAATACTAAGCTTTACCTTTCTGCAATGGAAATACCTCGTCCAAGCTAGATTCACCAACTCCCTGTTCTAGAGATTTCTTAGAACACGTGCATCGACCCAGTCTGACCTACATCAACAGCCAATGCGCTATAACACATCCTTATTCTTTTTCAGGATGTTTGGCTACTGAAGGACATCAGTGCGGGGTTGGAGAAGGGCATCCAATAGTGACAGGTTGGTCTTTCCTTTTTATCTCACCTCTGCCCAAGGATGGCTGATTTTTAATCAAAGACTCAAAAGTCATCATGGACCACCTTTGATCCCTTAATTACTTATAACACCTAAAAAAAGCATCCCACATTTGGCCTAAACTCTCCAGATTACAACAATAAGGTAATCAATTAACAGCTTGTTGTCTACACAAGTTAGCTTTAATCCGATTACTCGGCCATGCACCACTGCACCGGTTGCATCGACTGTTGGAACAGTTTCGGTTCTCAGTAGGCTGGTTCTGACTGGTTTCTGTAATGCTTGGACAGAATGCATAAAAACACCATTTGTTTTCTTTCTTTTTTAATTTAAAAAACAAAAACTGTTAATTTTCAAAAGGGGAAGATTTAAACTATAAATCAGTATTTTTGTCCTATCGCCAGTAGAATCACATGCATGTTAAAGCTATGTGAGCACTAATTACAGGCAATCTGTTCCCCATTCATAGGTTACATGCTTCACTTTGTACACAGGTTTACAGCTTTCAATGGAAGTACGGTAAGTAGACCATCTTTATATGGGTACACGGCATACATGGGAATAAATGTTATTAATTTACTAGTCCTTCAACATCTTGAAAATAAAATTCCACATTTTGTCACCAAGATCGAAGTTTTCTCAGGCAAATTATATTTTTTTTTTACAAGCCCGATGGGCACTTCACTTAGAATACAGGAGGGTACTGATCTGAAATTAGAGGGGCACCAGGCGTCGGGCTATCAGATTTTCTGAGCACTAAAACCACATTTTAATGTCGGTAATAACTTACCTGTCACTATTATTAATCTGAATTTGTCAGTAAGGAGGGTGGCTGATGGACTGGAAGGAGTAAAATGTGGAAAAATTACTAACCTTGTAGCCCAAGCAGTCAAGTGCTGTTTATGCAGCAGTAGTCTGAGTCGCTGATTGTGCAGCAACTATTGGACCCAGAGAGAATATACCTTGGCTCTGGTTTGCTAATGACCGAAGGTAAAAAGAGAAGAAGGTTGTGTGCAAGTGCCAAAATGCAGCCTTCATAAAATCGTCTAAAGATGGGTGATTAAATGTGCCCAGGAAGTAGTGATGGCTGACTTCATGGACTTTTATCCTCATGAATGACAAGTCTCTTTCTGTGAGACACACATAAGCTCTCTTGATGGTGAGCGAAATGCATCGAGAGATAGTGGATGCTGAAATATCAGCTGCGCCCCTTAAGGGGAGAAAAAAACTTTCCCTGTGCTTCCTTCTCCCTTTAGCAGTTGCTAAATAGAAAGCTAAGTGCCCTAACTGGGCAAATAAGTTAATCTCGATCAACCCCAGCACAGATGTGACTGAAATTGGGACTTTCAATCAGGAATGGAAATACTGATGGAACCTGGCCAACATAACAAGGAAGCTGAATCATAATTCCCATTAAAGCATAAACATCCCATCTCAACTGAAAAAGCATGTTGTTCGCTTCTTCTAGAGTTGATGCAATGGCCAGAAGGAAAATGGTTTCAAGCGTAAAGTTTTCAAAAAAATCCTCACTCAAAGATTAATAAGTGTTTTTGTCAGTGCATTAAAGGTTCCATCTTGATGTCAAAGAGTGAGACACCAGTCTCTGTCGCTTGAAGTACTTAATAAGATCCGAGAATCTGAAAGAATGGATTGACCTTTGCAAAATTTAAGTGTATTTGAAAGGGCAGCCCTATAACCTTTGATTGTAGAGGCTAAACAAGATCTCTCCTCAAAGAGGAAAAGAAGAAAATCTGCTATTGTAGCAAGAGAGAGTCAGTAAGAATGTATTTCCTAGTGCACCAATTACAGAATATTTTCCATTTTGCATCATTGACCTTAGATGTAAAATGTCACTGGACCTGTACAATGCAGTTGGTTACTTTGCTCAAACATTTTGCCTGGCAGATAAAACACTTGAGATGAGCCAAGCGTGAAGGTGGAGAATCTGAGGATTGGTGCAAAGTAGAGTACCTCTGTTTTGTAAGAGAAGATTGTCCCACTGAGGTAATACCCTTGGTTTGTCGATCAACAGGTTGAGGAGGTCGTTGAACCATGACCTTTGAGGTCACAGAGGCGCAATCAGGATGATCCATGCTGTGGATGTGATCTTGTGCAGTACTTGTGTAATCAACCTGAAGGGTGGAAATGTGTACGTGAACAATCGATCCCAGTTTAGGCTGAATGTGTCCACTGCCCAGCTGCTTGGTCTGGACTGGGAGACATAAAATTGGAGCTTGTTGTGTTTGTTGCAAACAAGTCCACTAGAGGTGTCTCCCATAGAATGAACAGAGACAAAGCAACTGCTTGATGTAGAGACCATTCTACTAGGACTACCTAGTTGCCTGTTCTGGACAGACTGTCAAGAAAAATGTTTTTCTTCCATGGAATATGATGAACTCCCGAGTGTAATCCCTTCTGACTCTGCCCAACATAAAAGGTTCCAGACTTCCACGCAGAGAGAAGGTGCATGAGTAGTACATCCTTGTCATCTGAGGTATGCAACCACTGACGTGTTGTCTGAGGAGACCATGATGCACTGCCCATTGACATATTTTATACACCCTTTTAGGGTGAAGACCACGGCTTTCATTTCTAAATTGTTGATGTGGAGGAGACTGTCTATTTGTGACCAATTGCCATGGAGAAGTACTCCTTCTGGCTCTAAATAAACCCCCCAACATAAATCTGATGCATCAGTGTACATATAGGAGTGGAGTTCTGGAGCATGCAGGGTCATTCACCTCAGATACTTTTCTTGATTGTACCACCACCTGAGGCGGTACTGAAATGTTGACCCCAAAGAAATTTGATCTGACAAATATCCTTGTGGGGTTTCCAAACTGCCAAAAGGAGAAACTGAAGAGGACATAAATGAAGTCTCCCTAGGGATACCAGGTCTGCCGCAGAATTCAAGGTTAACAGAAGAGAGAGATACAGACAAGTCGACAACGAAGTCTTGGTCTGTCTCTGGATGAACATGAACCTGGCCCAGACAGGTAAGAAAATTCATTCCTATGTACACGAAATCCTGAGAGAGAATGAGATCCGATTTCTCTAGGTTTGGAATCAGTCCCAAACCGAGTCACTATGGACCAACAGCGGGTCATGTTAATTAATGAAGACTGTTTGTTGTTGTGTAGCAGCCAGTCGTCTAAATACTGGATTAGTGGAATCCCCAAGTATCTCAAGTGTGCAGCTAATACTCCCATGACTCTGGTCAAGACTTGGGGCGCTGAGGCTAGAATGAACAACATGGCTTGGTATTGAAATACTTCCTGTCCGATCAAGAACTGGAAATACTTTTTGTGTGGAGGAAAAATTGGGATGTGGAAGTATGCATCCTGAAGATTGATGGAAACTGACCCGTCGGCCGGTTGGATAGAATTCTGATCTGAAGTTGCAGTTTCCATCTTGAAAGTTTCCTCTAGCAGAAATTTGTTTAGTGGGGGAAAGATCTATAATAAGCTTCAGTTTTCTGCCCTTTTTTTGACCAGAAAAATCCGAAAGTAGAAAGCTGGCGCCTGGATGTTTTGAACCCTCTCTACCATGCCCTTCTGAAAAAGGGTGTGCACTTCTTCCTTTAATTTTAATATGTTTGATTGATGGAAGATGGGTATCCTTGAGAGAAGAGGGAGTTCTGTGAAGCATAGATGTAAACCCTCCTTCAATTTAGAAAGGACCCACCAATTTTCTGTGATGCATGACCAGACCTCTGAAAAGAGGGCGGGCCAATTGAGCACCTATGTGTATCAAATGAAGAGGTATGCACTGCACGACAGGTGAGATGTCCCTAGGCACAACCTCTCACCTCCCCCCTCACTTGTTTGGGAAAGGGGGAGGCAAAAGTAGACTTCTTTGCCTTGCCCTTGCCTCTCCTTTTACTCCATCTCGTTTGTGGAGTGGACTTATAGAAGGCTGGCTACTTTGTTGTTGTGGTTGCATACCTCTTTGTTGGAATTGTGGCTGACCCATGGTTTGATCAGGTTGTGTTCGAGTACTGGCCGGTTTCAACTGGCCAGCAACCAATGCAAGGGACCTATGTTGTCGGTCCCTAACACCCTGGAATAAGGTCTCAAATTCCTGGGATGCAGCTCTCATAAGATTTTCGGTGTGTTCTAGCAAGAACTTCTAAGAATCCAAAGCTACATCACAACAGAGGTGAAGAAGCTCAGCTGACAATGTCATCGCCACAGACAATGAATGACTCAAAGGCTTAGCCACAGCCTCTAATAGTCGTTGCAAGGCAACGGCTGATAAAGGTCAGCGTGTGAAGCTATGGTCACTAATGTCCTGGCCTTGGACTCTAAAGCCTCTATGGATTTAACCATGAGGCAAGCAAAGGAACTGCTGAAATACCTACTTGTGAAGCTTCAGCGTCAATGGGGGGGGGGGGGGGGGCCCGGGCCAGGCAGATGAAAGAGCAAGGGGGACTTACCACCCTTTATTTCGTCTCGCTGATTCTTGACCTTTGCTCAGCCAATGTGAAACTTCTCTGACCATCAGAGAGTGAGGAAGTAGCAGCAAGTCCAGTCTGGGCATTGCCCCTAACTGTTTTTCTAAGCAAGAAAGAACCTTAGTGTCACTTGGTCACTTGGGCTTAGGGCACATGTCAGGGAGAAAAAAGTGGTAGACTTCGTTGACAGCCATATTGAATGACCAAGTCTCCTCTTCCTTGACCACTTGAGACACTTGGTGAGAAGGGTTTGGAGATCCTCAGAGGGGAGAGTATACCCTATCCTCCGGAAATTCAAAAATTTCCTGGAAATTTACTATAATCGACAAAGCATCATCATCTTCCTGTTCCAAAACTTGGTGTGAAACAGGAGAAATGGATCCTGGATGATCCCTCTGCAGGGAAGTAGGGACATAGATATTCTGCGACTCAGTATGGGGAGTGATAGAAGTGTCCTTGATAGGTGTCATGTCTTAAGAACGAGAATTATTCACATCTCTCCTTGGCCTCTTAGAGGAAGAGGGAGTAACCCTCACCTTCCTTGATGACCCTTATATTGGAACTTGTGAAGGTCGTCAGACCTCATCACTTGGACATGCGGGGGACCACATAGATGATATCCATGGTGGTATAGGTTGTTCTCTCCCTTGATGGGGGAAGTTCCACATACCAAAAGGATTAATAGGGAACAAGGGAAAGGAAGGGACATCAGCCCAATTTCCTATCCCAGAAGTGTGCATAAAAGCAGGCTCCATCCTTGTGGTTGGATAAAAAGGTAATGTAGCGGAAGGGGGGTATTCAAACCTATCCCTGGCACTATACCTAGATTCGGCATGTTGTGAAGACCAGTACCCAGTCTCCGGTGTTCTGTACCCGGTGATAAAAGAATGGTCAATGACCTGTCACTTACAGTCAATAGCAGTTTAGATTTTAGGGAACTTCCCTCAGAACTAGAAGAGCTAGAATGACGTCTAACCCTCTTGGGATTGTGTGATCTACTCCTCGCCCGACCTCAGGTACATATTAGGGTTCAGTTCAACCCCCACTGGGGGTACTACTGTACATGATCTTCAGGAGGTGCTTGCCCAACCTCCTATAGTTGGAGGGGTGCACTCAGACCCAGCATGCTGATTGCCCTTTATGATAGAAGCTGCCTTTTTTTTTACTAAAAGGGGTGCTGCTCTTCCCTTTTTTCTCAGGGGGAGTGCACACAATCCTCTGAGAAATATGTTACTACCTCACAGGTAACAACAGTATTTCTCTCCTGGAAGATGCTATCTCTAACTGTTTTATTAGGGGAAATGCAGTCCATTCCAGCTAAGTTTTGCACAATTTGAGATCTAATTGATACCAAAGGAAAAGAAGAATGTGCTTCCTTCCTCTTCTTATACATGCCTTGGCTTTCGGCAAGGTCCCATATGTTGTCATAGACAATAAATGGGACATCCGTCTAATCGTGTACACTTTGTACACAATATACAAGTTGAGTGAGTGTCCCATGGGCCTTACCTATGCCCATACTTATCAACTGTTTCAGACATCTACAAATAAAGTTCTTAAAACAAGAAACTTTAACATGATAAAGTATACGAGATGAAATATAAGAACAACAAGGGTTGCATCAGTCTTGTGTTACTCATTACTACTGATTTGTATTGAAAAGCAATAATGTCAGATTTTTTTAATCACTTAATTCAATTTACGAATTATAAACACAAGAACATCATTGTTGGGTTATACTAATGTTATAAAACATTACTGAAACATTTGGGGTGCCTGGAATCTCCACTAATATCTATTTTGAGATTCCATGTCATGACCACGCTATTGCAATAATATCAGGACACTGTAAATTGTTTACACTATTGTGTAAACTATGAATGGATAGTTTTTTAAGAACCTGTAATAATGATTACATATTTCTACCACAATGTCCCATGCCCTTATGTAGGAGGTGGGATGGTAGGTGGCTCATCGTTCAACAACGCACAAATTAAACAATTATCAATGTTATCTTATCAAACAAGAAATTTTTGACAGATACAGACTGAGGATAATATCACCATAAAGAATTAAGAATCTCAAGTCTTGGTAATTAGCAAAACCATAACTTTTAGTTATTTTTTTCTCTTCATAGTGTTTCTTTCCATGTGCTGACTCAAAGGTTGTCAGAAAAGGAAATAAGGCCACACTATAGCACACGGGCTGATGACATTGGTCAGACTGGGTCGATGCATGTATTCTAAGAAATCTCTAGAACGGGAAGTTTGTGCATCTAGCAAGGGCGAGGTATTTCCATTGCAGCGCCTTATGGACAGCAAATAAAAAGGATAGGTTGGAGTGTGGAATGCATAAGGTATAAAGTTTAGTCTACCATAATAAACTATGTTACACACCTTCTGTGGATTGGAAACTTTTACAAGCTGTGTTACTCCTCCTCCATTCAATGGTGGGATAAAATTCCCTGATGGGGATTCTAACTGTACTTGGAATGACTGAAAGAGACGAAAAATGATGACATACAACTAAAATATGACTCTTTGAAGCAAAACATTTCTACTTTCCTTTAGTATGAAATTTCATATAATGATTTACATTTCAAATTCTTCTAAAGAAATATACACTATGATTTATCTCAGCCATATTATATCTTCAATTTGCATAGGCTTTGCTGAGAGACAACATAATATTCACAATGTCTTGTATAATTCAGCGCCAGGTTTAGCAATTCCAGATATCTAAGCCAAACTTACTTTTGGAACGGCTGCTTGGAAAACAAATTCTGATATTGGTGTCAGTGTAGAGTTGGTAGCTTTCATACTGATGGAGGTTACTGTAGGCTGACCTCCCTCCCTCTCACAGGCGAACTCTATTAACAAGCCATTCTTATTGAACACTGTAAAAGTGCTGGCAAAACCTATTTAAAGGGAGGAAAAAAAAGAACGTTAGTTAACACTTGATATTCAAAACATTTTGTACATATAAAAGTAAACATTATCTTTACCATATATATATATATATATATATATATATATACACACAAACACACACATTTCCTCACAATTACAGTCCCATCATCCGTTCAACAAGACATTTGTAAGACCATGTTTTTTCTTTCTGCAGAACACACACACAAACATGCATGCACCACACACTTGCACATAATCGCTCTCTCTCTCTCCCCCCTCTCTGTCTCCCTCTCCCTCTCTCTCTCCCTCCCTCCCTCCCTCCCTCCCCTGACACAACTATGCATCAAGGATTCCACTCAAGAACTTTCAAATCATTGGAAGTAGAAGTCTGTATAAATTTCTTTGCATATTTTTCACATTGCTGTGGGTAGCATGACATTCAGTTGAGATTACTGGGAGTGAACAATACACTGGATTCTTGCATGCTGGGGAAGAACATATAGTTGACAATATACAAGGTTTTAATAAACAAACATGTATTGTTCCACATTTATAATTTGAGATTACTGTCCAAACATCATAGAGGTCACCTCTTCAAAGAAATCCAGGTAAAGAAATGGTCCAGAAAAATATGGCTCAATCTAAGGAGCATGACTGAAATTATACATAGCAGCCACCTGCTGATAAGGGACACTTTCTTCATGCCTTACACATGCAAACTGAGTGAAAAGGTTGTTGACTACAGTCTGGCTCCAACCCATTCTGAAACATAACCCACATTGAATGTCAAAAAGTAACTGCCTGACACAATTACAATCAGCTCCAAATTATTTAATACCTTCAAACTTAGTAAATTTTAAATCACACCTTCCTCCATCTATGCAAACGTTTGCAATTTGGAAAAAAGTTAACATCAATGGTGAGTGCAATGTTAAATCCATGCTATTTTTTGGACATGTAGCAGCCTAATGTACATAAAGAGGTGTAGTGGTGTCATGCAAACTCTAACATAGGAAAAACTCAGTACATATACACTGTGTATAACATGAAAGATACCCCCTACTACAATGGCTACAATTAAAAATTAGATTTGTGTTTTTAAAAAACATATACCCCAATTGAAAATCTAAATAGGTTATCTAATTATGCATAGAAACATGCAAAACAAAGAAAGAAAATAAATTAGCTAGAGTACCGCTATTGGCAAATAATATGCCAGTCTTGTAACCTTTTCCCTACTAAGGCCACAACAAAAATTGTGTTTCCGGTCCGCCAACCATACCTGTTTCTCATTGCCTACCCTAGCACTCCCCCACCCCCCACCCCCAATTTTTTTTTTTTTTTTTTTTGTTTGTAAATAAAAAAAATCACATTGCCAAAATTGATTTGTGCAACTAACTGAGCTGGTTTTACCCAGTACTTTGAAGTGCTTGAAATATTATTTGATTTATATATAATGTTGAAGAAAAAAAAAAACCTGCCCACCCTAATTTTAAAACCAGTGCAATATGAAACACATATTTTTTTGTTGTTGGCCTAATGACTTTGATTTTTGAGCTAAAGACTTTACTACTGTATGATAAGATGCAGAGCTTGGTCAAGTTTCATCATAATATCCATATGACATAATAAAAGACAGCCTGGATGTAGAAAACAGGCCACTGATTTATACTATTCCTTGTTGAGACCTTGACCTTGAAGCAGGGGGCATGACTGTAAATATGCGAGACACTGTCAAGTCAAGATATATCACAGGCTAAAGTTTCATTCAATTCACTGGTTCAAAAGTTTTACCCTTACATAGACAGGTCATGGATTATTATTTTCCCTTGCCGTGATCTTGACACTGAATCATGGTATGTGACACACTGTCTGGTCATAAGAGATACCTAGCTCAAGTTTCATTAAAGTATCTTCAGTGGTTCAAAAATTATACTTCAGACAAAAATACCAGTCACAGAATTACATTTTCCCTTGCCATGTCCTTGACCTTGAGGCATAGCTATGTTACACAGCACACTGTCTAGTCAATGACCTACACTTAGTAAGTTTAATTAAAATATTGTAAGTCTTCAGTGGTTCAAAGGTTATACTCAATTTTTTTTGTTGTAGTAGCACTGGCCATATTTGATGGTGGATTGGCATCATTTGAACAAATCTGAAAAATCTTCATGCCAGGTTGCTGTATGTCAAATTTGATCAAATTCTGTTACGCAGATTCTGACAAGTCATGGTTTAAATGTTTTTCTATTTTTAGTAACAGTGGCCACATTTCATAGCAGTTTGGCAAGTTCTGAACAAATCTACAAGAGCCTCATGCCAGAATTCTTTCTATCATTTGGTGAAATTTTGTTGAGTGATTCTCGAAATCTCTTAAAGGATTGTCTCTTTTTAGTAATAGCTACTAGATTTGATCGCAGATTAGCATCATTTGTAAACATTCAAAAGAGCTTCATGCCAGAATGCTTTCAAATTTGGTTGAATTCCGATGAGTGCTTTTTGAGAAGAACTTGTAAATAGGTGAACAGCTGATACACGATAGATGACAGATAATATACGACACACGATAGATGACAGATAATATACAACACACGATGGACAAAGGACCACACCATAAGCTCACCTGGCCTTCAGCTAATAAATATCATTCAAGAATAAAAGTAAAAATATAAATAAAATTTTAAAATAAAGACCAATACTTTTTCATCATAATTTTAAAATTAAGAATTTTAATCAATTTTAAAACCAACAATTGAATTTATTTGACTAATAATAATAATATCAGTAACTTTTATATATTAATTTTCATCTTACTTTATTTTTAAACATTTGTAGGAATTATGTGTCTTACTGCAATAATAATATTAATAATAATAACAACAACAACAATAATAATAATAATAATAATAATATTGCCAAACTAGTCATATTTTCTAAGTTTAAGTCAAAGTAGTGACATCTTAAATAGAATAAATATCGGAATCAGACAAATTTCTAGGGTAAAGCCACTGTTATTAAGACTGCATTACTGTAGAAAGTTTGGGAAGTAAAAGAAAAAGGATTTTAAAAAATCCAGACTCTACTTAGTGTGCATTTTTACGTACAGTGCATTTTTTATGATTCAGAGAATCTTCTCACAGCAGTTTCATCTCTATTTTATTTTAGCTGGTGCTGTTGTAACATTGGATATCCTGCATGTTGTGTACACTAAATACAGTATGTATTGGGGTTTTTTTTACCTGCGCAAGAGTCCACATCATGGCAATGCACTGTATCATGTACATTAGGCAGCTCTGCCTCCCAAAAATACCATGGAATAACACTGCACTTGCCGTTGACATATTTTCCAAATTTCAAAAGTTTGCACAAATAGAGGAAGGTATGGTTTTAAGCTTTACAGTTTGAGAATAATTCTAAGCTAAATTTCAATTGTGCTGGGTAATTAATTTCCAACATTGAAGGTGGGGTACGGTTCAGAACACATCAGATCCAAACTATAGACACAGTGGATTGTGCAAGTGGATGGACTTATAAAATGGCTCAATATTTACAAAAATAATGGGACCCATCATGTCATGCACAATATGTCAAACTTCTTCAACAAAAGCGAGCACTAAAAATTGAATATAGTCTCTGTCATATACGTTATATTTGTTAAATTCTATTGCAATGAGCTATCTACATGTACAGTTAACAAAATTCTTCATGTAAATACACTGCAAATTTTAAATGTTATTATACAATTTAGCAGCTCTTTATGAATTATCAAAATTTTGTAGTGCACTTCAGGAGCTTCATGAATATAGAGTCTGATCATTATATACAGGTGGCTGTTACATGGGGGTGACCAATGAAGCAGGTTGGACCAAACAGATTTAATTGACCACAAACAAACATGTAAAGTATGTACCCAATAGCAAGCAGCTTTAACCCAAAGTTGCCAGGGGTATAACATGACAATTTATAAGTAGAAGAGTCCAGGCCCTGATACACAATGAAAGAGCAGGAGAGTCTAGACCTTGATACACAATGTAAGATCAATGGGTAATTACGGTATATTCCCCCTATGTATGAATATGCTGAAGCAACTCACCCGAGTAAATAAGATATATTTCCCCTATGCATGAATATACTTAAATAACTCACTGGGTAAATACAGTATATACTCCCTATGTATGTATATGCTGAAGCAACTCACTGGGTAAATACAGTATATACTCCCTATGTATGTATATGCTGAAGCAACTCACTGGGTAAATACAGTATATACTCCCTATGTATGTATATGCTGAAGCAACTCACTGGGTAAATACAGTATAGTCCCCTATGCATGAATATGCTTGAACAACTCACTAGGTAAATACAGTATAGTCCCCTATGCATGAATATGCTTGAACAACTCACTGGGTAAATACAGTATAGTCCCCTATGCATTAAATATGCTTGAACAACTCACTAGGTAAATACAGTATAGTCCCCGATGCATGAATATGCTTGAACAACTCACTGGGTAAATACAGTATAGTCCCCTATGCATGAATATGCTTGAACAACTCACCTGCACTTCCATTGAGAAGACTGTTGGCTGTAGCGGGCCCTATCAACCCATCCATGAGATTTACTGATGGTGCAACTGGAGCTAGATAGGGAGCAGCTGTAAAGAGAATGCAGAATGGAATATAATTTTAAAAATATAATGTTGAAATTCTTTAACAGTCCATGCTAATGTTACTTTTCAGTGCTTTTTTTACAATGTTTGTATCAAGACCCTACATCAACTAGAGTTGTTAGGAATAGGTGCAACTGCAAAGAGTTCAACCCACTTAAGTTGGTAGATTTTTTTTGTTTTTGTTTCTTTTAACACATTATTATCTATACCATGGCAAGGAAATGGGGGCTGTGTGCCTTTCCCAAGGACATATTGAGGCAGCAAACCTGGGCAGGTATCAAACCTATGATCACTGGATTATGAGTCTGATGCTCTAACGAGCTACTGTTGCTCCCCTACAGTTGGTAGAAGCAATACACATAGGTGTTTTTGGGTACTGTATGGGAAGGTGGATAAATAATGTTGATGAGAATAGAGTCTGAACCTATGACATTGTACATAAACATTGATTACTGGGTGTGTAATGTAGAAAATTGCTAAGGAAAGAAGAAAAAATAAATAAAGTTAATAATGAGACTGTACCAAGTTTTTATTCCTGCAACTGTCTTGATTAGACTATATATGAAACACAGGATTTTTAGAACTTTGCAAGTAACTACTACAGATTTTAATTTTGCAATAATAACAACAAAATAATAATAATAATAATAATAATAATAATAATAATAATAATAATAATAATAACAATAATAATAATAATAATAATAATAATGATAATAATAATAATAATAATAAAAATAAAATTCAGTGATGTCTGTCCCCCACCTACCATGGTGAAGTCACAAAAGTACCTAATAATAAAATCTGACTTTGACAATCAAGACAGAGCTGCAAAATTACATGGCAGACATGGAATGTAAACAAGGTTTATTGCCCTATTTCAAAAGGTATTACAAGTGCAGATAAGCGGTAAATATAAATATCAGTGACCTTGACCTTGAAGATAAAACTTTATGATACATGAGACGCCATCAAACAGAAGTGCAAGTGTACCATGGTTCATCCTTGTACCTCGAACAGCTTTTAAGATACAAAGTAGAAACATTTAAATATTGATCTGTGACCTTGACCCTGCAGATAAGACCCTAATTATGCAATGCAATACATCTTCTTGTGACAATATACAAGTATACCAAGCTTCCTCCATTTATCTTAACCAGCTCTTAAGTTAGAAAGCAAAGGGCAATGTGACTGGAACCTAAAATATTGACCTGTTATCTTGACAATGAAGATAGAAACCCTACATTGGTTCACAATACATCTCCTAAACATTATATATAATAAGCATTCCAAGTTTTATCCCTTGATCTCAATAGGCTCTAAAATTAAGGATTGGAAGGGAAAGCAAGCAGGAAAACTCAAAATACTGAGCCTTAACCTTGACCTTCAAGATAGAACCCCAATGTGGTACTTGACATACCTTCCAATGATGATGTGCAAGCATACATAGTTACATACCTAATCTCAAATAGCTTTAAAGTTACAGAGCTGAAAGGAAAGTTTGATGGAAAATGAACATATTAAGATGTGACCTTGACCTGAAAGACTTAAAAACCCCAGTGTGGCTAATGACACACCTTCTGGTGATGAAGTACAAGGATACATTAAGTTTCATCCATTAATCTCAAATGGCTCTAAAGTTCTAGAGCAGATGGAAAAATGTGATGGAAACTTAAAATAACAAGTTGTGACCTTGGCCTTAAAGATAGGTACCCCAATGTGGTATTGACATACTTCTACTGATGATATATAATTATATTATGTTTCATCCCTTAATCTCAAATGGCTCTAAAGGTTTGAAGCAATGGGGCAAATGTAATGAAAACAAAATATTGAGCCATGACCTTGACCTTAAAGATAGCACCACCCCAACCCATGGTACACAACACACCTTCCAGTGATGATGTATCAGTATACCAAGTTTCATCCCTTAAGCTTTAAATGGCTTTAAAGTTGTCAAGGGCAAAAGTGCAAAAGAAAGGGCAATGGAAAACTTACAATACTCAGCAGTGATGATCCATGACCTTGACTTTGAAGACAGTATGCCCAAAGTAGTACGCATACACTTTCTAGTGATGATGTATCATAATACCAAGTTTGATCCCTTAATCTCAAATGGTCTTAAAATTATAGAGCAGAAGGGAAAGCATGCTGGGAAACTTTGAGCCATGATCCTGAACTTGAAGTTGGGACCACCAATGTGGTATGCAACACACCTAATAATGTATACCCAGTTTCATTCCTTAATCACAAATGACTTTAAAGTTACAAAGTGAAAACAAAAGTGTAATGGATGGGTGAATGGACAAACAGAAACACAGATACTATGTCCCACGCTTTCCTTTGACAAGAAGGGGGACAATAACAACAACAATAATTTGCAATAAATTAAGGTGCCCTTTTCATGATGAGATAAGCTTTTAAATTGCCCCTTTTGAAGGATAATTACCATGCCCTTTTTTGAGGACAATTCTCACACCCTTTTTGAGGATAATTACCATGCCCTCTTTAGATCCTGGGGAAACACTAAGGTTGCTATAACTTTTATGTACAACTGATGATTTTTTTTATTAAACAAGAAATGCATTCATCAAACACATATGCTAACCCCAACCCCCATGTTAAAGAAACATCATGCAATGGACAGTTGGATTTGAAGCCTCTTCCAGATGTTTGATTTTACATCTCTTCTCAGAAGCTCATTTGGTGTTCCAAATATATATGTAGTGGAAGAGGCATGCAGATGACAGAAGAAATATGGGTGTCCACATACAGACAAGCACAATCTGCTGACTTCCAATGTCAACTGCATCTTCTCATATTATGTTTGCAGACATGGAAGATGATATGGATCATTCCTGTTAAACAAGTTGGTATAGAAAAAAAATCTTGATTTTAATCATCTAATGCAATATCAGACAGAAGGACATATTTTGTGTTCACACTGCAATAGTCGACAACATTGTGGCAGAGGAGGTCACCATCTTATAACACTCCTTCCAAGTCAGTAAAGTGTTGATTTAGATGCCCAATTCTGCTTCTTCTGGGTCTGCTCTTCTGTTTCTGATAAGACTACATCAAACCAGTATTATACTCACCTGGAGAAAAGGACATGTGTATGTACAGTTGGACAAGGGTAACCCCATTTACCCCTTCCGTGTTTGTGGCAGCACATAAAATGTTTCATTCCAATGAAAGCCTAAATGATTCAAACCTAAATGTGAAGTACAGGTCCTTATCAGGTAACTAGTTACATACCAGGTTCAGTTGCTAGAGAAGCTACACCTCCTAAAAGGTCAAGTAGATCCACACCACCACTTTTGGAGGGCGGTTCTTGCTTGGTAGGTATAACAGGTGAAGTACCAACATCCAGTAAATCTAAAATATTCCGACTCTGAAAAATAAAAGGTGGAGGAGTGGGGTGGTCCATAATCCATTCTGATATGCCAAATAATTATAAAATGCAATTTCATCGAGCGAGTAAATATATCATAAAAAATGTCTAAGTAGAGTCATACATCACATCTTAAGTAAAGATAATGTCAGCCCAAACCAATCTGTTGACTAATTCTTTCCTTAGTCTACCCCACTAGTCCCCTAAACACCAAGTTCCTAGCTGTATAAGAATCCTTGACAGAAAATTGAAAATCTTACTTGAGTTGCCATCCTAAAATTACACTGACAGAAAACAGGTATCGTCTTCTTCAAATTATTTGCTTCAATGCCATGTATTAAAGAAATACATATATTTATTGCCCCACCTGCAACAATATTGCTGTGGCATTAGTAACACATGACAAAACAACCCCATGACATTCACCTCTGACTTTTATGCACCCTATTACTCTATTAGAATTAATTTGTGTCAAATCTGATCACAATCCATGAATGGAAACAGAACATACAGTATGTTCATAACGATCTCAATTTACTCAAATGAAAACAAAACAACAATTCCCCATGACCTTGACTTTTGATACTTGGATCTGTCATCCACAAGGATGCTCCATGTACACTGGTGAATCTGTTTCAAAGTCTAATGCCTTTTTACATATACGTGATATAGGTTTTTCCCTAAAAAATAACTTCAACTGCACACCATAACCTTGACCTTTGACCACCACATCAACAGTGATATTTTATATCCCAAGGTAAACATTGTTACTATATCTGATGATAATTCAACCATGACAATAATAGATAGTACTGATCCATTTTCCACAAAACAACTTGAATCAAGGGTCCACAATGGACTCAAATATTTTTGGTGAAGTGATTTCTCTCACCTGCCAGCATGTGGTGAAGTGGTGGGAAAACAGGAAGAGGAGGGTATAAAGGGATCAACATTTAGAAGCTGTAAAACAGTCACTTAAAACTGCCATTTTAAAACATGTTTGTACCAAGCGGTATAAAAAATGACTGACATTCTACTGACTGAAAAGAATTGAGGAATCCAAAATAGGACCATTTTTTCCTTTCCTTTTATTCATCTGAACTGCCAAATATAGAAACCATCTAGAATATTCTTAAGAAACTCCAACATACCAAAGTTAGTAACAAAATATTTTTTTACATGTTTGAGTTAACGTGTTCAAAAGATATATTTGCAAGTGCAGAACAAAATTATTTGTCATGGACTTTGACTTTGAACCTAATATCAAGGACAGAAGATCATTGAACTTATCTTCATGTCAAGATATACATACATGCTAAGTTTGGTTAAATCTATAATACTTTTTGAAGCTAATGAAGTGGTACCATTCAAAGTATTGTTCGGAGATATCCACAAACAGGGTTTGATAAAAATCAGGGTTCCCCCACTTTCTGATACAAAAATGTCCAGGCCTTTTCCTGGACATATTTTTTTTTAAAGGTTCACTTATGACTCTTGCTGAATGGAATCAACAACAAATTGGCTTTAAAGAGGTGCCTTATTAAAATCAAAAGCTGTTTCTTTTTTAAAACTCTCCCATAACATCTGAATTCGACATATGACCATGTACTAAACCACCATGTAACTAATTTAAATTTAGATTAAAAATGTTAAATTCACTCTGCACATGTTGGTATGAAGAACATTTGTTTAGTAAAGATTGTTTTAAATTTTGACAAAAAGCCCATAAAAATAATATACCTTTGTATAAAAAGGACAGAATTTTTTGCTCCAAAGATCCACTTACATCTGGTTGGTACCCTAACATCCACTTTCAATGTAATGCAACAATGGACTGTACATTTAATGCAATCATTGTCAAGTGCACCCAGAGGGTGGAATTCTGCACTGAAAATTTCCTCAACAGTCAGCAGATTTCTGCATATTTAGCAAGGTCTGGTAGTAAAATTAACTGCAAAAGCTAGATGGGGGTGTGAGTGGTATAGAAGGTTAATGTTGAAAATTTTTAACTCAGTGTTCCCAGTGCAAAATACCAAATAATAAGCAAAGATTTATCACAATGCATTTTTTAAAATGTATATATCAAAAGAGACACTGGGGAAGATAAGGTTTATTATTTTTCTCTTAAACTTATCAAGAACACACATCTCAGACAACTCTTTCGCATGTTGGCACAATGTGATGCTAGACTGGTCTTCATCCACACCAAAAAAAAGATACTGTTATGGAGCTGAATATGGGGTAACCAGTCTACTTGACCAATCCCATCACCTGAGTGGATTGACTATACAACATGCTTAGGGCATGCAAAAAAATTATCCATACAACAAATGTACATCAGCTGACTGAAGAGTTCCACAACCACTGAAAATTCTGCTTAACTCTTCAACTACTAGTGCTGCTTTAGTGAACCACTGCTCTGGCTAGCTGCTGAGGCCATTACTGCAGCTGGTTTGGGGGTGACTACAACAGCATTCAAATGATAAAATTTCAGCTGATGATTTGGGGATATGGGCAAATTTTTTAATTATTTACCTTATAACACTGATTTCGTATACTAAAATAATGCATATAAATGAAAACTATAACAACCTTTTGTCTGAGTGATTCTTTTATCCCACTGACTTCCACAACATTGATAAGAAAATCCATGAATTGAACACAGCACACAATATTTGTAACACTAAACTTTGACCGTCATTATTTTATAAAAAGTTATATTACAGATTTGTATATATAATTATTTATAAATGTTTAATTGGTCATTCTGTTCTCCTAGTTCTGAAGTTGCTGTTGGTATTATTTGTAAAAGCAGTTATGCTTTACACAAAGATGAACATCACTCTGCTTGCACATTATGGGCACCTCATGCTGCCTTTTTTCTATCAAACTTTGTCGGGCTTCTCTTTCATACATTTTGCTGCATAGTTGTTAGTTTCAGCCACAATTCTTTCATTTAATACCAGATAAAAATATTTAAGAAGATATCTCTTTTTTTTTCCCTCTCACCCAAAATGAAAGTAGGATCGATGCTTTCAGTGAACTCGGTGACTTGCGGAGCATGTGGCTCTCTTATCCACAATGCACGGTCTTCATAATCTGATTCTATCTCAATTTCTGACAGACTGGACAAAGATGATAATTCAATGTCACTACCAACACTTCCTAAATCAATATCATCAATTTTGTCCTCTGAAAAAGCTGAAAATTATGATTCTGAATCACTAGTAAAAGCTATTGTTTCACTGTCAACAACTGCATGTATTAATTATCATGTGGTAGAAAATTCCAGAAATTCCGCATGTTTAGTAGCCATATTTAGTATATGACGTCTTTCACAGCAAGAAACATCATTTGTTAACTCTATTTTGATTGGTTCAATGACCTTATACTGCCCATTATTGACGAATAAGATCATTTGTAACATGAACATACAGAGCAGATCTATCCATCACTGAGGTCTAGGGCACATAACCAGCAAGCGGATATATCCACTATGGCGGATAGCAGTGCTTGTTTACAAGCGGATTTATCAGTCACTGTGGAGGCAAGGCACATGTATGCAGTGGATATACATGTCAGTCGTAGTTAAAGCTCAGTTACAACTCAATTACATATTTTTTCTGCAACCAAGTGGCTGCTAAAAATTCATGGCTCTTCCCCGACTTTGATCAATATCTACAAAATTAAAGGACTTTTCCCAGTCCGGAACAAACCTATTATATTTCCCCAGCTTTTTCCCAATTTCCTGGTAGTGTGGGAACCCTAAACAAGAGTCCCTCGAAGGGACTGATGCTCTACTGAGTGAAAAGAAGATTAGACCATTTCTTCCTTTTAACTGCTGAGTGTTGAAACCATCTCTGATATTCTTCAGCAATAACAAGATTTTCAAATTAGCTGCTGTGGTACACATATTGGATGTCAGCTTGGCACCATTTTCATTTAGGACAAAGTGGACATCATTAGAAGTCTTGGTGAAACCCCATGTCATAAAGATCATCCATTCAGGAGGAATAATGACAAAAAGATTTTTAAGACCGACATCATTGCAGCCATATTGTATGTATGACTGGCACAATTTTCATTTAGAACCAACTAGGTATCATTAAGAGTCTATGACTGAAAACCCCATCTTGATATAGCTATCCAGTTGGAGAGGAGTGGAGATATAAATATTTTCAAGATATGACTTTCCATAACAAGATTTTCAAGATGACTGGTGTGGTGGCCATACTGGGCGTCAGATCTGCACCATTTTCACATAAGACCAAATGGACACCATAAGCAGTCTTCTGGTGAAAACCCCATGTCAATATGACTTTCTGTTCAAATAGAGTTGTGATAACAAGATTTTTAAGATGGCTGCCATGATGGCCATATTGGATATCAGATTGGCATCATTTTTATATAGGACCAGCTAGACATCATAAGAAGTATTTTAGTGAAAGCCCAATGCTGATATGACCATCCATTCAGGATGAGTAGCGATAACAAGATTTTCAAGATGGCTGCCATGGTGGCCATATTGGAAGTCAGATTGGCACAATTTTCATTTAGCACCAAACCCCATGTTGATATGTCCATCCATTTAGGTGGAGTAGCAATAACAAGATTTTCAAGATGGCTGCCATGGGGGCCATATTGGACATCAGATCGCACCATTTTCATTTAAGACCAACTAGACATTATGAGAAGTCTTGTAGTGAACACCCCTGTGTTGATATGACCATCCATTCAGACAGAGTAGCAATAACAAGATATTCAAGATGGTCACTGTGGCAGCCATATTGGATGTCAGATCAGCACCATTTTCATTTAGGACCAACTAGACACCATAAGAAGTCTTTTTGTGAAAATCCCATACTGATATGACCATCCATTCAGGAGGAGTAGCAATAACAAGATTTTCAAGATGGCTGCCACATTGGACATCAGATTGGCACCATTGTCATTTAGACCAACTAGACATCTTAAGAAGTCTTTTGGTGAAAACCCCATGCTGATATGACCATCCATTCAGGAGAAGTAGCAATAACAAGATTTTCAATATGGCTGCCATGGTGGCCATATTTTACGTCAGATCAGCACCATGTTCATTTAGGACCAAACAGACATCATAAGAAGTCTTTTAGTGAAAACCCCATGCTGATACAACCATCCATCTAGAGGATGTCCGAGCAGTACCATTTTCATTTAGGACCAACTAGACCATGGGATGAATGTGTGCATAAAGTGCTGCCATGGCAGCCATATTGGACATCAGATCGGCACCATTTTCATTTAAGAGCAACTAGACATCATAAGAAGTCTTTTAGTGAAAACCCCATGCTGATATGACCATCCATTCAGGAAGAGTAGCAATAACAAGATTTTCAAGATTTCTGCAAAGGTGGCCATATTGGATGTCCAAGCAGCACCATTTTCATTTAGAACCAACTAGACCAGGATGAATAGGTGTATATAGTTTCAAGGCAATCCTCCACGTAGTTTAGGAGAAGTAGCAAAAAACATTGATAATAAAGGATGAATTTAAGATCTAAATCAAACAATAAATCAAACAAGATGCCGACAACCTTTTGTATGCATATACCAGTTTAATTCCACTACTTGTATTAAGACTGCAATTAGTTTTTAGTTTTTTCAGTGTTCTTAAAGACTGCAATCAAAACATAAACTCTCAACAATCAGGAATTTGGTGTTAAAACAAAGCCAATGAGAGCAAACCAGGCCTTTTCGAAACAAAGCTTCTATCTTTTCCAAATATAAACAGTTCTATTTCATTCTCTCAACTATCACAATGTTGCCAAGTCAATGGTCAGAAAGTGGGAAACTTTGAAAGGTGGTAGCGCTCTTTGATGTTTTCAAAGTACATGGCAGAGATAAGGTGCTGTATCATGCAAAGGAAAAACAGCATCATACCTGTGTTTGGGCCAGGCTCATGCAACTGCCAGATATTTATGTCACAACCCAATCTTATTGCTCAAATAAATGAATGAGGACAGTTGAGGTGTACTCTTAGATTAAGGTCTCAAATGACCTGAAGATATATACCCTAGAGGCAATTCATTCAAAGCAAAGTGGATTATCACTACACACAAGAAAGTGTCACCTCAGATGGATATGAATAACATGAGTTTTGAGAAAGTGGGACTGATGTAATGATTGTTTATTCTGTTTGCTCAGTGGAATTGTGAACAGTACTTGTGATGAACAAAATTAAAAATGCAGTGAAAACATTGTAGTTTACTTTGCATGTGAATAAATTGTAATCAATAAATATCCATTGTTCATCCTCTTTCATAAACGTATTATGCTATATATTTCTCAGCACTATTAAAACAAGCACACCAACTAGAGATGCGGGGGAAGGGGGGTGCTTTCACTATCAGATTGGAAAATATTTCTTTGTAACTTTAAATTTGTAGTCTAGCTTTACCCATGAAAACCATGAAAATGGTAGAACATGAATATGCAACATTTACCTAATTCACACAAATTTAATGACACAAATATAACAACATTCACAGTGTATTTCTGCTTTAATTACAAACTGCAAGACAATAAAGCCTTACCTCTGACTGCACAGTACTTTGTTGCTTATTTTCTGCATTGGTTCTATCTACATTTTCACTTGTGCCTATCAAATTATCATTGCCTTCTGATGCCTCCCCATTGGTAGCAAAGACACTCTTACTTCTGTTTTCCATCAGAGGCATTTGTTCTAGTAAGGCTGACCTGCATAAACAAAAGTTAAGAACTTTTAATATTCTGTACTATGCTGTCCAAGATCCTAGACTGGCTGCTTCAAATAGGAACTCTGTGAATACTCTGGACTATACATACTCTTGCCCTCATAACTCTAACTGTGGTGGATATACAGAAAAGTGGGACTCTGCACTATATTTTGAAAACATTTTTGTGCTTTGTAAATCAATACAAAATACACCTTTACACCAATACTTTTATATATGGGTAAGGAAAGGTATTTATCTTGGTCACAATTAAATTTCCATGAAAATTATCAAACAAACACCACTGGAGTCCGTGGTTTATGGTTTCTATGCATATAAACATGCATAGTATGTAACTCTTCTGTAGGTTGTTTTGCAGTTGACTGAGGATACAAAGGTAAGAACACTAATCAATATCATCAGAATGCTTGTAAAATAATTATTTAGGAAAGCATTTAATAGGAAAATGTGTTGGGCAGCCTGTGGAAGATTGATCAACATCTGTACTGGATGAACAATGTGTAAATAACATCAATATCTGACAGTGTTACCATGGACTCCTAATGCACTTCAAAACATCACTGTTGAAGTATATCCCTTTGATATACCATTAATTTATACTGTACTATGTGCAGACACACCAGAATGTTCAAATTACAACTTAGCTTCAAATCTGCATTGCAGCTACACTCATATGGTGGCTAGCAAGAGAAATGATTCAAAACTGTATCCTTGTATACCTTATTATTTGTCTTCTAACACTTGATATTTATAACTGGATAAAGAGTGAAAATTATTAAAATAGATTGATCTTTAAAAAATCCACAAGCACATGAGTATTACTATTTTCATTTGTATGACACATTTTCAAGAATACTTTACAAAAGCTGGTGTGAATTACAGCAACTGTAACAGGGAAAACGATAAATGTAATATTTACACATAATTAAATGCATGAAATAAAAACTTTTTAAGAGTCAGTCACCCCAAACTATATTTAAAATTTGAAAGCAGTAAGGCTTGTTCTAGACATGACAAAACAACATACTTTTGGGCACATTTTTTTTTTCTTTAATCAATTATCTGTGATACAACCATCAAGTGAATGCCTATGCAACACCTACTAAATATAGCATTTCTCAAAAATAAATCCATCATTTCTTCTTTTTACAAAATAATATTTTTAAGTGGATTCTCAATCATCTCTAGACAACAAATATCTAAGTTTTGGGCACCTTAATTAACTCTGAACCCAATTTTGTACGTTCTCCTATCATGATACTAACACCATTACATATACAGCACTCCCTCATTATAACAATATCTATGGGAGCCATATGGCATTAAATGAGACAGCCTTACAATGAAGTACATTATACTTATAATTTAATACTACATAATGAAAAAGAATCCACGACCATACCGACCATATTAAAGGAACCATGTTATAACTAAAGGCCCTGTATTAGAAAGGGAACATGTCTAAGTCCCCACACATTCTTTATGTTATGCTATCCTCTCCACATGGCCTAAGCATGCTTCACAGTGACTGGTCAATCACTTTTTCAATCACTAGCTTGCAGAAGGATCAATTATGTGAAATATGTGTTCACGATAATACAAGCAAAAGATATGATCAATCTATGAACTTTTATGAAAAATTTACATACATCTGACAGACTATCACAGACACAAAGTTTCCTCAACCTACATTTTTTACAGGTGAATCTGAACTGCTCATTAATGAACAAGAAAAACCATTAAGTACCCAAGCTTCGCTCCATAATTCACTTCCTCCCATCGGCCCAATCACATTATGCAAAAAGTACAAAACAAAATCAACCAAACCCAAAGGTTCAAGTCCTGAATAGTATGGACATTGCCAGACTGTACACAAGTATTAATAACCGTATACAAAAAGTAAATCCTGGATCAGCTACCGTGGTGTGTCCTTGGGCAAGGCACTTTACTCCAATTGCCTCGGCACTAAATAACTAACTTGTGTTGCGGTGCCGTAAAGTACCAAACTAAACGAAACCAAAAAGTACAAAAACAATTAATCAAATGCAAAAGGTAACTGTCCTGAACATTGTGGACACTGCCAGACATTACACATGCATTAATAAAAGTATGCACAGAGAGTATCATAAAGTCCATGTTTTCTTTGTGAAGTACTGGACAAATTGTTTCCTGAACAGAGTAGAAATGTTCATTGTAGCAATCAAAATTACTATTTTAGTTTTATTGGAATGTGTTTTACTGGAATGTAGATTCACTTTGCCAGAATTCATGTTGATTCTGAGCCATTCGGACCAAGCCATATAGGTTGCTAGAACTTGTGCAACTGACTCAACATATTTAAAACTGAAGGCTCAATGTTCACTCCAAGAAATAACAACTCTTTATCTAATGATCTGGATATATACATGGCTGTTAATAACTATGACAAATTTTCGAATGACAATGGGTATCATTTCATGTACTGACATGCTGTTCAAGTCTGGAAACTGGCTCTACAGCTAACTGCCCCATTGTCATACCAAATAGCTTCTACTTCATTTTGGTAGTAAACTGTAATACACCAACAAAATCCTAATACGCCAATAAAATCCTTTCCATGAAGTAGGACCAAAATGCACATATTTAAACTTGCTGTCAATATGAACCATGATAACATGGTATGCATTGTAGAATGTTCAAATAAATAACTTGATGTTTTGAAAATGCCAATTTCTTATTATATATATTTGAAATATTTCCCAAAATATGTAGATTAAATTATTTTTGCCTACCTCATTTGGTCATATTTGTCGAACAAACTTGTGTATTCCACAGATCTCTGCTGTAGTTCAACATTTGTACTTCTGCTATACAATGATATGACTCTCTTGATCTTCCTGAAAAATACATTACAAGAAGCATATGGCCACTCTGCCAGGAAATAAGTGTGTGTTCAGAATGATAGGAAAACTGTTGTTCAGTTATGCAAGCAAATCTCAAGTTTGAACAAAAATTTTAATTGGAAGATGATCCCCATGTGACTGTAGCTATTACAACTGTACAAACCCTCTTTTTATCAAGCCTGCCTTTTTATTTGGCTAAAAAAGACATATATAGAAGCAAAGAAAAAAACTTGAATATTAAGGTTAATCTAGAGTGTGGATTTGGTTGGTTGTTATGGGTTTAATGCCATTTTTTCAGCACATGATAGGCTATACATGGCAGCCAGTATATTTGGTGGAGGAAGAACGGACAGAGGTGAGATGTCAGTGATCTGTAAAGGCGAGCTCCGTAGACCACTCAGACGATCGAACCCCTCTAGAGTGTGGAAGAATTTTTAAAAAAAACATGTACACGAAGGCCAGAGTGATCATTATATCAAGCTTCTACCTAGGCTGACTCAACAAAAATGAACAATTCTGCTTCAAATTATCTTACCTGTAATGATATGACCTGAAATCATTATACATGAACCAAGTCTAAATCTGATCTCCAATCACCATAAGGTCTGTATTTTTTATTCACTATAAATTGGAAAACTCTCCAAGCTATTCAGCTGTGTGTAATAAAAATTGCAATTTCAGTGCCAGCAACATTGACCTTCGACCTATTGCACCCACCCCCCTCCTCCTCCGGTCATAATTGATTAGGTCCAGGCAAGTTAGTTATTATGCACCAAGAATGTAATTTCATGTCCAGTGAAATTGATGTTTAAATTATTCATAACAGACTTGAAAGGGAGCTGCCCTTCAAGTGTGATGCAATTATGGAGCTGATATAAACAGGGTGAAGGAAACTTGAAGAAAATGGTCTTGTCATGTGAAACCCAAAATGACAATTTCAACTCCAGTGACCCTGACCTCTGGGCCCAAAAAATCAATACGGAGGTGCCTCTACCCAAGTGTAGACTACCTATTAAGTCTGATAAAAATTGGATCCAGGAAATTTGACTTAGTGATCAGAAACCAAACAAATTACAATGTCTGCTCCATTGACCTTGTCCTTTCTCTTCTCTGCCCCAGAATCAATAGGTGACTGACCCATTCCAAGTGTAGTCTACCAATGAAGTTCATTGAAAATTATGCAAAGGAAATTAGACATATCACACAGAAAGGAAAATCACATTTTCAGTACAGTGACCTTGACCTTGGACCCAACAGCATCACAATCAATTGGTTCCTACCTCTACCCATGGGTAAGGCACATAAAAGGTTTTAGGGAAACAAAAAGACTACAGAAAACTAAAGTCACATTGCAGAAACCATCTTGTCTCTGGATCAACAGATGAATGGACAGATGACCATCACTAGCATTATATTCTCCCACACCTTCGGTATGGGGAACAAAAATGAGTTTCCATGAAATATGTTGCACAAACCTAACAGTAGCATTAACAGAAGTGACAATATATGTGATTATTCCAAATAGTTTCAACTTGATTCCTTAACTTATAAGTCAGAAATTTAATGAATATTCTCATGTCTTTAATGAAATGTCCCGGAAGTTTTGGTAATACTTTAAGGTTGAACCTTGAGCATTTTCAGCTCTCTATTCCAATGGGTCTTCCATATCCCTGGTACTTTCGTGAAAAAATCTAATTATAATCCATCCATGGAAACAGAAAACAAATTTATTTTTTTTAAACTTTAATACAAAATATCTCAATAGCTTAAAAAAATCACCCATTGACAATAACCATCAACCTTCAGACTTTCCATCACTTAAGTTGTTCCATGTTCCCAAGTAAACTTTTATTCAAAACCTGATAGACTTTAAATCTTTGAAAACATAAATACAAGGTCAATTGCAAAAACTTAAACCAACTGATCCACATGACCGTGGCCTCCTCAAGGTATTTCCTGTACCCTGGCCAACATGTGCAAAGAACAACAACTTGTTAATAAACCAGAAGCTACAGACAAATCCCAAATATAACTATGTCAAAAAAAATATGGCTCAATGCAACTTTCACACTGGAACAACAGTCTCTAGAAATGTTCCCTGTACCTTGAACAATTTTACAAATATTTTGGATTCAGTTATTAAAATTGGAAACTTTGCCCTTATAAACAATTTAAACCAAAACTAAATATAGGAGGATAGATGGACAGACAATCATTTTGATTGTAAAGTCACAACTTTTTAATGACTATTAAAGGTAAAATGATGTGAACAAATGACTGATGCGAGATCTAACTTTTGTTTACTTACTCGCTCACAGATTTGAACCTTGTACTAAGTTTCATCAAAGCTGTGATAGCATACTCTTTGGTTTCTATTGCAGACATTTTGGATACAAGAACCTTCTCCAGTACATTCACTATTTCCTCTTCCGTAACCTGAAAAAAGGATGATGTTTTAACTCTATACAAATGGTTTCATTTCTGTGACAAAGAAATTCACAAGGTTGTTTACTATGAAGAAACCTTACATACTCATTTACAAGTCAATAGACCTCTAAATCACAATCAACTTCTGCAATAATAGTAATTTTTCTAAGACTATATTGTGCCATGCCACCCATTAAGGCAATGTGTATGCGCAGACAACTGTTCAGTCAGATACATTTGTGAACACTTGTTTTTTTTGCTGAATTTAAAGCTCTTCCATTTACTCTCTGTCTACAGCAATGACATCAAGTTCTATCAAGTTTGTTTTATGAAGTGTCTAAGTTTGAACGTCAGTGCAGACAGTAAATGGTGTTAGACTTTAACAACATTTATTAAAATGTTTAACTTGCTTAAAATCTCTTGTGTACAAGATGAACCCATGATAAGAATCAAATTTTTGAAACAAGAAATGTGTTCCTGGAACACAGATTCCCCACCACAGTGCCTGAAGAGAATGCAAATCTTTACCAATCTGTGACATATGTATGTACAGAACTTAGCGACAATTGTTACATAACACTTTTTGATTGAGCCAAAAGTCAAGCCTGTGTCTATCTCGCTTCATTATTAGCATGTGATCACCTGTCCTGATTGGGATTGATTGGCTGTAAAAGAAAAGAGACTAAACATTTATGGTCATCTTTGATGCAGATTGAATTGTGTGCCAGGCAAGAGCTGTAAGTGATGCCAAATATGAAAAAGCAAACATCTTCTAGGCTTAGACCGATCTGTATCAAATGGAAGATGTTAATCTTAATTTCATGAATCGTCTCCAACTGAATATGGCAATGAATTATAAAACTTTTAAAATAAACTTTTTTTGAAATTTGGAAATTATAGGTGGCAAAATCTTGTACAAATATACGGCAAAAAATCACCAGCTACCAGCTCTATTATTTTAAACTTCTGCATGTATGTATCTATGTATGTATGTGATTTAATGACATCATTACAATCCTGGCTCTATATTGCCAAGTATGCTAAGGTATCCACATAAAGTCATACAAAACAAAAATGAAGATAAAGCAGTGTAAAATCCTTAAAATAGAAAGTAAAAGTTTTGATACAAACCACATTCTTTTAAAATGTCCAAGACCTTCTCAACTGTAACATCATGATGGGATGCATCCCAGTGCAAAAAGGACACTTCCATTACTTGCCTCTTACCTCATGCAGTAGGGCTTACCAGGCCTATTCTACATTCTGACCCTGCAGAGGGTTTCATAAAACTTACAGCAATAAGAGTACTGTGAATGGTACACTATATGCCCACCCCATGTTTACAGTCTACTCACATATAAGCCAGTCCAAATGCAAACAACATAGACCCTGATCTGCCATCGTATAATGCGCCGGCAGATCAGGGTCTATGTTGTTTGTTCTACTGATAAGTCCTTACAAACTGCATAGACCCAGATCTGCCGGCGCATTATGCGCCGGCAGATCTGGGTCTATGCAGTTTGCAGTTGGTATCAGGTTATGCACGAGTATACATGGTAATAGTCCTCTAAGTAGGTATTAGTAGACCATGGTTGACTCTGAAGATTATTTACCAACAAGTCTCAATCACCTGAACCTTTGACCAAGGTATGCAGTCTTGAACAAAACTTACTGTGCAGAAACCATTAATTTCTTGGGAGACTTACCATGACTGTAACCTCTACTTTTTAGACACCAAAGTATAAGTCTAATGGTTTCTTTATTACCCTAAGTGCAAGTCATCCATAAAATCTGGTCAATGAACTTATTCTAGAATAAGAGTTATTCTGCAAAACCAATTTTCCTTTGAGCCATCATGACCTTGACCTTTGACCTAAAAATATATAAGCCATTTCCATACTGTTATTGCAAGCCTTCCACAAACTTTGGTCAAGATATGTGGTCTAGAAGTAACGTTATTATACAAAAGACATTTTTCTTCAACATTTTGATCCCAAAATCAATAGGCTTCTTTCTTATCCAACAGATAATTCATTCACAAACTCTGGTAAAGGTATGTAGTTGAAAACAAAATTTTTGTGCACTCTTTTTCTTCTTTCAGTGAGTGACTATGACCTTTGACCCCCACATCATTGGTCTTTTTCCTTACCCCAAGTGAAAGCCATCCTCAAAGTTTGGTTCAGGCTTGTGATGTAGAAGTAATGTTATTGTGCAGAAGCCATTTTTCTTCTTTTTCAGTCATACTGACCTTGACCTTTGGGCCCCCCAAAATTGAGAGGCTTCTTTCTTTCGTCAAGAAGAACTTACCTGTAAAGTCTGGCAAAGGTAGGTGATGTGGAACTGAAGTTATCATGCAGAAAAGGAAAGTTTAATGGGCAGATGGATTTACAGGCAGACTGGGTCATAGCGTAATACACAACATCAAAAAGGTGGGCGAATTAAAATGTTAATTCTGTTGATAGCACTGCTGTAAAGTGATACAAGTTTTTCTTTATCTACCAATGCAGCATGACAACAATTAAGGACAATACTTACATTAACTGACTCTGCATCTTCCACTGTTGTGTTGAACAGCTGTTCTCCATACTCGCCAATACACCATGATGCAACTTGGACCAGGGGCTGCTGGGATATGTCCTGCTGCATAGCCAGGAAGAGCTGCTGAACTGTGTATGTGTGAAGCTGTGTTGTCTCTGCGATCATCTGGATCAATATGGACACTACATCACTCTTCACGTAGTTCCCAGCCTATGGGAAAATGAAAACTTAAATTACATCTAATTTTGCAGGTAAAGCAATCTATTAAACAAGAATTACTCAAATGGATTGATGCTCTACTGGCCAAAAAGAATTTCCAGGAATTCTAGATAAGACCATTTCTTTCTTTTAACTGCTCATGCTGAAACCATCTCTGATATTGTTTAACAATCACAAGATTTTCAAATTAGCTGCTGCGATGGACATATTGGATGTCAGATTGGCACCATTTTCATTTAGGACCAAGCAGACATCATTAGAAGTCTTTTGGTGAAAACCCCATCTTAATATGACTATCCATTCAGGGTTAGTAGTGACAGCAAGAGCTGTCATAGCAGCCATCCTGGATGTACAATTAGCACCATTTTCATTTAGGACCAAATGACTTTCTATTTAGGAGGAGTAGCGATAACAAGATTTTAAAGATATTGTATGTCGGATCAGCACCATTTAAATTTTGGACCAAGAAGACATTATAAGAAGTCTTGTGATGAAAACCCCGTGTTGATATGACTTTCCATTTTGGAGGAGTAACAATAATAAGATTTTTAAGATGGATGATATTGGATACCAGATTTGCACCATTTCCATTTAAAACCAACCAGACATCATAAGTCTTTTTAGTGAAAGCACAATATCGATTTGATCAGTGATCTAGGAGAAGTAGCGATAAGGTTTTCAAGATGGCCATCATGGCAGCCATATTGAAAGTTAGATAGACACCATTTTCATTTAGGACCAACTAGACACCATAAGAAGTCTTCCGGTGAAAACCCCATGTCAATATGACCATCCGTTTAGTCACAGTATCAATAACAAGATCTTCAAGATGGCTGCTATGGCAGCCATACTGGATGTTGGATCAGCACCATTTTCATTTAGCACCATCCAGACTTTATAAGAAGTCTTTTAATAAAAGGCTTATGTCAATTTGTCCATCAATCTAGGAAGAGTAGCTATAACACCATACTGGATGTCAGTTCAGTACCATTTTCATTTCAGACCAACCTGACATTATAACAAGTCTTCTGGTGAAAACCCATGTTGATGGCTTTTTCTTTTCAGGAGAAGTAGCAATAAGATTTTCAAGATGACTGCAATGGCAGCCATACTGGATGTCAGATCGACACCATATGTTTTTAGGCCCAACTAGACCTTGTGATGAATGAGTGTATAAAGGAGGCGTTGTGACAACTACTTGTGCTAATTGATGGATGGATGATGGATTACTTGCCATCCCATAAGTTCTCCTGGTCTATGACTTGTAGAGCTAAAAATTAGTTTTTATGCCTACCAACTTGGCAACCTAATCTATGTCTGGCAAACTTCCTTCTTCTCACAGTACTTACCTACCTTCTTACCTGACTTGTAAGAAAATTTTGAGATTTTCTCAACTTCATTACTTTAGGTAAAGCATGTAAGCACACACCCTTTTCTGAAGATACGATATAAATACTCCTTTTAAAAAAAAAAAAATCGGGGGAACTTATAGTAACATTCCCAAATGCTATGCACTATATACACGCATTCTATTTTCTTGTATTCATGTGCATTTTTCTCTTAACAAACACAGACTCTTGCAAAAGAAATTAATTCACTTGCACTTACAAAAACCTGGCCATGGTCTGCATGTCAAGCCCACCCCTGAGCTTGTGGTATATTGGTGTTGTACACATCAAGATGTATCTACATACCAAGTAAAATGACTCTGTGGCAAACTGTACTTGTCAAACTTACCACATGAAAACTTTAACATTCAGCAGGGTTCCCACTCTTTTTAAAACAAAAATTTTAGGTTTTTCTCTTGGGCGAAATCAATTTTTTCAATGATCACTTATGACCCTTACTGAATGGAAAAAAAATAAAACATTTTGGTTTACGAAAAACATGCATTTTTAAAATCAAAAGCTATTTCTGTTTTGAGACACTCCAATAACATCTGAATTTGACATATGACCATATACCAAACACAGGACGCATTACTAAAAACAAGTATAACTATTGAAATTCACATAAATTTGCATGTAACTAATTTTAATTTACAGGATAAAAATGTTAACTTTACTCTGCTTAACTGCATATGTTGGTATGAAGAAAGTCTTTTAGGCAAGGATTGTTTTAAATCTGGATAAAACTCCCTTAAAAATTAAACATTTTGGGTTAAAGAAAAAACTGAATTTTTATAAAAATCTACTTTCGTCTAGTTGGTGCCCTAACATCTACTTTCAATGTAATGTGACTATGGACTGTATATTTAATGTATTGTCAAGGGCACCCCACAGCATGGGATTCTACATTAAAAACTGGCCCAGTAGTTGGCATTTTTCTAAGTACAGGGATGATTCTGTTATATTAACTGTGGCTGCCTTACTGCCCCAAAATTTATTTTCAAATATCCCGATCAAATATTAGTAAATCTTGCTTGCCAGAACCTTGACCTCATTCTATTCAGTTTGGCATTACTTTTAAGTGCATTTAATCATAGTAAATCAAGATGCCAATATTTGGGTGAAAAAATTACCTCTCTTTAGCTAGAATAGGGCAAAGTTGGCAAAGATAGTAAGAAGTAGGTGTACAAAGCCTAAAATAGTCACTTGAAACTATTGTGTTTGCATATTTTCATGTCAGATGATTAAAATGCTGATGAAATACTAATAAAAGTTTATAGAAATAGTAACACTACAGTTGATGTATAACACAAAATGGCAACCACCTAAATAGGTTATAGTCAAATATCAGCAACCGCTTCCATACCAGAAGGCCTCTTTTCATACGTCTGTATGACCAAATATTGGATACAATATTTATTTTTATTAGTAACAGACCTAGAAAGATCCACTGAATCATAATTTGCTTCAGAGTTGGGCTACACAATTTCAATTTTTCACTTGTTTTTCATGGATCAAGTGTGAATTTAATGTAATTTCTGGTATTTATGATCATCAAATTAGTACCAAAATTGTCAACAGAACATAAAACTTCTTTTTCTATACTTCCACCTTTCTCTTTGAAGGGAAAATTTACAAAAAGTCAACATTTTACTTTGATTAATAATGCACTGTACTGAAACAAAATGGGAGGGGGAAATGTCTTGAAATCAATACAAGGCAAAGTGAACTTCACTCTTTAGGCCCATTTAGGTGAAGTGACAGACTCTAAGGCAACTATGTCACCCAAATTGCCCCCTAGTGTGGACCCTGTAAGTACTTAGATTCTCCAACATATGTGCATTGTCAAAAAACTGACAAGTGAGCAGACAGCTCCTCCATTTTCATAGCAATGGATATGTGTTCCTTAAATAATTATAACTTTTTTTACAAACTGTTTTGATAGTTGACAATACATATTGGATATCTGATAATGTTTAAACTGTTCAATTTCGTACACAATAAATAAATTGAAAGCTAACCTGAAGCTTTCGTTAACATCACCCAAGGGAAGAGTGAGCAATGTTAACAAATTATCACAGATATTGAACAGGGACGCAGGCCATTACAATCTGCCACATATCTGGGACAATTTGTTAACATCGCTCACTATTCCCTCGGGTGATGTTAACAATCAGTAGAGAATAAATCATTCTGCTGATGAAGTCCTTAGTACAAGGATGAAAGCTTCAGGTTAGCTTTCAATTTATTTATTGTGCATGAAATTGAACAGTTTAAACATTATCAGATATGAATAATACTACACAGTTAAGCTTTCACCAAAGTACATATTGGATATGATTGATACACACATTTGTACTTTGAATTGCTGAAATTCAACATATAGCCCGAGATTTGTTTGCCAAGATATGCTTGGAGTCACATGGTCTAGCGAGAAACACTAAATGACTATTTCGACTACTTTACTTCTAATGAACCAAGTCATATTTTTTATGACATTCTGTTTCATGCATTTTGCATTGCAAAGGGAATATAGTTTTTAACAGTTTTCAGTATTCTAGTTTCTTGACTTGTGTCTGCTGGGTAAATATGCTTCAAAGCTTCCTATCCTTTAAAACAGAACAGAACTTAAATTGTATGTGAAACGGTGCCATATGATCATAAAGCACCTTTATTCCAGTAGAACCTGTAACAAACAAATTATTATAATGCAGCTTAAATTTATAATATGTCAGGTGAATAAACAGATAAATTTGTTTCATATTAGGGACTTGTTATGAAAACAGGCATATTTATGCCAAGAACACAATAACAGCAACTTCTACTACTATTTAAGAAGGCAACTTCTCTACAAAAGAAGAAGAAAATTATATAACTAATTTTGGTTTACACTATACACAAAGCCTTATAATATTAAAATTGCAACAAAAGTTACAAGTGATGATGGATAGGAGGTTAGAAACGATAAGACTGTGTTAAAAATACACCCAAATACTCTAACAATTCCCGCAGAATAGTTGTTATGCGATAAAAATTCCCAATTCTAGTGATGGGGATCCCAAAATGTTCTTGCTGAAATCATCCCTGAAGTATTTAGCAAGGTTTGAGAGTAAAATTCACCATAAAGGCAGCTTGGGGAGGGGAAGCTTACTGTTGACAATAATGCTTAACACCGTCTTCACAATGCAAACTACCAAGTAATAAGCAAAGATTTATGACAATACATTTTTGTTAACTTTAAATATCAAAAGGGTTACTGGAGAAGCAAAGCTTTATTATTTTTCTCATACAATCACCACCATGATCACACACTGCAGTTGTGTTGACACATTGTGATGCTAGACTAGTCTTCATAACTTCTACATAAAAAAAGATAACAATACGGCATGGACTAAGAGGTAATGAGTCTACTTAACCAATCCAATTCCCTGAGCACTTGAACTGACTATACAAATTTGTTTAGGGCAAGCACCCAAATGATCCGTACAGCAATTTTATATCAACTGACTGAACAGTTCTGCAACCTCCAAAAATTCCGGTTAGAACTCGATAAATTTAACTCCCAATTTGTTCAGTTACAACTCAATTACATATTCTTTTACTGATCAAGTGGCAGCTTAAAATTACCCATTTTTTTCCCCCAACATTAATCAATATTTGCAAAATTCAAGGGCTTTTCCCAGTTGGACACAAAGCCATTCTTTCTCATGATTTTTCTGCGATTTCCTGGTAGCATGAGAACCCTGATTGCAGTTAATCTAGATTGTGGACTGAGAGACAGAGGGACTGACATACAGATGGACATACAGTCAGATATGCACACGCACACCAAAGTGACCATTACATCAAGTCTCCACTGAGGCGAGCTCAATAAAAATAATGAGAATAACAGTGCCTTGGGTGGATTTGCACATAATCCCAGTTTAATATCCAAACCTTGTTCGGTTTTTTTTTTTTTTTTTTTTTGCTCTTTAAGCTGTAATGTTTAATTTTCCATTCTGATACCTTAATGAGATGTAAATATCAAGTTTTCTGGCAAAAACCTTTGCATATCAAAGAACTTACTGTTGTGAGGACTTTCATCACTGTGTCTATATGCCATCTTTTGTTTGGAGAATATCTGTAAAAGGATATACATAAATTACATTGTATTTGCCATTTATACTCACTTGTAAATCTGGTCCAACTGCAAACAACAAAAACCCTGATCTGCTGTTGCATAATGCACTGCATTTTTCAGTGAATTTTTCTCTAAATTTCACTGATTACTCCTAACAAACTGCATAGACCCAGATCTTCTAGTGCATTATGCAATGGCAGATTTGGGTCAATGCAGTTTGTAGTTGGATCAGACTTGTGAGTATGTACAGTACCAGATTTAACATATTTCAGTCCCATTATGATGGGGAAACAAAAATAAGGGATACTTTGTGCAGTATCATAGAAGTGAAGCACTGAAACACCTGCAGGCTCTACATGTCTGTAAAGTTGGATCTAAAAGCATTTCACAACTGTTACTTCTGCCAAGTTTTCCTCTGAATTTTAGTACTCCAAGTCCCATCACGAGCCTTATTATTATTTATATTACTTTTCAAAAATGGTGGGGTAGTCTGGGGCAGATTTTCACACATATCTGAGAGTCATGGACTCCCCCACTGGAGAAAAAAGAAAAACCCTATTTTGCAAAGTATCTTTGAAACAAATTATATTTCAAAAAATTGTCCGAGGCTTATTTAACTATTCTCCCCGATTTGAGAGACATAAGGAAGTTGCAAGTCAAAGTTTCTTGTTAACAATATTCTGAGTTTTGAGATGCCAATTGAAAATAATCTTGTAATATATACATGTACTAAGATATTAATGACAACTTAATAATGTCTGCACCAGTTTTTAAATAAAAACAGCTCTCTTTCTTATAAAGAATTAAACATCAAAAGTCAACACAGATCAAATCAGAAAGGATTATATGTTGAAACCTTGATGTATAAATGTGAATATAACTAAATATTCCAGGAGTGAATATTTTTATATTCTGACGTAGAAAAGTGAATCTGTTTGAATTTTTAAAAAATCAGTAAACATGTCAGCTTTCAACTGAACAAGACAATGTATACATCTAACATTTTCTGAGATGCAAGCAATGCTGGAATCCATAGAGTAAACATATCCCCAATATCCTCACTAAACTAAATAATTCACATACTGTGTCTGCCGTAAGTAATTAGATCAACATGTTGTTCTTCAACAATTTTGTTCCCAACATTACTGGCCAAGATAGAGAAACAACTGTACAGCAGCAAATCCAATAGTGGCTGGAATGTCACACAGAAATTCTGGATTTCAAGTAGTTAGACAGCAAGTCGATTCCCTCTTCTGTCGATCCCTTGCATCTTAACTTTCCAAATGCTCAATTTTTTATTAGCAATCCCTCTCTGAATTTACCACCAATCAGTTGTTGAAATCCTATGCGAACTGCTAACATATGCATACAGACCAGCTAACATTAAACTGCAGCTTCTGTAGTTGCTCTTTTTTTGCAATGGCCAGTAATGAAAGAAAATAATGATAAGTGGCAGTGAACAAATTGTTTGTCTAAGATATGTATTACCCTGATGTTCTTAGCACATACACTTCTTTTTTTAAACAAATGATATCACTTGTGCTTTTTTAAATATGCAATTATCAGCAAAATTTTATTTAATATTAGTTCAATCTGCTAGTTTATTTGTATACATTTTTTCTAATGGTATGCAAGTACAGACCCTAAAATAGGTAAGTTTACCAAATCTGCATTTTATTTTGTTCCATTTCATCAATCATCTGGTCATTTTTTACTTATGATCTCAGATATGCATTCATTTTTGCATTTATTGCTTTCATCCATCATTTCCTTTCATTTTCATTTGTTTGTAAAGAAATGGAAATGCATTTACGGAAGTTGAGTTTTCCGTTTTTGACATTATTACTGTAAAGGGAAAGAACTACAGCTTTCATATCTTATCTTATTAAAAGCTATAATGAAACAGCAAAAGCATAAAATGCAAAAGACAGCACTGAATTTATAATATACTAAAACATAACTGCAACTGCAATAAGTGTAACAATATAGTTGTTGAGTATTTGTCAGCAAATTTTATTTCTCATTTTATTTTATTCAAATAAAGATTGTACAGTTACAATCACTGATGATGATGTCATCACATCAATGGCAACTGTTTTTTATGTCTGCATCAACAGAACAATGTCACAGCTTGTATCGGGTGAAAAACTGTTAGCTTCTAGAATCTGATCCTGGATTATGATGTGAACAGGCATTCAACTATGGAAATTTAGCAATAGCTTGAAAATAATAGATTTTCATATCGACTTTGAAATGGTTTTTCATGTTTTGTATGTTTCCATTTATTATTCATCATCCTCCATTCTGCATTTGCACTGTTTTCTTTAAAATGCATTCATCATTTTGTCTGCATCCAATCTGCACTTTATTTCATTTGCATTCATTCTGGATTCTGTTTTGATTTCACTGGTAAAATTACCTATTTCAGGGGCTGCAAATTAATAACAGCATAAAAGGACACATTCACTGCCAAATTAATGTTCGATCCCAGATTCTGCAAGCAGAGAGCATATGTCAATGCGGTAGTCACATGATACCAACAAAAATATCGCTGACACATGCTCTCTGCTTGACAAATCTGGCTTTATCATGGTTGCTGTGATATCGACAGGTTTCTGGCCGTTGTTTGTGTAATAAATATGATGAGAATTCTTTCCTGTTGTTTTTTACAAACACTATGTAACTTTCATTTAATATTTTCCAATTTTTTGTACAACAACATTGGAAAGGAGGTTTTTTGTTGTTATCACGTGACCTCTGATGTCATGAACATGTAGGTTGCAAGATTTGGGTAGTCACGTGACTAGCAATGCAAATGGCGAGTACCAGGTCAAATTTCTTCAACGCTGTATTTTCGTCTCATCTGTCAGCGGATTAAACACATAAAGAATGCTATACTTGCAATTTATGAGAAAATAAATCCTCCTCCTACCGATTTGATGCAGGCTCAATATAAGGTTGTTAAAGTTTGCTAGGCCCACTAGTAAGCAGCTACCCTGTGCTGACACCACACGGCGCGGGTGAATTCCAACTTTCTATTAATTAATGCGTTCTGACCCCACACCCAATATAAATGTCCAAATATCTAAAATGGGATGGGAAGGGTCATAGGAAACTCTGCCTATTGAGGCTCAAACAAATTTGTTGTCTCTGGGAGTAAACAAACACTATATACTGCACCCAAGATACTAAAAATTTCATGAAAACAAACTGTCTTAGGGACTGCCTTTCATGCTAGGTTGAATTTCTGAAAATAAATTTCACGCATGGCAGTGATTCAAGAAATATATATTTCATCCAAGGTGGGGGTGGTATTAATTATATTTTATGCCTGGTGGATGAAAATAAAAAGTGCCTTCTGATCCTCTCCACCCCCCGCCCATTATTTCTGGAATAGCCCCAAGTGCCTTTCCCAAGGACACACCAAGGCAGCCGACCCAGGCTAGCCTGGGCAGGTATAGAACCTGCAACCATTGAATTACAATTCCGACACTCTACCAAATAAACTACTGCAGCTCCCATTTGTTGGAACAGAATGGACACTGCCATAAGCATGGAAGGACTAAAATAGCTCTAAGCCAAAAATCACTGCAGTTGTAGTTTGACAGCCCACTGTATACAATGTTTGTAGTCCCAAAGTGAGTAGTGAAAAATCTTACTTTTCTGCGGCAAACACTATATTTGAACAGCAATCTGACTTGAATTCAGGATCACAGGTCTCGAGGTAAGCTAGCAGCTCTTTCATCATACCACGGATGTTGTTTGCATTCACCAAGGCAAACGACAATTCCACCGCCCTTCTGAAAAATTCAATATAAATACCTCATTGATTCTCTGTATTTTATCCACTGTGAAAGCTTCATAAAAATATCCTTTCTATGTGCACAGCAAGAACATATAACACTTGTGGAAATAAACTGGTTAGCATGATAATAAATGATAAACAAGAGTAACTTTGATGGATGGCCATCGAAAATCCCCACGCTTTTGATATTTCACCCCACCCCATGCCTCATTCCACCCAACCTATCAATAATCCTACACTTACTCCATCCGCAGAAAGTTACCCAGGGGCTATGATGCAAAATCCATCATATAAATGATTCCTCTTTTTGCTACAACTGCATTTATACAGTTTGTCATAAGTATTTGATAAAGTCATTATAACTCAAATTTCTGTACATTTGATTTTGAGCATCTCCCAGAGTCCCCAGGAGTGGGAGCCAAAAACAACAAACCTCTTGCAGCTGGTTTGCACAGGAGCAATGTAAATACAAAATATCTACTAGTTTAGGAGACATGCTAACACAGGGGTCAGCAATCGTTTATACTTAAAGAGACAAACTATGTCACAATTCGGAGCAAGAGATCAACAAAGAGCCAGTATAAGAAAGTCAATTTGTAACTGACAGAATGCAATTTAACATTATTGATATTAAACATGTTGATTAATAATAATATAAGAAAAGAAAGTGACAAAAAGTAATTAAGCATTTTTTATTTTTTAAAAATTAATTTTAATTAAAAAAATGTGTATTTTAGGTATGACAAAAGAGCCATATTTTGTTCCATACTGAACCACATTTGGCTTATGAACCATAGGTTGCCGACCCCCGAGCTAACAGATCAACTGAGAACATCGCAATATCCCCATGCTTATGTCTTTTAATATAGGAAACAACTTGTGCACGTTGTGTCAAACTGTTCCAATACACACCAGGTCCTTATCATGATAGACAACATCCCTTTATGGACAGGTTATTATTATTATTATTATTATTATTATTATATTATTATTATTGAATTAGCAGATACCTGTCAATAAAGGACAGAATGTACTTGCATATCAAGTCTACAAGACTCACCTTCGTATGGAGATATCAGGATCTTTCAGGCAATCTACTATTGTTGTTCTGTGCCTTTGCACTGCATTATTGTCTGCACTGACAACCCGTAGTAATGTATTCAGTGCTACATACCTATACATGAACAGAAGAAACTAATTTAGAAAACAAGCCAATTCCAGGAACTGTTGTCCTTCTTTTTTCATTAGAAGTAATTATGTGCAGTTTTGTACAGAAAAGGGCACCAAGGAGATATAGTAACTCAGTTAAGGTATGTATGTAAAGGAAGACAGTACTGATTTTGTAGAACATTGACAACAGAAACCAGTGAGGTTTCATTCATATAAACCTGCATACAACTTTTGCTTGAAAAAACAAACATGATAAAAAGAGTTAATCTGCTGAAACAAAAGTATGTGGTCCAATATTCTGCAGTTTTAACTCCACTTAATGATAACACAGAAAAACTGATAAACAAATTGTGTTCATATTATTTCAATTTAGACATGCACATAAATATTCTTGAAATCTAATAATAATTAAGGGCTTTATTGTGTGGAAACAATGTTCTGTGGAAGGTGGTTTCTCCCCGCCCCCCCCCCCCCCCCGAGTTATGAGTTTGCATAAAAACTTTAACACTGGCTTGCACAAAATCTTTAACATTGAAATGATGACCCAACCACCACTCCTAACAGACATTATGCTTGCTATGCGACAACAAAAGTGGGTGGGTCCAACAATCAGGGGCCAAAACTCTGCTAAATGATGATGCAGATCAAACACTGAAACAATAAACTCACCAGAGATCTCATTGACAATAAGTTGTCCACCAAATTTGGTGGAAATCCAGTAGGAATTAAGGAAATTATTGCACAGAAAGGAGTGTGGGTGAATCGGATAATCAAGAGCTCCAACTCCATTAAAGACAATTTTGCATGCTTAACATGCAACTCAGCAACACAAACAATCAAACTTGGCTTTGGTCGCATCAATATCAAGCTGCCTACTAAATCTACTTAAAATCAAATTAGGGGATCATTGTGCAAAAATAAAAGCGGGTGGATCTGAAAAACAGTGGCTGTAACTCTGTTAAATGACTTCAAATACTGACAATTGAACTCAGATGATGTCTCATCAGTAACAAGTTGCATACCAAATTTGGTTGATATATTAAAGTTTAATGGCAGGGCAGCTCAATATTGGCTATATAGTGCTGATTACAAGTAAATTTTTAAAAAATTCACGATTTGGTTGAAATCAAATAGTAATCAATAGAGTTATTGTTCAGAACTGAAAGTGAATTGGTCCAAAAATCAGGGGCTACAACTCCACTAAATGATCTTTTTTATCAATTATAGAGATACAAGGCAATCTTTTGAGACTGTCATAACATATGCAAAAGACCCTTATCGAATCTAGTCCTTGTACACAAAAATCTTTGGCTAAGCTGGAGTTTGGCTAAATGAGTTTGGGTTATAATGAATCAGAACACTTAGGGAACATACATTTGATTTTGATAAAATGATAATGCTGAAGATTGATGTGCCCAATTAATGTGATTTTACTGAAAAAGTTATGCATGCTCAACACTCGGTGGTGACCGAGATTTACAAACTCTGAGAGATATTTTATGTACACTTACCTAATATTTTTGTCATTATTTAGCAAGAATCTTCCCAATATATTTACAGCTAATACCTGAAAAAGAAAGTACAGATATTCATATGTACATTATCAGCATGCATTCAGACCGATAAATGATTTCCTTTTTATTCATTTCATACTTATAATTTCCCTAAAAGATGTAAAAAGAGTTACCTCCGATGTGAGACTTTATATGGTAATAAAAAAACTGTCAAGTATTTGAAGAATGATAGATACACCTCAATAATAATTTTAAGACAAATTTTTTCAAATAATGACAGCAAATTTCTGAAAGTTTTAAATGGACACTTATGTGGGGCCCATTAGTTAGAGAAATATTTATAACAAGAGTTCTAAGGAACACAGACACTTGTCTGCACAACATTCTCAGATGCATCTCCAGAATATGTCTTGTACAAACTTTAACAGTCTTTAAATGAAAATGCTTCTGTCGCTACTTGAAAAGTGATATCTGTCTTGCCTTTTGCTAATCCCATCAAGGCACAGTGCCTCATGCATCAAAATTCCCACAGTGAAAGGTACTGAATTGCAAAAGTTAGTATGTTGCCATCAGTAACAATTTTCACACCATAAAATGTATACTGTAAAAAAAAAAAAAAAAAAAAAAAAAAATGACATATTATTTGAGCAATCTATGAGCTCCACATACAAATATTTACTACTCACCCTCAAACCTGCCTCTGATTTTATTCCCATTATGGTTAAGACTATCTCATACAGTATGGCATGGCCAACATTTTTGCTGGTGTCTGTATTTGTTGCAACCTAGAAGTTGAAAAAGATGTTAATACCAAAGAATAATATGCTGTATTCAAAGAGAAGTGTCAGAATTTCAACAACATAAGACTGCAGTCAAAATGTAATTTTTAGACCAAAGGTTTTGCAAATTCTCGTTGTTGTCACAAAATGTAATTTTACTAAAAGAAATTATCACCAAATTGAAACATTTCACTCAAAATTAGCATTTAAAAAAAAAAAAAAAAATTATAAAAATTCAATAGCCATTAGATCAGCATAAAATATAATAAAAATAAAATCAGAAACCAAGGTGACCACAGAATGTTGAGGTCTGTTTCTTACCAACATTCACTATAATATTTTGTCACTGGGAAACAAAGTGCTAGTTGGAAAAATAGTCACTTTCTTGGTAAAATTAAAGCTTTCACACCATTCATTCTTCATTATGCATTATGAACATATAGATACCTGGGCCAGTATATCATTCATGGTTTCACTAGCTTCTACGTCATTTTTACCCAAGACTCTCAGCAAATGTAGAATTTTCACCTAAAAATATGATAAAACAAGTAAACTCTGTACATGGCTGCACGATAAGAGTTGCTATCAAAATATATAACAATGGATGAGATGAGGAAGCAATCAGCTTAATTTATCAACACGTTACATATTTGCCCAAGAAGTATATATGTTCTATTAAAATATACAATTTACAGCAAATGATGCAGACAATGCTTAGACTGGACAGCACAAATATGAAGCAGAACCATACCAATACTCGGCAAAGCTGTATGTATAGTAGAAATCATAACCAAAAATATCTTGAATGATCTATAGAATGAAATTTTCAACCCATAAAGCTATGTATAACAGAAACTGTCACCAGAAATATCTTGATTAATCTACAGAATGAGATGTTCAACCCTTAAAGCTGTGTGTATAATAGAAATCATGACCAAAAATATCTTTAGAATTAAATTTTCAATCCTTAAGGCTATTCAATCATCAAGCAAACATTTAAACAAGAGTAACACAAAAAAGTACAATATGCCCATCTTGTGACCTTTCCCCTCCTAATGACCTTGACCTTTAAGCTAGGGACTTCACTATTGTATGATAAGGCATGTATCTGAATCAAGTTTCATCAAAAGTTCATAGGGGTAAAAAAAATGACAGTATGGATAAGGAAACAGGCTACTGTCTTACATTATCCCTCATTGTTGACCTTGACCCTGAGCAGGGAGTATGACTGTGAATATGCATGACACAGTAAAGTCAAGATACACAAGAGGCTAAAGTTTCTTTAAAATATCTTCACTGGTTGAAAAGTTATACAAGACCTTGACAATAAGGCAGGTGGCTTGGCTATGATATGTGACACACTATCTAGTCTTGACATAGATCTGGTTAAAGTTTCATTCAAACGTGTCCAACTGTCTGTCTGTCTGTGGGTACATTTATATATAAATACGTTCTTTTGTATTAGGGCCTCAAGGTACATTAGTTCGCCATCTAACTGTGTCACCCTCTTTAAATAAAGTCATTATTATTATTATTATTTTTCAGTGGTTCAAAAGCTATACTCTGGATATGGAAATGAGTCATAGTTACATTTTCCCTTGCCCTGACCTTGAGCTTGAGGCAGGCATAGTGTCTATGGTATGTGTCTACTCATGCTATAAATATATACTTAGGCAAAAAGTTTCATTCAAATATATACTTAGGCAAAAAGTTTCATTCAAAATAAATACTTTGGCAAAAAGTTTCATTCAAATATATACTTTACGCAAAAAGCTTCATTCAAATAAATACTTAGACAAAAAGTTTCATTCAAATATATACTTAGGCAAAAAGTTTCATTCAAATATATACTTAGGCAAAATGTTTCATTCAAATAAATACTTAGGCAAAAAGTTTCATTCAAATATATACTTAGGCAAAAAGTTTCATTCTAATATATACTTAGGCAAAAAGTTTCATTCAAATAAATACTTAGGCAAAATGTTTCATTCAAATATATACTTAGGCAAAAAGTTTCATTCAAATATATACTTAGGCAAAAAGTTTCATTCTAATATATACTTAGGCAAAAAGTTTCATTCAAATAAATACTTAGGCAAAATGTTTCATTCAAATATATACTTAGGCAAAAAGTTTCATTCAAATATATACTTAGGCAAAAAGTTTCATTCTAATATATACTTAGGCAAAAAGTTTCATTCAAATAAATACTTAGGCAAAATGTTTCATTCAAATATATACTTACGCAAAAAGTTTCATTCTAATATATACTTAGGAAAAAAGTTTCATTCTAATATCTTCAGTAGGTCAAAAGTTATACTCTAGGCAAGGATACAAGTAACAGATTAATATTTTCAAATAAATACTTAGGAAAAAAGTTTCATTCAAATATATACTTAGGCAAAAAGTTTCATTCAAAATAAATACTTTGGCAAAAAGTTTCATTCAAATATATACTTTACGCAAAAAGCTTCATTCAAATAAATACTTAGACAAAAAGTTTCATTCAAATATATACTTAGGCAAAAAGTTTCATTCAAATATATACTTAGGCAAAATGTTTCATTCAAATAAATACTTAGGCAAAAAGTTTCATTCTAATATATACTTAGGCAAAAAGTTTCATTCAAATAAATACTTAGGCAAAATGTTTCATTCAAATATATACTTACGCAAAAAGTTTCATTCTAATATATACTTAGGAAAAAAGTTTCATTCTAATATCTTCAGTAGGTCAAAAGTTATACTCTAGGCAAGGATACAAGTCACAGATTAATATTTTCCATTGCTGTGACCTTAACCTTTAGATAATGGGTGTCGCTATTGTATGCAACACACTGTCTAGTCATGATATACATTCAGGCAAAGTTTGATTAAAATATCTTCATTTGTTCAAAAGTTATACTCCAGACAAGGATACAAGACAAAGAATTCCATATTCCTATTACATGACCTTGACCTTGAGGCTGGGACGTGGATGTAGTATGCAACACGGTCTAGTCGTGGGTAATGTTTCATTAAATTATCTTCATTGGTTCAAACGTTATACTCCGGACAAAGATACAAGTCACAGAATAACATTTTCCCTTGCCATGACCTTGACCATGAAGCCTGTGGCATGACTATGGTATGCAACACACTCTAGTCATGATATATACTTGGACAATGCTTAATGAAAGTCTCTCCAACTGTTAGAAAGTTAAGGGCTGGACAAGTAAATGTTGATGGACAGACAGATTGATGACTCTATAACATAATGCGCTGGGCTCGAGATGGGTGTATAAAATGGATTGAAGCGAGAATTGTTTGAATGTATCCTCACCTGCAGAAAAGGGTCACTGACACCTGACACATCATGTTCTGGGGAGTATCCAGCCATTATTAGATTTTTCAAGATTCTGACTAGCTGTGGAACAACCTGCAATAGTAATTTAATGTTTTTAAACACCCGTCAGATCTATCAAATTATCAATTAACACCATGTTTTGCTAATTTTTTTTCTTTCTATGGTGGGGCATCTAGTTTTGCCCATGTCCATCTTTCCCAACCCATCATGTCATATCTCTCAATTAAGAATTCCATTTTCATTCAGTAAATTGTTCAAACTTTCAAATATTTCTATAATGACTGAAAATCTATTAGGTCATCTACATCTGCATACAATCATGTGTACCTAATTTAATTTATCTATCTCAAGTGGTTTATGCTTAATAGTGCTCACAAGGTTGTCGTCAAAAAAAGCATAAAAAAAAGAAAATAGAAATCAAAGCCCAAAAAGTTCACAAATGTGCAAAAAAGTGAAAAACTGCTATAATGCAATGAAAATATTCCACAAAACACTGTCTCTTGCCTTTCAAAGCATAGTCAATGAAAACACTAGAAAAAGTTTCTGACAAATAAAAACATTGCCCAAGTACAACAGAGTAATTAATATTACCAAAATGATTCAAAAGTCACACTTAATTTTACAGGGAAAACAAGATTGAGATTTGCTTCTTATGCAGGAAACCTCATGGCCGTAGTTAGATCTCCGAACTTCAGATGGGCATATAAAGTCTTTTAGTGAAAACCTCATGTCAATACAACCATCCATTCAGAAGTAGTATTAAGCTTTTCAAGATGTTGGATATCATATCAGCACCATTTTCATTTAGGAACAACTAGATATAAAAGTATAATAAGAAGTCTTTTAGTGAAAACCACTGTGTTGATACAACCATCCATACAGGAGTAGCAATATCAAGATTTTCAATACTGGATGTCCAAGCAGCACCATTTTCATTTAGAACCAAACTAAACCCCCAAATCAATGTGTGTCTCTAGGTTTCATGGCAATCCTCCCTGTGGTCTGGGAGTAGCAATAACTTGTGCTAATGGACAGACACTGGGTCATTGCATATACTCTTCTAATCTTTGACCAATAGCACTAATAAATACCAGCAAAATTACAGAAAGGATCTTATTACTTGGAGTAAATAACCATTTACTTGATATAACTTGCAATAAAAGTCGAGTACTGAGATGAATTATAAGTACTGTAGACCAATGGGTAGGCAATTAAGATGTCACCAATCAGCTTATTGTATGACAACGTACAATGTAGAAAAATTTAGATTTAGATTAAAAAAACAGATGGAATATACTTCCCAAGAAGAAAAACTCCAAAGGATCACTCAGTCTGATAAAAAGGCACAAAGTGAATAGTATTTGCTAGACCTCTTGTAAAAGTGTGCTGACCAGGCATGAGCAAAATTAGCCAATGATTGACATAATTTGGCACCAATCTCTCAATTTTAGGGGAGACCACTCTCATCTGACTTCCATCTTGGCAAGCAGATGACTTTTTGGCACTTTGTTGCAAAGACAAGCCAAAAGATGTGATGAACTTCTTTTTTAGCTTGGGAGAGGGCTGGATTTGCAAGGTAGTGGATGTATTCCTAACATATTATGATTGGGTATGTATTTAAAGAAATGTGGAAATGAAATTTTAAATGAGGTTCAATGGATTTTCCTTGAAAACATGGCACTACAGTATATACAAACCCGACCTTTCTGAAATGCATCAAGGTGTCTGGACTTTTTTCACACATCTCTGTGATAAGACATACAGCTGTAAGCAGAACACCTGTAAGAGAGAAAAGGAGTTAATAAGATTTGCCAATAAGGACATGTTTTATTTTCTTTTTTACATGCAGATCATCTCTTGACTGAAGCATAATACTGTCAGAACCACACCATAATCATCTAATTGACATGTCTATGATTAAAGATCAGGCATCTCAATAAATAATAATAATAATAATAATAATAATAATAATAATAATGATAAATCTGACATTTTATCTGGCAAATTATATCACTGTGAATTCACAATTATTTGTGGTGTACCAATTTTTGTGGATTTCATGGTTGCTGCACACCACAAATTTAAAGGCCTAATGAAATATGATCCATTTGTGAAGACAAACTCTTTCCATATCAACAAACTGAAATGCCAGCAACCCACAACCATGAACACGTATACCCATGACAACAAGAGGCCCAAGAGGACCTGAGATCACTCACTTAACTGACATGGGTCTAATAGCCTAATGCAAAAGCATTTGGCCCATAAATCTGGGTCAATAGGATGCTTTCTGTCAAAATTTCTCCAATGCTGTTGATTGCATATGTTATCAAAACAAACTGTTTCATGGTTTCTCTTTTTTTGTATCTTCATCCATGTCTGATCACAAATCTGCATCATTTGTCCAATATAATATTGAAAGGCCCATATGCCAGGATGCTTTGTGTCAAAGATGGTCAAATTTTGTGAAGTTTGTTTTTTGTAGATAAAATTGTAAAAGTGTTTTTCTAGTTTTCATAATGGCAGCCATATTTGATAGCAGAATGGCATCATTTGTATAATTCTAAAAGGTGTTCAAGCTAGGACACTTTCTATAAAATCTGGTCCAATTCTGTCAAGACATTATTTAGAAGAAGTCATCCAAGGTTTTTCTACTTTTAGTAACTTCATCATGGTATAAATTTGACAGCCCTTAATGCCAGAATGCTTTCTGTCAAATTTGGTAAATCCTGCTGAGCAGTTTCTAACAGGAAGTTGTTCAAAGTTTTTATTTTATTTTTAGTGATGGTGGTCATATTTGAAGGTGCTTCTGCATCATTTGTTAAAACTTAGATCTTCATGCCAGGATGCTGTCAAGTTTGGTTAATTTCTATTCAGCAGTTTTGGAAAAGTTGCTTAAAAGGTTTTTCTTGTTTCTGTAACAAGTGGCCATATTTGATGCCACATCACATTCATTTGTAAAAACTTGAAAGGTCTTCATGTAGGAGTTTGATCAAATTCCATTCAGCAATTTTGGATTAGAAGTTGTCTAAATATTTGTCTATTTTTGTACCAGTGGACATATTTGATGACAGATGAACATAATTTGTATAAATTTGAAAGGTCTTCACACCAGGATGCTTTCTGTCAAAGTTGATCAAATTCAATTCACCAGTTTTGGAGAAGTTATTTAAAGGTTTTTCTTTGTTTCGACATGTTGGCCATATTTCATGGCGAAGCAGCTGCATTTGTACAAAACTGAAATGCCTTCATGTCAGGATATTCTGTGCCAAGTTTGCTTGAAATCAGAATTGCAGTTTTAGAGATGAAATTGAAAAGAGCAACTGCTGATGGATGCTAGATGGACAATGTACAATGGACCATGTGTCATGACATAAGCTCACTTAGCCTTACAGCCAGTTGAGCTAAAAACATATTCACAGTATTGGATGAAATACATTCAAGGCCTACACTGGAGTTTAACTGCACTTTTACATACAGGAAAACAGTTTGTATCACATGTACAAGACCAGACTATGTAGGCATCATTAGATATGTATTTGCAGTAGCATTAACAAGATTCTCATAATGGCTGCCATCGTGATCATACTGGGTGTCAGATCAGCATCATCTTCATTCAAGACGAACTATACACCTTATGATGTCTTCTAGTGAAAACTCCATGTCAATATGACTTTTCGTTTAGGAGGAGCAGCAATAACAAGATTTTCAAGATGGCTGCCAAGGTGGCCATATTTTAGATCATACTGGCAACATTTCATTTAGGACCAAGTAGATATTATAATTAGTATTCTGGTGAATAATCCCATTTCAAAATGAGTTTCCACTTAGAAGAAGTGATAACAAGATATCAAGATGGCTGCCATGGTGGCCATATTGGGTGTTAGATTGGCACCATTTCCATTTAAGACCGACAAGGCATCATAGAAAGTCTTCTGATGAAAATTCATTGAGGAGTAGCAAATACAAGAGTTTCAAGATGGCTGACGTAGTGGCTATATTGGATGTCAGATCAGCACCATTTTTATTTAGGACCAACATGACATCATAAATCTTTTTTGAAAACACCATATCAATATGACTTCATTTAGGAGAAGTAGCAATAACAAGATTTTCAAGATGGCTGCCATGGTGGCCATATTGGATGTCAGATTGGCACTATTTTCATTTAGGGCCAACTAGACATCATAAGAAGTCTTTTAGTGAAAACCCCATGCTGATATGACCATCCATTCAGGCAAAGTAGTGGTAAGATTTCCAAGATAGCTACTACTGGATGTTCGAGCAGCACCAATAAGACCTTGGGATGAATGTGTATGTAAGCTTTCATGGCAATCCTCCAAGTAGTTTAGGAGGAGTTACAATAACAAACTTGTGCTAATGGACAGACAACAGGGCATCCCACAAATTCTTCTCGTCTATGACCAGTAGAGTTCAAAAGTAATTAGCAATAAAATTACTGTTAATAGAAAAATCAGAGATATGGCTAAGGCCGTATTAATATAAACTGTAATCAGAAGAAAATGTAGGTAAAGGCCTTTATCAGTGAATTTGAGGCCTGAAAATATGTAGAGAGAACTGCAAATAGTGAATTTGAATGGCTGGCATGAGGTTGAAGCAGATGATTAATGTTGACAGTTCGTTGGACTGACCTAGATAAACTCTTCAAAATAGCATTAGGTTTTTTTTAAAATTACTCTTTAATCTGCCTGAAGTAAAAACCTTCACTTTTAGTCATCTTCTAACCATTAATTCCTCACTCAACTAATTTATGTTCTCAATAATTACGGCAACCAAATTATAAGGTCTGAGTTTGATCACCTAAAACTTGAAATGGCTGCTATAATTTTTAGATACTTGGAGTGCTGGCAAACATGGAGGTTAAGAAAATTATTGACATTTAGTATCAGCCAACAAAATTACAATATAATATTTCTGACCTAAGACGGGTGATTTCTGGTGGACTGTTCATTACAGCTATATGAACTCGTAAATTTTGCCAAGACGTTATTAAATGTCAAGAAGAGATTCAATGAACTTTTTTCTTTATGCTAAATTACTGCAGACTTTGTCATTCTTTGCACAATTTGTGTTCAGTTTAATTGTATTTCCCAATAATATAAGCCACAAAGTCATTGCTCTGCTTCTGTACATATTACAATGTAAGATGTGTCTAGATTTTATTTGCAAATAAAAACAACAAAATTCAGGAACAAAGCATTTCTGAGCATCAAAATCAGTTTCTATGAGGCTTACTGTATGAATATAGTCAACAAAAATTCCTGTGGCTAAACAACTTTTTATACACATGAGTGTAACATATCAAAGTTCCATATATAATACAGGGCTCAAAGGTTAGAATACAGTGATTGGTATAATCTGGTTTGCTCAAGCTGCTTAACAGCCCAAGTGTTAAGCCCATCACACAAGTTAAAGTTAAAGCCCATCATATAAGTTAAAGTTAAAGCCCATCATACAAGTAAAGGTTAAAGCCCACCATACAAGTTAAAGCTGAAATAAATAACAAGATTCCTAGTTTACCATGGTTTTTCTCATTGAGAAGTGCTCTTGTTGATGGAATAAACATCTCCATGAGATCAGGAACTTTTCTGAGGATTCGGAATGCACAAAGAATTGCCTGAAATATAAAAAACAGTGATAGTGAAAAAGAATGGCATGGTGACTATACAATTAATTAACAACATTACTAAAATGCCTTTATTTTTCTTGTCTTTGACAAAAACTACTTTGGAACATCTTACAGAATGTGTGACAAACAATAGATACATAGATGTCTGACACCCATTTTTGTATGCTAAAGTAGGCTTTCTGGACAAATACTTTCATATTCCTTGTTCCTTATTTAGACAACAAATGCATACAAAATTCAGTCACTGTCTATACAATATACCCGAGCTTGAAAAAGCCAGGCCCAGTCTCACCGCCTAGACCTTGCAACTTGCTGCTTCCCAAATTTATTATTCTTTCTTTATTCATGTTATAAAATATACAGTCAAACCTGTCTACATCGGCCACCCATGGGAAAAGGCCAAAGTGGCCTTTGTAGACAGGTGATCTCTGAGAGCAGGTTCAGCTCTCAAACTTGGTTCATGACAAATACATGTACTATGCACCGCATAGAATTAGCATTATTAGTAGTAATTGTAGTATGCTATCAAGATACATATATTTAGTTTAGCTATTTAGCAAAAAGAAAAATTACAAAATAATAAAATAAAAAAGTTCCACTTTAATCATCATGTACATTAAATGATAACTTATCAGTAAAAACGGCGTTTAAATAAAATTACTAATTGACATCTTACCTGTGATTGTCAAACACAGGACTGACCTTTTGTTAGGCCAGCTGGTATAATTAGGCATGAAAACAGGTATTCACACTTCAAACAATTGATGGATTAAGCAGTTGCTCAAACTCACAAAGATCAAAAAACAGTCGGCTTTTGTCAGAGACCTTTGATGATTCGGAAATTAAAAGAAGCTTCCTACGGCTATTGTTAGTAGCATATAAACCATAAGGGATATCACAAGTGCAGGGTACATGTATCTCTACTCATTTGGTGTGATTGTACGTAATCTCTTACACTCCGGATTAACGTTGCTCACAAAATCGGCCATAATATCTTGCCTACGCTTAAATTTGCTTGGATCTGAGTTTGTCTGACTTCCATTTCTGCTGCAACTACACAACTACTTTGACCACTATCCAGCAAATGAATTGCTTTGATTCTCTCATGTAAGGACAAAAACAGCCTTGCTTTCTAAACCGACATGTTGACACCTTTGAGTTTGACTGACAGTTGACTGGACTACAGTAGGTACAATCGAGATTTGAAATGCCCTGAGCTGTCACTTTTTATATGCTTCAGTGACCACTTAAGGCAGGGTGAAACCAGTGTTGGGTTGGGAAACACCTGGCTGCTGACCGTGGAGAGCAGGTGACCATTAAATACAGGGCATTTATATAAGAAATTTGCCAGGGGTAATTAGAATGGCCGTTGTGACCAGGTGACTACTGAACACAGGTGACTGTTAGGACAGGTCTGACTGTACCTAAAATGAATCAATAATATCAACCAAATTCTAAGGTACCTATGATGGTTTCCACTGTAACTGCAACACTGCATGGAAGCAATTATTGGAGGAAAATATATTTCTTCAATAATACTTGCCTGATGATAATATGATACAACATCCAGTAACTCATAAATTCAGCACTTCCATGGTAAAAAAAAAGATGTTCACCACATCTTATAGGTTGTTTTAGCAATAAAAGTGCAAAAAAAGTCATCTGCATGCCAAGAGGAAAGTCAGACAAGTTTGGTCTCCCCTTGAATAGAGAGGATCAGTGGCAAATCCTGTCAACTGTCAGTTACTACTCGAGTGGAAGTGTGCCTTCTTCCAGAGATGTAACTGCATGAAGGGTTTGGGAGGGTGTGCCCATATTATGATCATTTAGCATTATCAAATAAAAATATTTTCTCCAAAAATTGTTTTCTTTTTCATATGCATTAACCAACAACAATATGTTAGGAGATCAGGTAAAAGGTGGAGAGAGTTACATCCCTGACCTCACAGTCTGGTCCATGAATGGATGCAGTCTTAAGAAAACATCCTGTTGAAATACAGTAACCTGCATCATTAAGAAACTGCTGAGTGATCTGCAAAGGTAGCCTGATGCACTGCTGATTTACATGTAGGTCTCACCTGGTCAAATTGAGCTTTTGGGGTTGAAAGGTCCTTGAGGTCAAAGCAAGAATTTTTTTGTTTCAGACCTTCATTCCACAGATTGAATGATGTTATCAGCGACTTGATCAAACTGCAGTAACTGTTTGAAAAAAGGCTGGTTTAAAAGACAGACAGATGTGGGAATTCTGTAAGATGCCACTGACATAGCAGAAGGAGGCAGACAGAACTCTGCAGGCAGAAGCCGGAATACTTCTCCCATGGATGCATGCAAGGTTGAGTCTTCCCTGCCATTGTGGGAATGTGTAGAGAAGATGGGGTTACAAGTATACATGATTAAAATCTAAGGTGTGGGGCAACAAAGAAGACTCTTAGATGATAATAATGACTGAGCTGGCAATGCAGAAAATTAGGAATAATGAACAATTCTAAGGAAAACGATGATCTCAAGGTGTTCACTAGAGTGTTGTCAAAAGTCCAAGGAAGGTACTGGGTGCCTGGTAATGGGAAATCACTGTCAGTGGTACTTGGTAGTAGGACCAGGGCTCAAAGCGGCATGACCAGATGCCAGACGCTGTGCGCATCTCCAGTCCAGGACTGGGTATACTGGGAATACAGATCAGCATGATTAGCATACACAGTTCAGGTGGTAGAAGGTGAAAGTTGAGATGCTGGAGTGGAAGTGGATGAGATCCAGGGCCAGCTAACATCAGGTGCCTAAGTCCGTCAATAGCTATCACAAGATAGATTACCACAGCCTTATTATAATCAAACAGAGCTTCTGTATTATGTCAGTACCATGTTAAGTATGATGTTTATATAATATTATAAATATTTTAGAATTTTTTAAAATGTTTCTTGACTTTAATATTTGCTTAAACCTTAATGTTAAGTATAATGTTGACATGTTTAGTTATTGTCCTTGAATTAGGTTGTTTACTTAGTATTTGAGTTCAAGGACGGTTTTGGTAAAAGTTGTTGATTCAATTAGAGGTCAAGGTTGATTTTGTTTACAGATAAAACTAGAATTTCTTTAGTTATGTGTCAAAAGTCACATACACCATAATATTTTAGAGCATTGTCATGTGACCTATCTTGATATATACCATGTATAGTGGACAATTTTTCAGTTTCGACCTTACCATCAGTCTTTTAAAGAGCTATTACAGTTGTGAAAAATCATTCCAAATTCTGAGAGGAATTATTTTAAAATATTAATTGGATTACAAAAGTGCTCACTGACTTTTGGATTTTAAACTGATGATTTTGGGATTTATGTGAACTTATTCAAAGATATTCTGGAGTACTTCATTTTGGCACATCAGCACATTAAAGACTACTGGCACATCAGAACATTAATGACTATTGACACATCAGCACATTTTCATGGATACAGTAATTAATTCGGAACATTCCATATTTAGAACTTGTGATTAGGACACTTAGGATTATTTGGATTTTAATTCACGTTACTGTAAGTGTCTTTTGGATTTTCACTTTAATTGTCTAGAAATAAATTGCTTGTTGATTTTTACTTGATTTGTTGGTTTCACTTTCTTTCTATTACATTTTTCTTAGACCATAGAGTCATAACAACTGGCACAGTAGTCTGTTCAGTGCTGGTATGATCTGGCTCTAATACTGTGGATGAAGGCAGAGCTAAGAGGGTGTGGGAGGTCCAAGATGGCAAAGATTGCCAGACCCTCTTTGAAACTAATTATTTTTCTGCCTCGAGTGATTGAGACATGCAAGAGTTAGCAACTAAGGATGCAGTGCAAATAGATGTCAACAGAAAGGTCCAGTCACATCCCATACAGCTAATACATGTAGGATGTTTAACTTCAGCCAATCTGAACTTCTTACAGACCAAACACCTTATCCTGCCCATTGTTACGTATAAGCAAGAGCGAAAACAATGGCCTATACAGGTGAAATCTGTCAAGTGTCATGCTAAGCTTCAGTGAAGAGGATGCTATGAATTAAGATAAATGCTACACAAAATTAATGAAATTATTCGATTCCTAGGAATAAATGATATTTATTTGAGATAACTTGAGTACTGAGATATATTACAAGTACTATTGACCATTAGCAATTAAGATGGCGCCGATTAGTTTATCATACAATGAAATAGACAACTGAAGTGCAGAAAATGTCTATGATGAGAAAAAACAACAGAATGAGCATATAGTAGAACCAGTCTTGAAAGAACACCCCTTCTGCCAAAAGATCATGTTCTCAAGACAGGTTGTCTTTCATGACAGGTCATAACACTATATACTCAATAAATCCACGCACTGAGAATCTGGTCTCTCAAAACAAAAAGATTAATGCCAAGGAGGTCACAAAGTTTTGTTATTGGTTGCTATAGAGACAACAAAATCAAACTGACTTCCTATTATTTTGAACATCTGCAAAACCTTGCACAAAAATATAGGTAGAATCTGTCAGAAATAGTGTAAGAAAACCTTTTATCACAGATTGTCATTATTTCTAAATTAATTTAACTGTTACCTTTTTCTTGACATAGGCATTAGAGGATTTGATCAACTTTTCTATTTCTCCTGCCAGATCCCGGCTCATCTCTGCGGAACATATAGAACCCATTGTACAGAGAGCTAAGCTCTGGATGTACTGTGTTTGGTGACTCAAATCACTGCAAGGAGAGCATAGATGTATCTATGACAAGCTTCACAATGCCAACTCTGAAATCACATGATGTATGTAAGATGCCTACATTATTCTGAAATGATGGATGAGAACAACAATGACAACATAAACAAGAGTCCCCTGAAGAGACTGGCACTCTAATGGGCAAAAAGAATTTCCAGGAATTCAAGATAAGACCATTTCTTCCTTTTAACTGTCTAGTGTTGAAACCATCTCTGATATTCTTCAGTGATAACAAGATTTTCAAATTAGCTGCTGTGGTACACATAATGGATGTCAGCTTGGCACCATTTAGGACAAAGTAGACATCATTAGAAGTCTTTTGGTGAAAAACCCAGGTCATAATATTCAACCATTCAGGGGAGTAGTGACAAGAATATTTTGAAGACAGTTGTTGTGGCAGCCATATTGGATGTACAACTGGCATCATTTTCATTTAGGACCAACTAGGTATCATAAGGAGTCTCGTGGTGAAAACCCCATGTCTATATAGCCATCCATTTGGGAATAGAGATAACAATATTTTCAAGATAGCCACCATGATGGACATATTGAGAATCAGTCATTTTCATCTAGGACCAAGCAGACACTGTAAGAACTCTTCTGATGAAAACCCCATCTCAAAATGACTTTCCCTTTAAGAGGAGTAGACAAAACAAGATTTTCAAGATGGCAACACATTGGACAACAGATCAGCACCATTGTAAGATCAACAAAACATTGTAAGAAGTCTTTTAGTGAAAGCCCGATGATGATTTGACCATTCATTCTGGAGAAGTAGTAATAACAAGATTTTCAACCTGGCTACTGTGGCAGCCATAGAGACCCCAGATCAGCACCATTTTCATTTAGGGCGAAGTAGACATCATAAGAAGTATTTTGGTGAAAACCCCATGTCAATATGACTTTCAGTTCAAGAGGTGTAGCAATAAAAAGATTTTCTAGATAACTGCTGTGGTGGCTATATTGTATGTCAGATTGGCACCATTTTCATTTAGGACCAAGTAGACATCATAAGAAGTCTTTTAGTGAAAACCTCATGTTGATACGACCATCCATTCAGGAGGAGTAGCAATAACAAGAGTTTCAAGATGGCCACTGTGTGGTGGCTATATTGGATGTCACATCAGCACCATGTTCATTTAATACCAGCTGGACATCACAAAAAGTCTTTGGTGAAAACTCAACGCCAATATAACTTTCTGTTCAGGAGGAGTTGCAATCAGAAGATTTTCAAGATGGCTGCTGTGGTGGCCTTATCGGACTTCAGATCGGCACCATTTTTGTTTAGGACCAACTAGACATCATAAGAAGTCTTTCATTGAAAATCCCATGTTGATATGACCATCCATGCAGGATGAGTAACGATAACAAATTTTTCAAGATGGCCACTGTGGTGGCCATATTAGACCCCAGATCAGCACCATTTTCATTTCGGACTAACTAGACATCATAAGAAGTCTTTTAGTGAAACCCCATTTTGATATGACCATCCATTCAGGAGGAGTAGCAGTAAGAAGTTTTTCAATATGGCTACCTTATTGGACCGCAGATCAACACCATTTTCATTTAGGAGCAACTAGACACCATAGTAAGTCTTTACACAAAAACCCCATGTTGATATGACCATCCATTCAGGAGGAGTAGCAATAATAAGATTTCAATATGGCTGCTGTGGTGGCTATATTGGATTTGCAAGCATAACTATTTTCATCTAGAACCAACTAGACCATGGAATGAATGTGTATGTAAAGTTTCGTGGCAATCCTCCAAGGAGTTTAGGAGGAGTAGCAATAACAAATTTGTGCTAACGGACAGACAAATGGACATCAGACGACGAACAGACAACAGACCATCACATTAGCTCCTCTGGTCTATGACCAGTAGAGCTAAAAATTAGGACAAGAGCGCATTAAAACACCACATTATACACCTGCTCTACGTTTAATAGTCATCTATGTGGATAACTGAAATTTGTGTGCAGAAACCACTTTTTTCATTTCAGTCACACTAAACTCGACCTTTGACTTTTTGATCCCAAAATCAATAGGCCTCTTTCTTACCCCAAGTGCAAGTCATCCACAAAGTTTTGTAACTGTAAATGGTGGACACTGTGCAGAAACGAAATAGGTAAAAAAAAACACCATAACATATTATGTTCCGCCTTATGGCAGGTGCATAAATGCAGCTCAACTCTAACTTAACAGCAAACAAAATATATAAACATTTCATTAAACATTTTCTTAAAAGAACACTGATGTTGTGATGTATAAGTTAAATTGCTTTTGTCTATCCTGCATTAAATAATAAACAGGACCAGATATGGTATCTTTCTCACTCTTTCTGGAATTCAAGATAAGACTATTTCTTCTTTTTAACTGCTGAGTGTTGAAATCATCTCTGATATTCTTGAATGATAAGATTTTCAAATTAGCCACTGTGGCAGCCATATCAGATGTAAGATTGGCATTTAGGATAAACTAGACCCCATTAAATGATTTCTGGTGAAACCCCATGTTGATATGACCATCCTTACAGGAGAATTAGAGACAAGATTTTCAATATGTTCATTGTGGCAGCCATATTTGAGTTTAGATCAGCACCATTTTCATTCAGGACCAACTAGATATCATAATTAGACAACTGGTGAAAAGCCCATGTCGATATGACTTTCCATTCAGAAGGAGTAGCAAAAGCAAGATTTTTTTTATGACAGTATGATGTCAGATCAGCACCATTTTCATTCAGTACCAACTAGATATCATACGAAGTCTTCTGGTGAGAAACCAATGTTGATATGACTTTCCATCTAGGAGGAGTAACGATAAGATTTTCAATGTCAAATCTGCACAATATTATTTAAGACCAACTAAACACCCAAAAAGTCTTCTAGTGAAAACCCCAGGCTGATATGACTTTCTGTTCATCAGGAGTAGCAAAAACACTATCTTCAAGATGGTTGCTGTGGTGACCATACTGGCTGTTAGATAGGCACCATTTTCATTCAGGGTCAACTAGACATTATAAAAGCCTTTTAGTGAAAACTCAATGATGACATGACCATCCATTCAGGTGAAGAAACAATAACAAGATTTTCAAGGTGGTCATAGTGGTGACCATATTCGATGTCATTTAGGACCAACATCACAAGAAATCTTCCGGTGAAACCCCATGTTGATATGAGTTTCCGTTCAGGAGGAGTAGCAATAACAAGATTTTCAAGATGGCTGCCATGGTTGCCATATTGGACATCAGATCAGCACCATTTTCATTTAGGACCAACCAGACATTACAAGTCTTTTAATGAAAGCACATGCTGATATGACCATCCATTCAGGAGGAGTAGCAGTAACAAGATTTTCACACTGATGTCCAAGCAGAACCATTTTCATTTAGCTGCTGTGGTGACCATACTGGCTGTTAGATAGGCACCATTTTCATTCAGGGTCAACTAGACATTATAAAAGCCTTTTAGTGAAAACTCAATGATGACATGACCATCCATTCAGGTGAAGAAACAATAACAAGATTTTCAAGGTGGTCATAGTGGTGACCATATTCGATGTCATTTAGGACCAACATCACAAGAAATCTTCCGGTGAAAACCCCATGTTGATATGAGTTTCCGTTCAGGAGGAGTAGCAATAACAAGATTTTCAAGATGGTTGCCATATTGGACATCAGATCAGCACCATTTTCATTTAGGACCAACCAGGCATTACAAGTCTTTTAATGAAAGCACATGCTTATATGACCATCCATTCAGGAGGAGTAGCAGTAACAAGATTTTCACACTGGCCACTGTGGTGGCCATATTTGATGTCCAAGCAGAACCAATTTCATTTAGGACCAACTACGCATCATAAGAAGTCTTTTAGTAAAACCTCATGCTGATATGACCATCCATTCAGAAGGAGTAGTGATAACAAGATTTTCAAGATGGCTGCTGTGGTAGCTATATTGGATGTCTGAGCACCAACATTTTCATTTAGGACCAACTTGATGCTGGAAAGAATGTGTCTGCAAAGTTTCATGGCAATCCTAGTTTAGGAGCAGTAGCGATAACAAACTTATGCTAATGGATGGACAGACATTGGACAACTAACATCAGATGATGAACAGGTCATCACACAAGCTCTTCCAGTCTATGACCAGTAGAGCTAAATTTTTTTAGGACAGATCCTAATTTGCATGTGCATTATGCACCAGTCTGTATGCCATTCATAGTAGCATGAGCTGATCCATGAGCTGATCACACCCAGGAAATATGCTATTAAAATGCAGCTTTCTCCAATACCTGTCCAGAGGGTATACAGCAAATGACTGACTGTCACACAGTGGAGTAGGGTAACTTAAAATATCCCTAACTCTTGCTGCCAACATAATTTTGGCACAGTATCTTGGTTTGATTCCTGCATCAATAATACACACAATGAGAGCATATCCTGCATCATCTTTATCAAATCTGTGTTTTTTATGCACTAATCTGCATCAGTGGGAGCTCTGTATATACATTTGAACTTTCAAAGTTTACAAAGGGTCATGAAAAATCCATAATGGTCAATTGTCAAAAGACAAGGCTGTAAGTATACCATTTAATGCAAGCAAGACAAAAATTTCAAATTTCATTAACAACTGGTCATCTTGATGACACTTTAGGGGAAATGAAAAACTATCCATTAAGCAACAAGTTCTTTTGGAACAGTATGGTTTCGCTGAATGCTGTATCTGTGACTGGTGGTATGACAATGTCCCTATCAGCTAATGCAGCAAGACAGAAATCTAGCAAATCAATGCACAAACTTTGAGAATGCAGTAATACTGTATCAAACTTTCAGTAGAATGATTTCAAAAACTGTAATATTGAAGTTGAACATTTTTGATGCTGCTGTCATTGTCACCACCAGAAAGTAATACCCATGTCTCATCATCTATAAAAGACAGGTAAGAAAATCAAAACAAACTCTGCAGTGACTTACTTTTTTAGAGAGTTAGTAACAAGTAAATGGATGTCTTGTCTCTCATCCAACAAAAGCATAGCACCCAAGTAACCTATCCTCTTGTCTGTAAACCTTTGTGAGGCTATCAACTTCAGGCACTCCAACTAAAAAATACATAAAATTGTTAAATGAAGGGCAATAATTTTTTAATACAATCATTGTTGGTGGTGATTTATCCAAATAAAACTAAGCGTTCTGTGTTGACGAATCTAATTAAACTTTGATGGCTGGATAGATCTTTGAGAAAGTGGCTTCTTATCTCCCCCAATCCTTTTTTTTTTGGAACTGCCATAATCAATTTATTTTTGTACTTAAATTAAAATGTAAAATCTATGAATTATATAATTGCATGATATTCAAAATAAAAATCCTTGATCCAATTTCTTAATGTTGGGGACATTGTGCAGGATTATACAACAGTGAATCAGAGTACAAGTTCTGTAGATTGCTGTCTCTTATCTTATATGCATGAAGAAACTTTGAGCATTTGCATTTCCCCTAAATAAATAATGTGAAAATGAGTTTATGTAAGACAAATACATCCCCACCCGCCAACATTGACCTAAATGCAAAACAATCCAACAGCCAGGCATGAATAACAATATAGGTCTTACCCCATTCGCAGTGGGGAAATACAAAAAAATTGACACTGAAAAGATATTGATTCTAGTTCATCCAGGTAACAACAGAGTGCAGAAACAATAAACATTCTGTGAAGCTCCTTAATTTTTTTTTTTTTTTCCTACCTGTCCAAAGTGTGCTGGATACCCAAGCATATGTATGTAGAGAAGCTTGGCTACATTTCGACACCGGTATGTGTTGTCTGTGTCACGGAATGATTCTCGAATTGCAGCACACTCTTTCTGCACTACTGATCGCTCATCTGCAGCCGTCCGAGCAGATCTTATCTCACGGATCAGATCACGCAGACGCTTGGGTGTGGGCATAATTGACGACTGCAAAAATAATATAAACGGAATTAGGTCAAAGACAAAGAGTAAATATATAAAAAACTTCCATTACACTTTACATTTATGTTTTTAAAAGAGAAAGTTTTGTATAGGAGTCTCTACAATGAAATTTTTGGAGTGAAAATTAAAGAGTTAATTGTTTTTGTCTCATTTTAGATGGCCAAAACTCGACCTGAAAGTAACACAAGCATTTCAGTCTGAAAACTAATTACATGAATTGAAGTACTGGCACATAAATAGATCCAGGAATTAAATTTCTACTTTTCGCTGATGGGACCAACTTTATGTTGGCCAGGCTTATTTACTAACTTAGATTATATAAGCTCTAAAATTTGACACAATTTCTTGACCATTTAAATTTCTGAACTGCTTAGCTGAACACAATGATGATCTGAAATATATACAATTTCATTCATAGTACTTTAGAAAAAGATTTCAACAGCACTTGAGAAGCAAAGAATCTACAAAGTAGTACATGTAGTCATAGTAACCAAATCCTGTCTTGTAGCTATACTCAAGAGATGGCAAATGTAACAAAGAATGCCAACATATCTAACAGCTGATAGAAGGTATGTTGATACAAATGGTGTTGAAATCATTAGTGCACAAAATAAATTAGGTAATTGTATCTACATTTAGAGACACTCACATGAACATTGAATGAATTACATGTTCACAGATCACTCACTCTCAGCATGTAGCAAATGAGTGATGTTGCTCTACATGTTGATAAAATTGTGTTAAAATCATTTGTGTGCAAAATGAATTAGTATCCACATTTTGAGATGCGCACAGACACAGATATCATTCACAATGCCGAGCCGAACGAACTATAGAGATAGCAGCAATGGACGAGTCGCAAAAGGACCCACTCTCTACAATTTGTTCAGCATGACCTTAAACAGATGAATTTCTGTTGGAAAACCAAAGTTTGGAGAAGATGGGCATTCAGGCATCATAACTCTTCTCAATGACAAAATGGAATGCTGGAAATTCAAATCAATCATTGGCTCATTAAGATAAAGGTGCATAAAAACTATGGCTGAAATGCAATATTCCTTAGTCATGTTATACTGCAGAAAGCAAAGTTAGGAGAAAAGGCAATCAGGGGCCATAACTCTTTGAAATGACACTTGAAATTAAACTCTTTCAAGGGCTCATCAATATAAAGCTGCATGCCAGTTTCAGTTGAAATCCAACAAAGCTTAATAAAGTTATGCTGCAGAAACCAAAGTCAGGAGGATGGGCAATAAGGGGCCATAACTCCTGTAAATGATGTCATGGAATACTGGAAATCAAACTCATTCAAGATCTCGTCAATCTGAAGCCACATACCAAATTTGGTGAATATCCATCCATTTTTGGTGAAGTTATCTATCCGAAAGCAAAGTCAGGAGGACAAGCAATCTGGGAGCTATAACTCTTGTAATGACACTAAATCCATACAAAGTGTACGCAAGTCTATGAGATAATGTTCATACCAATATAAATATGTTAAATGGTTTTTGAGCTATGCTAGTTACAAGCAACATCCCATGTGAAGATATGAAGTTAATTGTCAAGGGTCACAACTCAATCCAAAATGGAGTTGATACGACAAAACACATAAAAGGCATATTTAAGGCTTAAGACATTGTACAAGACAAACTCCATCAGAACATGTGGATTGGTTCCCCAGCTATGCTTGTTACAAGGATCTGCTGTACATGTAAACAAGATATAATATTAATGGATAAAAGGTAGCAACTCAGTCACAATTAGACCTGAAAAGAAGATACCTTTCAAAGGTACATATACATGCAATGGGCAATTTACTGGTATCCAATTAAGTGCACGAGTTCCAAAGCTATATTGGTTGTAAGTTTGAATGGATGAACAGATTGATAGATGGCTGTATGGAAGAGGTAATTTTATTATTGACACATCTCAATGTGGGACCCCAATTATTGTACTAATATGCCTTGATTTCAAAAGGCTACAAATATTTATAACACAGTTACATGTGTGACAATCTACAATAATTTTTTGAAGTTTGTACAGTACAGAAAGTTATACAATCATAATAGTTTTTATTACTGATGTGCATCAAATTTTTTTTTTTTAGTGTGAAACATTACAACGTAAACAAGTATCAGTTTACCATGAAACATGAATAATGAGCCTTTCCTCCTTGTGTAAATAAAGTTAAAAGTTAGTCGACATAAGCAGGAATACTATATAAAGTATATGGTCAGTTTTTGGTACATAGTGTTTTGCTGCAAAGACTTAACAATAATCCGAAAGTTACAGCAAAATCCTGTCTTGAGAGGCCACCTGTATTGAGGGACTAGGTTATCCATGTGCAGATTTCTTTATTATATAGTGTTATGACCCGTCATGAGAGAAACGTTGTGAGACCATTTTTTATTTGGCAGACAGAGTGGTCTTTCAAGACAGGTTCTACTGTCTATAGTTTTATTCAGAAGAGCAACATTCAATGTAGCAATGAGGCACTTTTGTCACCACGAGACTTCCATTACCAATTTAAAGTACAGTGAAACCCCGCTATAACGCAAATTCAGATATAACGCGATTGTGGTGTGGTTCCCAAAATTTCATATATTCATTTGCACATGAACATTTTTTTTTCAAAGTACGAGAAATAGTGTGTATAATGTATATATTAAATTATCATTTTGGGGAAGAGATCGCGTATGAATTCGAGTATAATACATTTGTGGCGTGGTTCCTGAAATTTTATATACATGTACATGTATTTTTTTTGTACAAGAAAAACAATTTTTTTTTTTAAGTACGAGAAATAGTGTATAAATAGTTTATTATCATTTTGGGGAAGAGATCACTTATGAATTCGATTGTGGCATGGCTTCTGAAATTATTCAATTTCACCAATTTCTTGAAGTGTTATGCCAAAATGAACATTATCGGAAATGTTACTTATTACTGATCCATGAGTAAAGCCAGTAAGTCTTCTTTGTGTTTGTCTTCAATTCATTCTGTATACAATCATTGCTCAAACAATAGCTGACATGTTTTTCTTCTTTAACTGCATACACAACCGAGCATCAGACAATGTGGTGGTTGATAAAAGATTCTCATGATTTAATAAACATCAAAAAACATAAGCCGCCAACACGTGCACTGGACTTCAATTCATCCTGTAACAACCAAGCGCTAGACAATGCGGTGGTTGATCAAAGATTGTCATATGTGGGTGCTTATGTAGAGACTGAGCTTGGGCGGCAAGATCAAAGATTGTCATATGTGGGTGCTAATGTAGAGACTGAGCTTGGCGGCAAGATCACAGGGAGTTCAAATAACCACTCTCTGTTACTTGGCACTGAACAAGTATCAAACTAGTGGGAAAACAAAGACAGATCGATATCAGATAGTAAACGGTGTTGATACCCTATTCATGCTATACATTAGACGTGTATACGTTGTTCTCTGAATAAAGTAAAATATAGTAAAACCCCGCAATAACGCGACCCCGCTTTTTCCGCCATCGAATTTTATAGACCCCAAATATCGCATTATAGCGGGTTTTCACTGTAGTATTTGCTAGCAATATTTTGGAATCCCATTACAATAAATGGACAAAACTGTGCAACCAATGTGGGCTTTAGTTGCTAGAATAAATGCAATATGAACAGATCAGAGAAATTAGGAACAACTTGTCAAATAATTTAGATTTGGTTTTGTGGGGTTTAATGCCATTTTTCAGCACATGATACATGTAAGTTATACATGGTGGCCAGTACATTTGGTGGAGAAAGAACCAGAGAAGAACCACTGACCCATGGGAAGCTACTGGCAAGCTTCCTCACATACCCACATTGGTCAAGCTGAGACTCAAACTCACACAGACAGAGGTGAGAAGTGTGAGAGATCTGTAAAGGCAAGCAGCTTGAACCACTTGGCCACCCAGGGCCCTGTTAAATAATTTAAGTATTCATTTGCACTCGTATTGTGCTTTGAGGATGTGCAGCCTAAATTTTAACTTATTTTGTATAAAGCAAATTTCGGTCAATCCAAGATATCAGAATTATTACTAGGTAATCAGCATTCTCAAATGATCCTTTTTTCGGTACAAAAATGTTCAGAAATAAAATTTAATAACAACAAAACTAACATTACCTGCATGTGTATATGGCCAGTGACATCTAGTACAATGCTTTTGGAGAATCTTTATTTTAGGCCCCATCCCCCCAAATAAATTGCATGGTTCTGGCGTAAACTACTTTAATGACACCGACCGTATAACATTTTATCACATTTACAACATCAACAAAAAAAACTATACCATGTTTTTCACATCGAAACCAGTTTCTTACCAGTAGAAACTGACATACTACACAAGCTGGATATAAAAAAAAAAGAGTAATGGAAACAAAATTAAGGTCAACCTTTAAATACTATTTTTTTTTCACACTAATACCAGAACCGCACATTTTTTTTTTTTTGCCCTTCAGTTTATGCAACAATATATACACATACATAGTAGTGGATGCCCAAACACCAGCCCTGCCAGCCAGAGATTATGTGATCGAAATTTGAGCTACAGTAAAACCCTTCAATTAGTACTACAAATGGACTGAGGACAAGTGCTTTTGAGTTGAGAGATGGTCTGATTTCATAGGATACAGTTTTTTTTACATTGTAAATGTGAATGATCAAATGTGGTTGTAAATGAGTGGTTTCATTTTGGGAAGGCTACATATGCTATGGTCCCTCATTATAATGCACCTAAGTATAACACAGTCCCCAACATAACACAAGTATGATCATGGATCCCATGCTATTGTGTAACCTTTATTTTTGCCTATCATGTACACAGTGTAAAGCAACATTGCCTATAACACTGTACACTTTTATGACTTGCCTGAACACTGTTTTAATGAGGGAGAGATTTTAGTGCATTTTACAAATTAAAGCTCTTTATATAAATTAAAATATACCTTTTATGAATCTAATTATTTAAGGGAAAAGTCCATGTTGCATTTTATGCAGGAGACATGTTTATATAATCTCCACACCAGAATAGAAAATATTTTGTATTTCAATGAAATAAATCACTTGAAAGTACTGTATTATCCCTGTCACTGTCAGTCACCGTCAGAAACTGTCCATGAAACAAGGTCAGTTTGTTTACAATGGCTTACATGTACTATGCAGCTGAAACTCATGATGCTGAAGCTAAAATAGGAACAGATGGAAAATTTTCAAGGATTTGCCCTTTAAAATAAACTATATGTGTATTGGAATTTCTTCAAACTTGGTACATGTAAACTGCGCAGTGAACATATTTGATTATATGTCAGTTATCATTGTATAATGATCATACCAATGTTTCTTCTTTTATTATTCAAACTGTTAAAAGAGTCAAGGATTTCTTTTCTGTGTTACAGAAACAGAATTAAAAAAAGCACAGAACAACAAAAGGTTAGTAAAAGTTAGTAAATCTTTGAATCTGAAAGGAGTTTAAATGTGGAATTGAGTCTAATATGGGTGGTTTATTTTTCTTAATATTAAAATCGCCACTCCTTCGTTTGCTAAACTGAAAATTCAATACTTTTACTTTTACAGTTGCCCCCCCCCCTTTCCCAATCCACCCTGGAATCTAATGCATAGACAGCTATATCATAAATTATATAATTAAACATAATCTAATGAATACTGGTTTAGTTGCCAAGTTTTCAGTTGTAGTCTTTACCTCTGGCCATTGTTAACACTCAAACTGAAACAGACCTAATGGTATGCATAAACCAACGGCAGCAACTCCTGCCAGTTAGAACATATCACATAATTTCACAATGCTCTGGAGGTGGGTTTTTTTTGCTGCACATTTGGTCAGTTTTACAATTTGTGATAACAACAATAGCTGAAAATTCCGGAACTGAAATGAGAGGGCATATAATGTGCCATTCACTGTACTCTTGTGGAAGTCTCAAAAATGGGTTGTTTGGGAAATTCAGTTCGTCTCCCGCAAGCATTGGTCAACAAATGCATGGAAATGCATCAAATATAGCCTACATTGCATCTTGCAGCACCATAGATTGAAATAATTATCAATTCGCTGTTTAACTGAATCATTTTATTTTATTGCAGTATTGAATAAAGATAAACAGTTATCAATTATAAAGAATAATGAATGAAATAAATAATTTTTATACAGATAAATATTTATATTTTGGTTAATCAACATTTACATAAGTTTAGAGAGAAATATGTATTTAACTTTTCGAACTTTGTCATAAATGCGTTACACACCGTTTTCTATGATTTTCTGAATGGTGGAAAACTGCATCACACCATCGTTGTTATGATCTAGAAGTTATAAGTAAAGCATACATAGATGTGAAGGAGAAAAAAATGCCAGTTAAAAAGGTAGGAAGGTTGCATAGTGTTCTTGAAAGAACTTTAAGACAAACGTGTCATTGATGAAGTGAACATTTACTAGGGGTGAAACAATACACCTTTGCCACGCATCGATACGATTCTTGATACAGAGCCTATGATACGATACATTATCGATACACATATCAACTTGATGGTCTTTTCATCTTTAGAATGTCCGTCAGTGGTAGGGTAGTGCCATTTTTTTGTGTTGACATACTGGGTGTATTTCCAGTATGCAGATAACAAACAAACATAGACTTATAATCTGTTCATATGTCATTCTCATCCTTGACCAAATAAAATTTATATAAAAAAAACTTATAAACAGACTAGCTATTAGTGATTTTTCTCTCTCACCCTTTTAGGGCATTTCAGGCTGCTCCATTCGATCATTTGCATGACTCATCCTGGTCACCACGCCCTTTGTTTTACATTGAATGAATGTTTTTAAAACATTTTATTGCCAGTTTCATGTCTTCACTTAAATTTTGAAGAGATTACGGTATTATCTTCAAAACAGAAGAAACAAAGCAATTTCCTTGTGCAAGGAAATTCTTATCTAGAACAAGTCCGAGTGTGGGAGCGGAGATGACTAATAGCCAAATCCTTCACATTGTACTTCATGCAGATGCAAATCAACTGCCACGGCCACAGACATTTGTTTCTGTCAGTGAAAAAGGAAATTATTGACAACACCCACTCCCTTTCTACAAATTGAAGAGGTAGCTATAACTCGTACTGTTTGGAATCTGCCCCCTTGCCGATTCTCTCTTTTTTTTTATAATCCCATCGGCAGGTTTGGTCACTGATTACATACATCAACGTAAAAGGAGATATTCCAAACTTATTCCTCATGTACGATTTAAGTACTTTACACATATCATTTAAGAGTCACTTTTGTGTGAAGTTTCTATGTTGCTTTGTATCTATTTGGATAGAGTCTGGATGCCAATATTTCCAGTATGTCACAGAGTGAACACGCTACAGTTAGTTATGATTGGTGGTTATTGTTTTACCCTGGACTTTAACAAACAATAACCACTAATCAAAATTGCATGTAATACTGTGTGACACATCGGATGTGTAGCCTTCAATTCGATTCAAGCAGACAAGATGCTATGCAACAGATAAATTTCGCGTAAAAGTGGTTATTAAATGATCAGTAAAGCACTTAAATCATATATAGGAAGAAATCTGCAATGTCTTCTTTCTGTTGATATATGTTATCAGTGGCTGAAGATGCAGACAAGATAAACAAGTTAGCATGGAATTGGGGCGGGAGAAGGGGGCAGATTTTGAACCACGTGAGTTAGTCACCTTGTGTTAATTTGTAGAAGGTGAGTGGGTGTTGTCAATTGCTTTTATTTTTTTACTGACAGAAATGAGTGCATGCATTTGCTATGGCTGTCTCATATGAATTCTCAATTTAAAGAATGAAAAGGCAAATGACTAATAATTATTCACAACTGCTGAAGATTAAAGTAACTTGTATAGAGTAAGTATCATTTTGTATTGATTCTTCCCCTCTTGTATCGATATGGGTATCGATATAGAAAAAGTATCGATACATCGATTAATTGTTTCACCCCTAACATTTACACCATTAAATCGGGGCTCAAGTCCATATTTTTCCTTAGAGCAGAAAGTCAAGCGTGTTGATCACATTTCACATTTGGCGAAAGTAGGCTATAGTTATACCTGCTCAAATGTATGTAATTTGGCCACTGACTATGCCGTTTATATTGGACTTCATCAGATGGATAATCCTCTATCACTGCAATGGTATCACAACTTTACCTAAATGATTCTACGTGAATAGGCCTGCCTGTAAAATTTAGAGCAGTGTAGTATATGTTAAGTTCAACATAAATTTGAACCATTTTACCGTTTTATGTACATATTTGTTATGTTGAAGAGTAAAATCTTGTCTTTATGACTGCATAAGTATTTTTCACCGATGATTTTTTTTATATGCTTTAAAATCTTGAGAGAACTCATTCACCTTCAAGTCAGTGAAGCTGTGTGACCAAATGTAGCTGACCTTTCTCAACCTCTAAATCTACCGGTTCGTTGTCTACGTCTGTATCACTAAATCATCCAAATTTGATAAATTATCAAAAATCAGTGTTGCCTACATCAATATCAGAGCTTATATCTGACTTACTGAAGCCTTCATAGTCATAATTCTAATCATCTAAACTCAAGAAAGTGGCAAACAAAATCCACAGCCTCCGTTTTGAAAAGTGGAGAATCTGACCCAGTTACTTTTAAATAGCCGATTATAACTATCTTAAATAGCAACCATGTGATGTGATATAATGGTCATTTACCTCAATGCCTAGAGTTCCACAAAAGTGCTGCTATGAAAACCAGCTCAATTTGGCAGATGTTTACTGCAGGCATCAAAACGCACTTCTATGCAGATGGTGTACTGGCATCCAAGTATGCTTGTAAGCAAATCGGAAAAGGCATCAAAAGGCACTTCCACTGGAATGCAGTAGAGGCATCCAAAAGTGCTTATTCGAGGTAAAGGGTTAACAGTTAAAAAGCCCAGGTCTGTCAAAATCGCATGTCCAGAGAGAAAGTGACCACTTATTTTGAAAAATTGACAAAATCACAAACACTTATAACCTGAAGGATAAACCTCAGTACATTTACAGCATCAACGAGAAGGGCATTTCCATTAATCATACCCGTCCTTTTGTAGTCACCATTAAAAAATCAAAAGCAGTCACAATTACCAGTGGAATGTCATATAATGTGCCTGTTTTATCAGCTGGAAATGTTTTAGGTACATCTGTTCCAGCTTATTTTGTAATTTTGGGTAAACAAATGAGAAGTGATTCACTTGAGGGTGCAACAACTGGGTTTCTGGTACTGTTAGTGAGACCGGATGGTTCATTGGTCAGGTATTCAAGAAATATCTGGAGGAGCATTTCATCAATTATGTACAAGGGCGTGATCCATCCCAGCCTCTGCTTCTTTTGTATGATGGGCACAGATCACATGTATCTTTGATCATCATCGACGGGGCAAAACAACATAATATCATTTGCTTTGTATTACTGACACACACAAGTCATGTCTTACAACCACTAGACATCAGATGTTTGGACCATTTTCAGAAGATATACAATAATGAAAGGGCAAAATTCATGCAACATATTACATCATCACCTATTCCTAAGCACGCCATAGGAGATAGCATGCAGAGCTTACAACTTAAGTCTGTCTGGTATAAATCTTGGATCATCTTTTAAAAGATGTGGAATCTACTACTTTACTCCATCTGCGAGACTATTATTCATACCAATTACAGTATTCCATGGTCAAAGCAACAACTCTGATTCCAACAAAGTTACCAACACTAATGATGCCAGCTCTCCACAAAATAACAAATGCTTTCTTCCTGATCATGACAAAGCTGTTGGTTGTCATGCTGCGAGTCCAAGCCATCGAGCTGCTGACTTCTTCCAGAAGTGTGTGTTACTGGACAAATCAAAGAAGACCACAAAGAAATGCCAAGTCCTAACGTCTGCAGTTGGTGGAAAGCCTATAACAGAGGGTAGCATTGTGCAGGAAATAATAGGACATCTTGAAAAGCAGTCATCAAAAAAAGCAAAGAAAAATGTGGAAAATGGAAAAAAGCAAAAGCTTAAGGAATCCTTACTATCAGAAGGTTGGAAAAAGTCCTGGAAAGAAAAATAAAGCATACACCCCTTGTTAAGCTCCAGTAAGATTGTGTTTAATACTGCTGGTCCATAGGGCAAGCAGGTCATGTAAACGGGGGACACTGAAGAAATGGAAGACTCTGAGTTTGTAGAGGACAGTGAGTCCTGCTTTGTGTGCAAAAAAGAACAGCCTGATGTGATGAAACACAATGATTACATCGAGTGCATCAGTTAAGCACAATGTTGTGTTCAAGGACCTACACCAAACTGAGATGCTTTTAACTATCGTAAGTAGCGTCCATGAATTAAATGTATATTTTTTTATATTTCTGTCACTTTATTGTCTATATGTCTAATACATCTTTACTACAAGTAAAAAATATTTAAAGACAACCAAGCAAGGAGTAAGTAACATACAGGTATACCTATATGTTTTGTCAACAGAAAAAAATGTTAGAATAAAGCATCGTCATGCTTTGGATACAGGTAAAAAAATGAAGATGATAGTCAAAATATAGACAATTTTATTTAAAATTAAAAGAGAACAAGCAACTTTAAAGTTTGAAGATGAGGTCAGAAAATAGCTGGTTTCCAGTTAAAGATGTGCCACTCCATTAAAATCCTTTCAGTGCAACAAACTCTCGAGTGACCATTAGCAGCTGAAGGCAAGTAATGGAATCCCTTATGAATTTACATTCTTCATATCAGAAAGAAATGTCCCATCTAATGTTTACAAGAACCATGTGCAGAGCTTGGTCAGCACTGAAAAGATAATACTATGTTACAATTTAACTGGCTACGAAACAAAGTACTTGCTGCCTGATTTGGAAGTGTACAGTACCGATCAGCCTCTATCTTGATAGTCTCTCACCATCACTGTAATATACAGTAAGCAAAATACATCAATCAATTTAGTCAAGGCCTGCTGTTTGCTTGGTTCAACTGGGTGAACAATGTAGACTAAAAATGTTCTTCACATATACACTCTATTCTATCACTTGTATCCTTGTTCTCATATATTAATTCTCTACAAATGAGAGTCAATTTATATAATAAGTTATCAAAATAATAATTTTTCAAAACTTAACCTTCCATATCATCACAAGTCTACATCCTACCATATCATACAGAAGTGTATTATGGTAATTCAAACTTGTGTTTCCATACATTGTACATAGATTCATGTACTGTAAATCCAATAATAATTATGGGATACAAGTAATAGGATATCTAGGTTTACATTATGTTCATTTTGAACTGATATCCAACCATTTTTTTTTCCTTTCCTTAATTGGCAAACCACAATATTTACATATCATATTAATTTTCTGCTATTAAAGTCTCAGCTTGTATCAGATGCTGAGACTATTAGCGACTACTGCATTATTTGATAACAATTCCTGTATCTTGTATGAAAAATGGATCCCATTGCTATGTCGATCCTTAGGAATTATAAAAATTATACTGTATGAACAGATGGTTCGAAGTATGACCAATAAACTGTTCATACTGTGCAAGCAGAATGCAAATGCCAGTCTAAGTGTTGCACCTTAGGTGAGCCCAGGAGACATTTGCCCACCTGACACTGCATGCATCACTCGAAATTAGCCAAACATAACCAGATCACCGTATCTACAGTACAGCTCTCGCGATTTTTCATCACTTATCATGATAGGTCAGTTAATTCCCTCCATGCTGAAGTGCCATGGTGGAGGGTAAGTACATAGCAACTCACCACAACTTGGTTGTCATGTATTGTGCACCTCCACTGTGGAGGAGTTGTGAGGCGTCAGAGTGACTTTGTTTTAAACAGGCAATGCATGACACAAATGGAAAGACAGAGATGTCACACTGATGCAGAATCAGATACCCAATTAAGAATGGTCTTTATATCAATTATATGTTTAGCCAATAAAAAATCCTTTAAAAAAAGTGTTGTGTATTAAAAACATGTTTAGAGAAGGTTGGTCTGCTTCTGTACATGGCTCCTATTTGCCTTTGTCGCTCATGTCCAAAAAATATGTTCATTCCCAATTTAAATAATGTAGTCAACCAATTCCACATCATGATCAGACATCACAAGCCCTGTGCAGCACAGTATATGCATGACTCTAGCCAGCATGTGCAGAAAATCCCTTAAGTCAGATTTGTGGACACTCCACTACGAAAGGCCATTTCAAAACTAAATGCGACCAAAATGGAAAAAAATGAGAGAGGTCTTTAACACAACCTGCAGCCTAGTCCATTATCGAAAACCAGTTTTTGATATGGAAATGCTGTGTGCACTCCTGAAGTAGAACAGTATTGAACTTGGTGCTGATTATAAGAACAGACTCTGGGCAAGAGACTTCGTTCTACCAATCGATCAAGTACTGAGACAAGTAGTTAGGGAATGTCTGAATTCCAGTAAATTCCTTTTCATTCTTGCTGATGGAAGTACTGATGCTACCATATCGGAGTAAGAAATAGTGCAAGCTAATTTGCTGAAACCACTTGTCCTGGACAAGTGGATGAAAAATAAATATGCTCAGCCCTGTAGAATAGGGATTTTCCCCCCTATAAACCAGAGCAAGACCATTGTTTTCAAGCTTTTAAAATAATCCCAGCCAACACCCCTCCTTAGAAAATGAAATGGTCTGTCCCTAACAAAGACAGGACTTCAGCAGATGTTCTACAGAAATCAACGTAATAGCCTAACGGTCAACACCGTTTTAAACTACTGAAAAGAATTGGCATCAAAAGAAGATGTCAATTCTGGCTTGGGAAAGGTGTCATTTTTATTACATGAAGCCATCTGACATGGAGCATCATATTTAACACCCCCAATTATAACTCGGCAATTAAAAGCGGAAATTTAATAACTGTCCATAATTAAACTGAAATAAATTTATTGCAGAAATGAATAATAATGTGGAAAACTATCATAGTTCTAAGATTTCTTTCTCCACATAGCATTATGTATCATACATTATCTTTGTTAGAATGAGCAAATGTTTATTATTAACTAACGGATCATGTATTTTAAATATAAAAAAATACACATACTATTCCCAAAGCACAATCCATTCATTAAGTGTCAGAACATGTGCAATTTTGTTTTACTTTCTTTCAAGTGTGAATGCAATGTTTTTAAAAAATGATTAATGTCTTTTGAAATCGCACAAACTTCAATGGAAACAAGTGTATCATGAATGCACCTTCAGGTTCCGATTATGTACAATTAAAAACAACAGTCCCTAAAAGGGACTGATGCTCTAATGGGTTAAAAGATTTCCAGGAATTCAAGATAAGACCACTTCTTCCTTTTAACTGTCAAATGTTGGAAAGATCTCTTATATTCTTCAGTAATAACAAGATTTTCAAATTAGCTGCTGTGGTACACATAATGGATGTCAGTTTGGCACCATTTTCATTTAGTACAAAGCAGATATCATTAAAAGTCTTTTGGTGAAAACCCCCATGTCATAATGATCATCCATTCAGGGGAGTAGTGACAAGATTTTTAAGACAGTCGTCATGGTAGCTATATTGGATGTATGACTGGCACCATTTTCATTTAGGACCAACTAGGTATCGTAAGAAGTCTACTGGTGAAAACCCCAAGTTGATACAGCCATGCAAAACTAAACGGGAACTCTCAATGTAAACAAGCAGACAGACTGCACACTTTTCTTTTCAAGTTTCTAGAACAGTTCATTTCAGTAAAAACTGTGTTGTCTGCATCCAATATTTGCAATGTCTAGTCTTAATATTTATAAAAAACTGAACAAATACAGGGCTGAGCACATTTTTTTTTTAACCACTAGTCCAGGACAAGTGGTTTCAGAAAATTCACTAGTCCCAACTGGAACCAGGACTTTACCCCCCCTGTCAATTACCCCCCTGCCATCACCCCCCGGTCATTTACCCCCTCTGTACATTACCCCCCGGTTAATTACCCCCCTGCAAGGACAAAGAGCAGCCTTGGTTTCACCTCAAAATGATTATATCCTGTTCTCAAGCAATGTAACTAAAGCAAAAACATATTGTGTGTTGTTTTACCGCAATAAGATTATATCCCGTCATTTTAATCTGTGCTCATTCTATACTATTGTGTTGGCTTCACCTCACTGAATATAATTAGAGCAGAAATGGTTTCTAATTAAGTGTTCACAAACACAATCTGAAAACTAGTATTGGCTACACATCAATAAAAATGATTTTAGCAGTTTAATCGGTGCTCAATCTATACTATTGTGTTGGCTTCACCTCATGGCATCGAAAAATGCAAGCTGCCGTTGCTGCTGACCATCCAAACATTTGGCGCTTTTTGACAATCCTTCAAAGAGAGCAATCATTCCTGAACGTGATAATTTCTCAGCGACTTGGAGGACATCAAGCAGAACCAACTCGAAAGAAATATCGTGACTGCAATGCTCGGATTATGAACCTTGTTAATGACTTTGCTAATAGAGAGCAGTATGAATACTTGCGAGGGATCGCACATAACATTCAGCTGTAATCATATCAATATAACATATTTTATGGTACTATAACATTATGATATGCTGAATTTAATATTGAATATTCCAGGACAAGTATATGTTTTCAAGGCTGAGAGTAATTAAGTAAAATAAAAATTTACAATCAATTCTTTTGAAATTTATTTTATTTTTTTGTTTATTCTGGGGTATAACAATTATATGTTATATAGTAATAGACCGGGGGGGGGGGGGGGTAATTAACCGGAGGGTAATGTACAGAGGGGGTAAATGACCGGGGGGTGATGGCAGGGGGGTAAAGTCCTAGACCCGTCCCAACTTACTGTTCACTAGTCCCACCTTACTCTTCACTAGTTCCACCTTACTTTTCACTGGTCTCAAAATGGTAATCACTTGCCGAGATTTGATGAGATGTATGTACTTAATCCATAGAAAAAACAAACGAAATAATATACAACATAATTATTTCTTAAAAGAATTTAATTTTTCAAAAACATTGGTTGTTATACATTTGGCTTCTTCAGGTTCATGTATATATGTTTTAGCTGATGGATTTGAAAAAATGTCCATGTACATGTCTGCCACCTGCACCAGCACTAAGCCAGCAGTTGATAGCTGTGTCTGGGTTGAAGTCCTCAAGCTCTGGTCCATTTGCGGAAATTTTCATTAGCATTTGTAAACTCTTTTGGTTTAAGGAATTCCTTAAAGAAGTCTTGACTAAGTTCATTGAACTAAATCCTCATTCACACTCAGCAGTGGATGGGCTTATAACAAACATGATTTCTAATAGTTTGCATAATTGACTGAGACTAGGTGAAGTATTCACTAAGAGTGTTCCAAGAATTCTCTGTCTCTTAGTATTGTCATATTTGACATTTTTTGCCATCACAGATTGTTGCTTATGTCTCTTTGGAGAAATAGCTACCGCACACTCATTATCAGTCTTACGTTTTATCCCTCCACTTTCAAACAAATTTTCCTTCTCCGAATCGCCGTTATTATCTTCCTTGCAAAAATAATTTAGCAAACTCATTTTATCCAGAGAGTAACTATCAGCTTGCTTGACAACTACTTCTAAAGTGATCATAACATACATTTTCTCTTTTAAATAAGAACAGAGACAGCTCATTAATTAGCGTAATTGTTTCGCTTCAAACGCAATATCGCACATAGAAGTTAATCATCTGTATAATCAATTAAAAATTAAAGAATCATTACCGTCATTTAATCAGTTCATAAAAGAAACCAACACTGATGTCGGTAAAGTACCTTTCATTAATTTAATTACACTGACTCGCTGGATTCAAATCATAGTGAGCTGCTCGTGATAATCTGGCTTGAGTAAACTCAATGCAACAAAGCCGCTTAAAACACTACTAATTGATCATACTGGCTTTCTTTTGTTTGACGTGTTTTGATTTGCCGATAATTTGGTCGCTTAGCCCAATATGCAGTCAAGCGGTAACAGGATGTAAATGTATACACAAAGAGGGGTAGAATCAAGTATTCAGTACGCCCGGAGGGCATGATTGGCCAAATAAAGGTGGATATAGTGATTAAAGCACGAAAATAAGGACTAGCACGACTTTTTTAAAAAGCACTTGTCCCGGACTAGGGACTTGGAAAATTTTACTTGCCCGACTTCAAAAATGACTAGTCCGGGACGTCGAGCTATGGGATTTGCTCAGCCCTGAAATAAAAAGGAGCTCTTGCATACATGTGTTTAAAGAGATGTAACTCCTAAATTATTGAGATTATCAAAGACTGTTAACTACATCACATCTGTTACTTGAAAACATACTCACCCATGCAAATACGGTGACCGTGTTACTAAAAAACTCTAATTTGATTATAAACATCAACAAGCTGACAGTGTTAGGGACTGCCTGGCGACAATCAGTTTAGAAATTATAAATTGATGAATGAAATGACTAAGTTTTGTGCATTTTTTATATCCTTGATGCATTTTGTTTTTAAACTCAGTAGGGGGATAGAAACAAATGGGAGGGTGTGCAAATACTACAGGCCCGGGGTTTCCAAACTTTATAAGATGAAGGCCATGTTAGATTTTTGAAGGGGTTTTGCAGGCCGAAGCGACTGTGAAAAATTTAAATATATGCAAAATCGTTTAAAAAAAGTACAACACTTTGCGGGCCAGACAAATCAATGCCGCAGGCTAGATCCAGCCCTCGGGCCATAGTTTGGAGACCCCTGCTATAGACCGTGGGATGAATGTTCCTGTAAAGTTTCAAGGCAATCCTCCAAGTCTTAGGTGTAGCAGTAACAAACTTGTGCTAATGGGCAGAGGAATTTGGGAGAGGGGGGTCCAAACTGTAACAAGGTCATTCCAGGTTTGCCTACACACCCCCCCCCCCCCCCATCGATTAACTGATACTACTAATTTTATTTGTAACGAACCCCTGTGTTCACTGGATGATTTTATACAAGATGATTCAGAGTTATTCGGATTCCTCCCTTATTATGTATTCATTGGTTGCCACACCATGCAACCAGTCTTTGCAACAGTAGATACACGACGGCCATGCGAATTGTCTTTGTAAATTCAGTACACGGTCCCCGTACGAATTGACACTTCCTACTAACATTTCACCCTAGGTCCACCCCTTTTCTCCAGATCGTATCAGTGTTTGACAGAGACTACTCGATGAAATTGGGTTGTAAACTTGCGTGTACACATAACAGTAAACACTTTTATCTGGAGCAGCCTACCCAGCTGTCTTTAACAGCTTTAATTAGGCCATGTCACCTTGGGAAAGACAATGCTCCGACACATCAGGAAATTCATCCTACGTCAGTCAACGCGACATGTCAAAGGTTGACTCAAAAGGTAGGTGGATACAGGTAAACTCTGCTTATGTAGGGGGTTTATCGACTGGGTAAGAGTGATGGAAGTAAATTTGGATATTTACCAGCATTGTGGCTAAAGCAGGATACAAAGACAAACGTACTACTTATACAATTGTCAGCCGGTGTCTAGTGAAAACGACAAATCATAACATTACTGCTTCTCAATATGGCCTCCCATGAACCGAACCACGAACATTACATTTAGAAACATAGTTCAGGAGTAAAATCGGTAATATCATACAGAATTACATACAAAGTCCATAGCAAAATTATTTCACATATTCATTCTGTAATTTATAGCCGTAATAAGAACAATGATTCAAAGAAATTAACCTTTCGCTACAATTAACTTTGAGCGTATGAATATCAAGCAACGAAAGTAGACCAAATATACCGTGGCAAGTGGTTGTGACGTCATGAATGTCAATAAATCAGTGAGATTTGCAAGTTTCTCACATAAAATTAAAAAATGATCCCCAAAAAATTTGAAAATTTTACTTGTATCTACCTAAATGTTCATTAATTGCGCAAATTAACCGGTTGTAACTCGGGCAGTAATGGATGGGAATGAAATCTTACAACACTAAAAATACTCTTAAATGACTTATTTCCCTTGAATCGTTGGATACATAAGCGGCTCTATGGTACAACACAGGCCAAACTTCGTAAAGTTCGGTGTCCAAGGAAAAACTAGCAGGATGCCCAGGGAAGTACCTAAAAGCAACCACATGTACAAACTACTCACACTGCCCAAAACCAGAAACACTAGAGCACATGTTAAATATATGTCCCAAATATGACGAAGAAACGAAAGTGTTTAAAGAACAAAATAACACCGCCTCACATACCCGGAATATCTTGAGGCAAAAAACAGAAACATACGAACTACCTATACCAATCTCCTTGATGCCATAGCGAAAATAGGAAAAAGAAAATAAATATGAAATAACGATATAGGTGGGAAAAAGAGTGACTATGTTGGTACGGTAAAGGGAAAAGTATAGCCACTGGGGTAGGGTATTGGAGATATCACTCAGTAATCACACTAAAGGATTTGGTGCGCCAGGTCATCGGGCCAAACTCTACCCTCACAGGCTAAAGAAATTTCCACTCCCAAATAGAGACGACAAAGACCGCTCAAAAACCTAGAATCAAGCAATATTAAAAAAAACACAAGAATAAAGTTAATACTTTAGAAAAGTACCAGTAGAGGACGTAAGCTACCAATAAACGAGAAGAACTTGTGTCTACACCGCTTCCGTTGGCAGGTTTAGTTTTACTTTCACTAAGAACGAAACACCTCAAGCTCACTAGATGCAGTGGTGCGCATGCCCTTCATTTAGCATTTAGCGAAGAAAGCTGAAGAAAATCCGGTTGTTTCACACCCTGGGAGATGAGCTATTATATATCTTTAGGCTACTCTGTTCAATTTACGGGGTGTGGGACGGGTATAGTACTTATTTATTAGATTTTATATTTTTATTTTTTGGCGGCTGTGTGTTTTTAGGCTGTTCCAACAAACGAAGTAATCTTCTAGGTAAAGAATAAAAACAGCATAAAAACACATCCGCCAAAAAATCAAATCTAATAAAGAGGACGAGCGTCCTCTAACAAATAAAATTCACAGTAACTAACGTTAAGACAACAACAACAACAAAATAAGTAACATTTCGAACAAGACAAAACTATATCATTCGCACACCGTCCCATTTGTTTGTAAACCCCACCACCGATTTTGAAAGCAAAAAGCATAAAGGATGTATATTTTTAAAAAATGCACAAAATTTAGTCAATTCATTCATCAGTTTATAATTTCTAACCTGATTGTCGCCAGGGGGTCCTTAACACTGTCAACTTGTTGGCGTTTCGAATCAAACGGGAGTTTCTTTAGTAACACGGTCGCCATATTTGCATGGGTGAGTCTATATTTTCAAGCAAGAGATGTGATGTAGTTCACCGTCTTTGATAATCTCAATAATTCCGTAACTTTAGGAGTTACATCTCTTTTAACACAGTATACTAGAGTTCCTCCTTTCTATTTTTTCAATTTTTTTTAGAAATATTAAAACTCGACATTGCAAATATTGGACACAGACGACACGTTTTTACTGAAAGGGACTGTTCTAGAAAAAAAGAAAAGGAAAGTGAGCAGTCTGTCAGCTTGTTTACAGAGAGAGCTTCCGTTTGGTTTGAAACGCCAACAAAAGTTGACAGTGTTAGGGACCCACTGGCGACAATCAGGTTAGAAATTATAAATTGATGAATGAAATTTTTAACGATGATTAAATGAAGTAGATATAGTTGAACACTGTCTATGGTTTTTTTTAAATAAATTCTCACAATATTATAACGAACGCGTTAAAATTCACGTTAAATGCACGAAAAGTGGTTGCTCGAGGCTCCTATTGGGGGTTAAGTCCTTTAAGCAGAGCTACGGCTTAACGTCAAAGGGAGGATGAGTGATACCTATAGGTGGCTTAAGGCCAGCCCCTACCTCACCTTGACATAAGAAAGTATTAGGGTGTAGAAAACAATCAATGGAAAAAACGATAGTAAGAAGACGAAGAAGGGTCGGAAAAGAAAACAAGACATATGGAAAGAAGAAAATGCGGGGGAGAAGCAGAGGGGAATCACCAGGGTGAAAGAATAGAAAAGTCCTTATTAGGACTAATACAATGAAAAGAAAACGTTGCCACCCCACCCCCACCCCCAAATAAAAAGGGCCAAAAAAGAACTAAGTCGTGCACACGTGTATGTATCTACATAGCACGCACATAGCAAAAAAAGCAACATATATGTGTATATGTGTGTGCATGCGTATATGTATGTTTATGTGTGTGTGCGCACGAGCATATATAGCAGAGATGCAGCATAAACAGGCATTTCTATACAAATAGCATACACATTATAGCATACATACAAGAAAACATGATTTAAAAAAAATTTCACCATCTTTTTTCCTATCCATATAACATACACATTGCACGTCTATACGCGTAAATCCCCATATACCATATAACACACACATATAGCACCACAAACAGTTATATATTCTATTTCCTCTCTCTTCATATATACATTGGGCTTTCAATCAGAACCCCGAAAGCCCTCTTCAGGCTAAAACTGTGGCCCTGAGAAAAAAAAAAATGATTGGCATGCTGCTGAATGAACCCGGATACGGCGTCGCAAAATCCAGATTAAGATCACCAAAATGAACTGGCTGCATCAAGCCACACTCTTTGGTACACTTTTTCGGAAAACAAACAAGCACGATCAGTACACCAAAAGCAAAATCTATTAAGTAGGAAGATTCAAACCCACAAACTTTTGCGACGGATATGTGACTATCACATCTTTGGCACTAGTTTAGGGACCGCCCACAAATAATAAGCAACTGGGCATTGCTTTGACCAAACCAAGCAAGGTGACAGCTGGTATGGCAGCAAGAGGAGACGGACAGAAGAGATGCAATAGGCAGTCAGGGAGCTCTGCGACCGCGTCTTGCTTGTGAGGCAGCAAAAAATAAAAAATAAAAAAAATAAAAAATGTCCACAATACCTACATTAAGAAGTGCGCAAAAGCGCACTTTTTAATCAGTCGTACATGGCAGCAGCTGTCGATAAACGACTTCAATTCAAAGAAACGAACGACCGAAAGTTAGGTGTTTTTCAAAACCTATAGTAGAGATGGTGCAGAGTGAGTAAATCGTTAGATAGCAGAGGCGTTTACTTAGTGGCAATGGTGCAGATTGATATAATGGCGTTTGTCTTTACAAGCTTCATTGCCAAAGCTTACAACAATCTAAAAGGTGATTTCAGTATACATATGGCATTTTCTTATCTATACGCTTAGAATTTGATCTACATACATGTTTTGTACGGTAAGAATAAGTAAAAAAAAAAAAAACATCTAGGAGTGTCAAAACTTTTCAACGTTGTATAATGGTTTGTCTTCAATTTTCCGTTTCTTGTTTAATGTTTTTGATATGATAATACTTAAACTTGCATGTATTTTTTTATTTTGAATGGTTTATGACTACCTTATTTTGACAACTAGATTAAATGAACCCCACATAACACGCTTGTGGTCGAGGTTTCTTCATAAAGGGATTTGAATATGAATTCCATTGAGCGGATGGGGAAAATTCCTGTTGGAAAAAAATGTATTTAGTTTTTCTTTTAGAAAGTTAAAAATTTCAACACAAATGTATCAATAAATGTATGTCAAGGTGAGAGTTATGTTATTGTGTACATGCGTGCAACCACCTGTAATGTAGTATGTCTGATCCCCACACTGTAAGCGAGAAGTCATGAAAATGACACATCGGTTGGAATAATCTCTTTTAGTTATGTATATCCATTCTCCGTCATCCTTAGCATCACCTGGCACAGTGGACAGGTGTAAAAGCCTAATCAACGTGTCAATCATCAGGTACTACCAATAAACTCAACTCTTCCCGGAATAAATAGTTTTACTGTTCATGTAAATAGCTCAGTTTTACAAGTATCCTGCATACAGTGCACGATAAATAAGTACCATAAATGAAGAACTGATGTGATCATCAACACAAAACAAGGATTTTTAAAAAAAGGGAAAGTGGAGGGGGGGGGGCAAAAAGAGCTGGTGAAAACCTTGAAATTTATTGCATTACTTCGGAATTCTAGTCAATATTATCAAAATATTGTAACTCTTAAATGTAGAATTGGTTAATTTTCAACTAGACCTGTGATGTCTGCACAGTCTGCTTCTCTCTGCTCAGGTTTGCTATTTTATTATATCTCATCAAATTGTACTTTATTTCATTTGAAGTTCTGTGTTATCATCTTAATAAGGGTACAACCATTATCATATCTAAAACCGATTATGTTGAACAGAAAACTTTTAGGAATGTTATCATAGCCGAGTAGCAGTACATTTCACCCCCATCTCCGCACCCAAACCGCGATCGAAAGCTGGAATGAAAATAGGTGTCCTAATTAAACTACAATCAAATGAGACTATCAAGTTCCTCAGAAGGTTGCATTCCAAATTAGTTACGTTAACATCATAATTAAACCTTTTAAAAAAAAAATGTCTAATTCTTGGCCAGTAAGATATGCAGACTGCCATTTACGTTCTGACTACTCTACGCAGACTGCCTTATTTGAACATTTATGCAGCAAAATGTATATGTCTGTCTTAAGGGACACGAAGTGTATAAATACTTTGAGGTTCTGAATTTAATGTAGATATAATTATCAGTACTACAGTGCTCAACAAAAAGAAGCACATATCTGAAGATCCTAGGAAATCCCAACCGCATTCGCGTAGACTTTTCTTTCACATGGGTTTTGCTTTGTGTTCAGTCGTCAACGATTTACATCCAAAGGTATTGACAAGATAGCCTTATGCATTTGTGTAATAAAAGTATGGGAATATTTCGCAAGCATGTTTTTTTTAATTATTATTTTATTGTCAGATGGGATCAACACACAGACAGACACACACACACACTATACTTGCTTGGTGTAGTTTATTACCGTTCAATAATAAAGGACATTTTTTTTTTAAATCGTATGATTATTGAAGTGTTTGTATTTTACAAAAACTCGCCTTTGTAATTTTTTTCCTTAGGAAAAGAGCCAGTTTAATTTCACAATTTTTCAAGTTGAATACAAGATTGCCCAGTTTCCCTTGGGTAATTAACGTATTACCAGTTACCTCCCTTAGACTATTATGCACAAGATACTATGTGCTGTCCTCAGATTCCTAATTCATTGACAAAGATGAACACCTACCAGAAAACAAGCAAATGTTACAAATACATACATACATACATACATACATACATACATACATACATACATACATACATACATACATACATACATACATACATACATACATACATACATACATACATACATACATACATACATACATACATACACGTCCTTTGTATGGCCTACCAACTAAAGACTCCATTTAAAATACTTTATTGTTCAGAGGTTCTCATTTGTGTATAGGAAGAAAGTCTAACAATCACAATGTAGAATAATGGCATGTGGGTACCTATTATATTAATTTGTTCTGCCTTAGCCCTAGGTTGGAAGAAACTTTGATACCATCAGGCAGCCTCCCAGCCCTACCCCCACGCACACACTGAGTAAGCCAGATTATAGAATTACTGAAACATGGAAAACACATTGTGTAAAGAAAACAGCCCAGTTTACGTACATGTGGCACTAGAGGGTAGTTTGGCTACCCACGTATGTGTATTCTAACGGTATTCATAACAGCATGAAGGAAAACAAATGTAAGATATAGAACACAGTAGTAGCTGGCGTTTTATTTTTAATTTTTGTAACTTTAATTTTTTTTTTTTATTATTCTCTCTGAAGATTGTAAGTTATGTTTTTTTTTTTTTTTAAACAGAGATCACAGATTGTGCGAACTATGCTTAAATCAAAATGTGTGTGTGTGTGTGTGTGTTTAAATTATGGCTAAAACAAGCTTTTACATGTACTAAGGACAAATACCATTTTGTATCTATCATCATGCACTATTTTAAGCCCAAAATAACTAAATTAATTGAATTGTATAAAATAAAAGCATTCAATACATAAAATAAGACTGATGTACAATAAGAAAATAGGAATTATTATTTCTCATTTATTTTCAAGATTTGTATACAATGCTTTTGTATTTATAGCTCAATTACTGTACTTATGAAATATGTAGTATTATGTACACAAGGAGAAATACAAGAGAAAAACAAAATACATTAGAAAAATAAAAATACATGAGAAAAACAAAATAACATAATAGACTGCATACAATGATACGTATAGCAAATGATTTCTCCAAACGGAAAAAGAATTATGCATACTATTTATAATCACATATTGTAATGAAGCAGCGAAATAGAAAATTAAATCAACTTTTTTTGTTATATTACACAAGAAAGTGCATAAAAAAATAGTTATTTAAATACATAACATTATTTTTACATTTTAAAGCCATCGATAGATAAAATGCCTACATTACGTAGGATTCGAGCATTCTCATATTTATCATTTTCTAAACATGTTAATATATTTATTTTTTCCAATAGTATTAATCTACATATTTCATCCGTAAATCTTTATGTAGTTTACATTCCAGTATAAAATAATATACCTCCTCTAAATTATATAACTTACCTAGTCTTTCATTAATGTATTCTGTACTTTTGTAGCACGGGCCGGAGGCCTACAATACCAAATACACATTCTGTTCGTTCTTTGCTCTTGTGTTTTTCTAAATACTGTACTCGAACT